>JAJJMC010019279.1:0-27839 GCA_023531435.1 Papaver californicum
GCAATTATTTATTTTGGTAGTGCTCAATTTGGTACTTATTATGTTATTTTATGTAGGTATTTTTAGAAAATAAACATTTGTGGAAAAATTGACTCAAAAAATTGATAAAGACACCCAAAGGAACTTACTAAAGGCAAATGTGATAAAGGCACCCCACTGTTGGATAGGGGTACCCCTTCCCCTTCGTTTGAAAATAAAAAAAGGTGAAAAATATTTTCTTTACGTGAAGAGTTCCTAATTTGGGTTGAAATTGATTTTTATGGGATTTAAAGAGTTGTTGGACATCACAACATGAAAACAAGACTAGTACACGTAAATTACAAGAGTTTAAAACCAGGAAAATGGATGGAAATCTGTGTTACAGGCGGAAAAGAGTTTCATTCGGAAAAGAGTTTCATTCTTTGTTTCGGATAATCATGAATCTAAATTTGTTTTGGATTGTGTTTTGGGTCGATTTAGGAGGAGTTAGGGTTTAGTAAACCTATAAATAACAAAGAGGAGGAAGAAAAATCAGGTGGGGAGGTTCGGGAAGAAAACATGAGAAAAAAGCAAACAATGTTGCTACTAGTGAAGAATAAGGATACGGCGACGATTTCTTCAACTGAACAACATTTATCTTCAATTTTACAACGTTTATCCACAGCTGCTACGGTTTCTTCAACCCATCTGCAATAGATACCTTAGCATTTGTAATATTTATCTTCAGCTGAAAACACTTTTCTTCTGTAACAGTGAGAACGGTGGTTTGCAACACCATTACATCGTTGCGAACCATCTGTGTTATTATTTTTTCTTCTTTTTACACACTTTTGGGCCATGAATAATTGTTTTAAGAGTGTGTACATCATGAGGAGCTAACCCAACCACTGGGACAATGGAGGAAGCCATATTTCATGAATGAATGATAACTATTTTTGATTCTTAATGACTTTTGCATTGATTTTTAATTAATTTATGATTTTTCTTAATTAGTTGTGATTTTGTTTGATGGTGTATGCTGGGAAGTAAGAGCTTTTGATGCGCCATGCTTGTGATTTACAGTTAATGTCTTAGAAATCTACTTTTGGCAAAGAAAAAGAGTCAATAAAAGAGCTATAGTTGTTAAAAAATCATTGTAGAAATCAGTCAGAAGTGATTTTGGTGGAATCATGAGTTCCAGTTCTTCCCAATATTATTAAAATCTTTTACGTATTTTCTAATTTAAATGAAAATTATGTCTAAAACAAATCTTCACAAGTCTCAGCGAACGAACTATTTTTACCACTTTTCTGAAACGATCAAGTTTTTGACGCCGCTGTCGGGGACTTGTTTTTAGATTTGTTTTTTTAGGTTAGTTAGTTTAATTAGATTTTTATTTTTATTTTTATTTGTTATATTTTACGTTTTCGAGTGTTTTTCTTTGTATTACAGGTTTTATATCAAAAAGAAATAGGAGCCAAAGATTATATAGATTGATTAAAGACTTGAAGTCAAAGATAAATCGAAAAGAACGGAAAAAGAAGACAAATTTATTTTATTTTTATTTTTTTAGTTAATTTTAATTTTAATTTTATTTAATTTTTAGGGTTTTATTTATTTTTGTTTTTAGAAAATTGTAATAAGAATCTTTTTTTTGTAGTTTTCTTTTTTTTTTTGACTTTGGACTTTTGGACATTATTATTTTTTTAAGCCCTACAGAAGGGTATTATTGAAAATAAACTGCAATAGGGAAGGACGACAATTACGATATTGTCTCAGCCCCTCGGGTTCGTACACTGACATAGGAGTCGGTGGCCTGAGTCGACTTTAATTTTTCATCGCCCGTATGGAACAAGAGGTAAGACTCTAACCACCCACGAATCCCTGTCAGTGGTTTTCTGGACGCCTTTGTAATGCATATATGTTGAGGACCTGAATACGGATTTAGTTTTCTAGTAAAGAGTAAGGACTGGCCATATAAGATAAGACTCGGATTTCATCACCGTTTCCTTCATGCCTGCTTTAGGAACACGTTACCAAACGCGAACCTGAGCCTTAAAATTTGACTAGAAAGAGACTGATAGGGTAACGAGCTTATTTGAAAGTCATTCAAAATGACTGTATTGGTTACTCTGTTAGACTAACTCAAAGTTCAAGAAGATTATCTTAAGTAGATTCGAGCCTCCTTGTAACCCAAGGAAACGTTGCCAAAGAGGCAGGGTTATCAAAGCTCCTTAGAGCTTATCCTTTTTCTATTCGACTTAATCTAATTCGGATTGTTCTAAGAGATTTGCTAAAACTGTAACTAGTTGCCTTTTGGAAGAATAGAAGCTGGTCTAGAAACAATCTAAGGGGAGCCATCATGCTTTTTGTTTGCTAGATTCTACAGGTTTGATTTGGTTGAGTCAGCCTTGCTTGTGATTGCTTAGGATTCCCTTCCAATTAGGATTTTTTTTTTTAGTGTATGCCAAGACCGCTCGAAATCATCACTGAGCGAGCTTGGAAAAGAGACACTATAGGTCGTTTGATTAGTGAAAAACCTAGTAATTATGTCACTGGAAATGAAGACCTTGAAGACTTCTTTTGAGGGCCCTGTTTTTGAAAATTTCAATTTTGAGAACTTGATACTGTGTGAAGAAGTTACTCCTAGTGCTTTGATAGCGCCATCAATGACAACTTTAAAAGCTTTGTTGAACCCGACTAGGACTTCTCGTCCATCATGTATCAAGTTAGTTGAAACTGAAGCAAACTATGAGTTAAAACCTGGGACCATACAGATGCTCCCAATCTTCTTAGGAAAATAAAATAAAAACCCTTATTTCCATGTTAGGGACTTTGAGGAAATATGTAGTACCATCAGGATTAAGTACCTAGATGATTAAGCACTGAAACTTAGATTGTTTCCTTTTGCACTAAAAGACAAAGCCAAATCCTGGCTATATAGTTTGACTACTGAGTCCATTGAAACCTATGAACAACTTACATATGTCTTTCTCCATAAGTTTTTACCGAGGCACAAAACATCATCTATTAGGCAACATATTTGCACATTTGCTCAACAAGAGGGAGAATCTTTATATAGGTATTTGGAAAGGTTCAATGACTTATTATCACAATGTCCTCATCATGGTTTAGAAAAAATAAGGCTAGTTCAGATCCTCTACGAGGGTTTAGATTATTCGAATACAACCATGGTTGAATCGTTATGTACAATTGGGTTTGAAAATAAAACTGTCGATGGTGCAATGACATTTTTGAATGAAATCACCGAAAAAACCCAGCGATGGGAAATATTAGGGAGCCCAGAGAACAATTCTTCTAAGTAGAGGAAATATCAATAGGGTAGAAGGATCTTTTGAATCAGATGCCAAAATAACAGCTATATCAAAAAGGTTAGAAGCTTTAGAACTGAGTAAATCTAGTTGTAGAATTAAGCCCAAGTCATTTTGGGAAGGATAGACTGTTGAAGAGCACGCCCATGCTCTTTATAATAACACTAGGTTTGATAATCATCAGAAGTTTGACCCTTATTCAGAAACCTGTAATCCTGGTTGGAGAAACCATCCTAACCTTTCTTGGTCTAAGGGACAGAGTCAAGGTCAGTCTACTAATTCTAAGGTTCCCCTAGGTTTTGGATATATTAAGAATCCTTCAGGACCGACACAATTTCAGAATCCGATAGATAAGACGATCATAAGTTTAGCAGAGTCTCTCGTATTATTAACTCCTGACACTAAAGATTTTCAGCATTCAGTCAACCAAAGTTTGCAAGATAATCAAAAGATTTTTCAAGCTAACAGTCATGCTATTTCCAATTTAGAAACCCAGGTTAGTCAAATCACCGAGTTTTTAAGAGAAAGAGAAAAAAGTAAGTTTCCTAGTCAGACCCAACCCAATCCTAGAGGAGTTCATGAAGTATCTTCTGGTGAGAAATCATCAAATCATGTGAATGCAATTAGAACCCTTAGGAATGGTAAAGTGGTAGACAACAAGATAACCATGCCTGATAGTGAACATACTGTAGTTCACCCTTTTGAGCCAGTAGCTGAAGAGACTGATGAAGTCTCTAAAGAGACCGACGCAGTTCCTTATAAGATATATTTTGTGCCCAGATCCCCGTTCCCACAACTGTTAGCACCAACAAAGAAGGAATCCAACTTTAACGACATACTGGAGGTTTTTAAGCAAGTCACTATCAACCTTCCATTATTAGATGCAATTAACAAGATTCCTACTTAAGCCAAGTTCCTTAAGGATATGTGTACGCGAAAGCGAAAGCTTAGTGTGCAAAAGAAATCCTTTTTAGCTAGTCATGTGAGTTGAATTATCCAGAACAATACAACTCCTAAGTACAAAAACCCAGGGTCCCCAACCATTTATTGCACAATAGGTAACTACCGTGTTGAGAAAGCGTTACTTGACTTAGGAGACAGTGTCAACTTATTTTTGTACCATATGTACCTCCAGCTAGGACTTGGTGATTTGAAACCTACTCAGATAAAACTGCAATTAACTGATATGTCTGTGAAAATTCCTCGTGGTATCATAGAGGATGTTCTTATTTAGGTCGATAAGTTTATTTATCCAGTGGATTTTGTTGTCCTTGATACCCAACCTGTCCCTGACCCATAGAATCAGATACCTGTGATATTATGTAACCCATTTTTAGCTACATCTAATGCGATCATAAACTGTTGAAATGGTTTTATGAACTTAACTTTTGGTAATATGGCTATTGAGATGAATATTTTCAATAATAGTAAGCAACCACCTGAGCTAGATGACACGTGCATTGAAGAGGTAAACATGATATGAACATTAGTTCAGGAGTCATTACCAAACACTTTATTAGAAGATCCATTAGAGAAATGCCTAGCCCACTTTGGGTTTGATTTTGATGATGATAGTGTGATTAATGAGGTGAATACTTTGTTAGATTCATCCCCTTTGATAGACACTAGTAATGGAAGGAAAACTAAGTTCGAACCACTACCAGTTTCTAAGTCTACCTTAATTCCTTCTTTATAAGAGCCTCCTAAGTTGGACCAGATACCCTAAAGTATGTGTATTTAGGCCCATATGAGACTTTTCCTGTGATTGTAGCATCCGACTTGGATAGTAACGAGGAAAGTAGGCTAGTGACTGTGTTTCAAGAAAATAAGGAAACTTTAGGGTAGACCATATCAGATATTAAGGGTATAATTCCTACTGTTTGTATGCATCAGATTCATTTAGAGGATGATACCAAACCGTCTAGGGAGATGCAACGTCGACTTATCCCTAACATGAAAGAAGTTCATTTGTTAGAAACCCATCCTCTGGTCGATGTGGTTTACCTAGGAAATAATACCAAGATTGACTTTGTCCCACCAAAATATTTTCTTTCATATGTGGGAACGTATGAATTTCAAATGTGTCAGTTATTAAGTTTTGAGACTAAGCCTAATTACTTTATGGAATTAGAATCAACACATTTGTTTAAGAATGACCACATTCATTGTAGTCAACCGTGTGGGTCAAATCTGATTGAGTTTGAGGATCCACAATTATTCAGGTTATTATTATGTGCTTCAAATTTATTGGTTGAGTTTTTCCAGACTATACAACCTGATTCATTTGATCCTACCTATGAGGAAATCCAACCCATGAAAATATTTTATCTAGACCCTTTTATAGATCCTGAACCTGAACCACAACTAGATGTAGTTGTCTTAAACAGAAAATTAGATAAGGGTGTGCTCGGTTTGTTCATTTTCTTGGTTTGTTGCAGTTTCCTTTTATTTGGAATATCACTATTTGATTCAGATGACTATTGTTATATGATTTTATGAGGTGACTAATTCTTTCTTAGTCTGGCTGAAGACTTTAAACTTAGCCCTTCTTGGGAGGTAACACATGCTCATGTGACACGGTAATATATTTCCTTAACTTCTTTCCTTCGATTGGTAACAATTTCTCCTTGTTCATGATTTTAATCATTCATCTTTAGAACATCGAGGACAATGTTAGAATTAAGTTTGGGGGTAAGGGAGAAATTTTTAGTGAAATATGAAACTCCAAAGTCTAGAAGATGTTCCCAACTAACCATTCTAAGTAGATGGAAACTTAGCTCTTTTTCAATCGGAATTGATGTTCCCAACTAAATGGTCTATTCATAAAAGGATGCCTATCTCAGGTGTTAGAAATAACATGATAGTCGTCACCATATCTCGGAGTTTATCTCGACCATATCAGCTTCTATTTTTATTTTGGCATTTTTTTGTGTTTCTCTAAGTGATTTGGTGGGGCACCAGTATCGAATTGTTATCGCCGCCAGGATGGAGTAGAGTGTTTGAGATTATTTAGATTATGATCTAAATAAATTGAGTATATACACTTTGATAGCAATATGTGTGTGTTCTCCATGTCTCCGTCGCCTAAGCAAGCGTGGAACACAGGATCCATGCGAACTATCATGTAAGATGTTGATAATGATCATGCGTTTGGATTCATTCGATCCAATCATGTTGTCAGTATATTTAATAATATAAAGATAAGTGTTTTATTTTCAATAAATCGATCGTTGGGACCCTTGTATATACCAGTTGAGTCGATATTAGTATAAGGATTAAGACCAGTGGGAGCGTATATCAATCCATTAGGATTCATCCTGGCATTGACCTTCAGACAGATATGGGAAACACCGTTCACCTTAGTCAACACGCCCAAACTTCATTTTTTCTATATCCATCTTCTAAATCTTTTCATGTGATTGTACTTTGGTAGATTATGAGTATCATGGTTGAACGAATATCTAAGTAGAGTTTTGAATTTTTGTATGAATTTTAGTACGCTGAGTGCAAACTCGTGTACAACAATTGGACTCATATAGGGCAATGATTCCCATATCCGAAGAATTTAGTATGCCAACTAGATAGCTTGTTTAGTGTTTACCCTCAATCGTTCACAGGTAGCTAGGGTTTGGAGTAAAAGGTTTTGTGGGTATACCTCTTGTAAACCCTCACGAGACTAAAACTCGTCCG
The DNA here is from genome assembly GCA_023531435.1 of Papaver californicum. Classification (NCBI taxonomy): domain Eukaryota; kingdom Viridiplantae; phylum Streptophyta; class Magnoliopsida; order Ranunculales; family Papaveraceae; genus Papaver; species Papaver californicum. Next base: position 6,981 of record JAJJMC010019279.1, read on the forward strand.
ATAGGGACACCTATGGGTTTAAAGGCTTGTTGCGCACACTAAGTGTAATCGCGATCCCTGTGAAAGTGAGTTAGGATTTTATTTTATTTTTAGGTTAGATTTTGCTCGAGGACTAGCAAATAATAAGTTTGGGGGAATTTGATAGACACATTTTTTTCTGAATTGTCCGAATTATCTATTTTGTTAGTGCTCAATTTGGTACTTATTGTGTTATTTTATGTGTTTGTAGGTATTTTTGGGAAATAAACATTTGTGAAAAAATTGGCTCAAAAAGTTTATAAAGGCACCCAGAAGAAATTACTAAAGGCACCCACAAAATGTGATAAACGCACCTCACTATTGGATAAGGGCACCCCTTCCCCTTCGTTTGAAAATGAAAAAAGGCAGAAAATATTTTCTTTACGTGAAGAGTTCCTGATTTGGGTTGAAATCGATTTTTATGGGATTTATAGAGTTGTTGGACATCACAACATGAAAACAAGACTAAATACACATAAATTAAAAGAGTTTAAAACCGGGAAAATGGGTGGAAATCCGTGTTACAGGAAGAAAAGAGTTTCATTCTCTGTTTCGGATAATCATGAATCTGAGTTTGTTTTGGATTATGTTTTGAGTCCTTATCGATTTAAGAGGAGTTGTTAGGGTTTACTAAACCTATAAATAGCAAAGAGGAAGAAGAAACATCAAGTGAGGAGGCTCGTGAAGAAAACAGGAGAAAAAAGAAAGTGTTGTTGCTGCTATTGAAGAACAAGGATACGCCAACGATTTCTTCAACTGAACAACAACATTTATCTTCAAATTTGCAACGTTTATTCTTCAGATGCAATGGTTTCTTCAACCCATCTGCAACGGATATCTTAGCATCTGCAACATTTATCTTCAGCTGAAAATACTTTTCTTCCGTAACAGTGAGAACGGTGGTTTGCAACACCATTACATCGTTGCGAACCATCTGTGTTATTATTTTTTCTTCTTTTTACACACTTTTGAGCCATGAATAATTGTTTTAAGAGTGTGTACATCATGAGGAGCTAGCCCAACCACTGGGACAATGGAGGAAGCCATATTTCATGAATGAATGGTAACTATTTTTGATTCTTAATGACTTTTGCATTGATTTTTAATTGATTTATGATTTTTCTTAATTAGTTGTGATTTTTTTTTGATGGTGTATGCTGGGATATAAGAGTTTTTGATGCGCCATGCTTGTGATTTCCAGTTAATTTTTTAGAAATCTACTTTTGGCAAAGAAACATAGTCAATAAAAGAGCTATAATTATTAAAGAATCATTGTAGAAATCAATCAGAAGTGATTTTGGTGGAATCATGAGTTCCAGTTCTTCCCAATATTATTAAAATCTTTTACGTATTTTCTAGTTTAAATGAAAATTATGTCTAAAACGAATCTTCACAAGTCTCAGCGAACGAACTATTTTTACCACTTTTCTGAAACGATCATCAACACAACTGCATGAGGTTGCTCATATCGTCTAAAAAGGGTTGGTTGCTGCTTGGAAGATACCATCTATTCGGATATGATTGTAACCATGGCAGTAAGAGGTAGTTGCAGTACTGGTTGTTCATACTATCTTGAGAGATGATTACAACCTCTTCGTGGTTGTTCATATCATCTAATGAAAAATGGAGGGTGATTGTTGGATGCCAATTCATATAACCAAATGAGGCTGGGAGATGGTTGTTCCCCTTTAGAGGTAATTCATATCATCTGAAAAAGATGTCGGTTGAGCTATATCTACTACTGTGAGTTACCATGACCACTGGGGCTCCCACCTACGGGTGGCTACCTGGAATATCGTTAGCTATAATGGTGGATGGTATCCGACTACCCCTGATACTGGGACTGGACACTCCTCACCTGTTCATTACGGTGTGTTTTGTCAGGCCAGCTGCAGTTCCCACCTACGGGTGGCTACTGGAAGACCGTTAACTCTAACGACGATAAGAGAACCTCACAGTTGAAGTGATCGAAATCATTTGACGGATTCGATGACCCAAGAAAATATATAAAAGGCTATGTTTCTCTTCTTACAAAGAAGTTTGGGATAAATCGATGAACATTTGCTTGGTAAGATCAAATTGGTCCGAAAAATTTGAAAGTCTGGTTTCTCGAGTGACGTATCGAAAAGTTGGAGCTGGCCATAGGGCCGAAACCCGACACATTGGAAGCGAAAATTTTCTGGTCCGTCACATAATATATTAAAATATTGTCATTCTAATATTTTCTAAATCCTGGTTTTTATATCAAAATTCTCTTTCATATGTCTTAGTACTAAAAATATGTCAAGAGACCATATGATATACAAAGCAACCGGGAATTGTCCCACTACCATCATCCCGTGCTCCTTACTGGTTTAGGGTGAAAACAAATGTATTTCAAAAGATTACTTTTAGTACGGTCTAGATATCAAAATCGAACAGGATGAGCCTAAACCAAGAAATGGCGGTTCACGTCCTGCTTCGGTCACAAATGTGGAGATGATGGGTTGATCTAAGGGGAGGGAAGCAAATAAGGTTTAGAAATCATTGTGTGATGAAAATGATAGTGTGTAGTTTTAAGAATGGATAATATCTGGGATAGATCTCTGTTTTTTCCTTAATTTTCTGTTTCGAATAAATGAGGCCAACTATTTATAGTTTTGTAGGAAACACATTGACTTCTCGTAAGTGGTAGAAGTTGGGAAGAGATGAAGAAGTGAAGATCATGGAGATTGTAGTAGAGTCATGTCTGATAAGTAAGGAGAACATGTATGACCACTATTCCTCGTCCCCTCAACTGCTCTGTAATCGTCCCATACTTATTAACTTCTTGTTCGTGGATGTGTTGCCATAAAACACGATGTTGTAGACCGCCAAACAAATACCCTAATGAGAATCTCCTATGTGTTGTATTTGATATCTCGTAGAAAATAGTAGAGTCATGGACTACTACTATTTTGATCAAGTCAAATCAGTGACTTGTTAAATTAGCAAGACAAGTTTCTCAATTCACTAAGTTGATAGGTAGACTGATCAGTGTCGAGTCTAGAAAAATAATAAGTTTAATGGTCATGTATTAGGTTAGGAGTAGCATGGCATAAATTTGAGAGTGTTCGAAACCAAAATTAACAAGAGTTCTCAAGGACTAGACATGGCGCACTCAAGGACAGGCAAAGAAGGTTCGACAAAGACCCATATAGGTCTGGCGATGACATTAGACCAACACAAAAATAGTGACGTGTCCCTAGGGACGCGTCTGAGAGAGGCTGGTGCTAGCCTGAGCTAGCGCTGTGAGAGAGTGACGCATCCCGAGGGACCTGAGTAAAGATGGTGCTAGTCTAATCTAGCGTTGTGAGAAGGGTTTGGTTGCGTCCCATACTTGGGGACGCTTCGCTAGGAGTTGGTCCCGTACTTGGGAATGGTTACTAGAGTGAGGCGCATCCCTAAAGGGACTGGCACTAGAGTGAGACACGTCCACGAGGGAATGATACCTGAGTGAAGGGACTGGTACCCGAGTGAGACGTTTCCCTAAGGGACTGGTACCAGAGTGAATGGACTGGTACTAGAGTGAGACACGTCCCTGAGGGACTGGTACCAAAGTGAGGTAGTGACGCATTCTTTAGGGACGGGTCTCGAAGTAGTGATGCGCCCCTTGAGGGACGAACATCAAACTGAGATGTGTTTCGAAAGCAGGTAATTAAGATAGGATGCGTCTTCGAGGATCATGCATCGACTATTCCCAGTATATGCGTATAGCAGTAAATTGATGTTGTTTAAATAAGAAGCTTAATATCTGCATCATATACAGAACAAGTTCTAGGAATTCACCCGGGGAATATAATACTAGAGAATACTCAAGTTGCTTTATACTAGTGGGAAATCCATCTAGGAGCTTGAAATTTATTATGTAGATATTTTAGAATATCTGGGAGTATTGCACCAAGCACCAGTACTATTATAAAAATTTCATACATAGTTGGATATTGAGTCGTACAATAATCATGATTATATACATATGTATAAATAAAGAGAGAGACACAGATGGACACCCATCATGACTTAGTATATTCCTAGAAATCTTTGCGTAATGAAAATATACTAAGGTTTAATATTTTTTGATACCCGGGTCAGAAATACATATATTTTTACAATTTTCTCCCTTGTCAGAAATCCACCATCAGCACTCACACCAACTTTGGTCGGTCCCTCTCTCTCACCAATTGGTCGGTCCCTCTCTTACCACCTTGGTCGGTCCCTCTTTCATCACGTCCCTCTTCTGCCATAATTAGGTTTTACTACTTTAATTGGTCTTGACACCATTTAAATTAGGCCATGCAACCACCAGCCTGTGCTACCACCAATTTTGGTTGGTCCTGCCTCCACCAATTTTTTGTCGGTTCCTCTGCCACTCTTTGATTGATCCATCTACCACATTAGGGTTTTATTATTTAATCAACTAAGGAGCATAATTTAATTGATCATGCTACCAATAATTTAATTGGTCATACTACCAATATGTTAAGTGGTCTTGCTACCAATGAGTAAATGGTCTTACCATCAATATTTTAATTGCTTCTTCTGCCAAAGTTTATAATCTAGTTTTTCTACTTTGGTACTTAAACCATTTGACAGTAGGACGAAACTAAATATTTTACAATTACTGCTAATATTAGTATTTATTATAACTGATACTCATACATATTTATTGGTCTTTGCTTGATCCAAAAATTCCATCATATCATCTAACCATCATTGTTGCGTCAGCTGACACAATGATATGCCACAACTACCAATGTCAATACCAATCAGACTCTCTACGTCTATGGTATACTAAGCATTATTTCTTCTCTCAAAATATATTTTATGCTTCATCCACCAATGAGCCAGCATGCCAGACTCACCACTGAGAAACATGCTAGACTCATCAATGTGCTAAGACTAACTTTAGCTAAGTCAGCAATTGACCAGATTATACACGTCTATAAAACAGACTTAACCATGCTCGAGAAATCAATTATGTCAAATATGGGGATATTCACTAGGGTTTTGGTCTGGCGTCCTACAACACGTGCAGTATAGCAATACACCCACGGTGAGAAAGTAAATAAGTCGTGTCAGTAGTTGAAGGAATGAATGGAATAGTGGTCGTATAAACCACCAAGTCCCACTAGCAAAGCGAAACTGGGTTTCACCACGATTTCCACTTCTCCACTCTTCTATTTATCTGCAACTGCCAACACTTGCGAGATCAATGTGTTAACTTTCACTGCTATAAATAGATTCTTCAACCTATTGACAAAGAGGAAGACGATCATAAGAACAATCATCTTTAAAGCATACCAGAAAACTTAGACTTGCGCAAGATAATATGATTTTCATCATCATAGCAGTTCAACGCATCCCATCACTGCATTTCATTCCATTGATCTTAATATCTTCTCTGTTTCCCTCCTTACAAATCAACTCTTCTCTTTCATTTGTGACGAAACAAAATTGGAACGATCACTCCTTGGTTTAGGCCAATTTTGTACATATTGATCTCTTGAATCTTAAAAGTACTTATATAATATAAATGTTTTAGGTTTAGACGAATTTCTCTGACTAGCATCAACCTATTCCATCCTTTTCCCTTTTTACACCTAAATTCGTTTTACCCACAAATACATGGTATTCAACATTTACTTCATAATAGTTAATCCGTGAACATTAGTTATGCGTGGAAATGCTAAAGAATGTAATTATCATATTGTGAGCTAAGTATCCATAAAAATGCCTATAAGATGTTTGATTAAGTTGGACTTTACTTTGTCATTAATTTATTAGGACCTTTTCTCATATTCAACCAAGTCTTGATTAGTTTATTCTAACTGAGTTGTCTATACTAACTATTATACTGATATTAAATTTTGTTACTGGGGAGTCTTTATATGAACATGAAGTGATGTTAATTGGGTAAGGGCGAGATAATTAAGTATTTTTGGAAATATCTTTGAGTGAATTCAATGATATTTTATAAGTATAGACAAAAAAAAAAGGAGATTTGATTAAAGAAACTAATGGAATGATCTCATTATGTCATCACTTCAGGTAAATGAAATAATGGGCCATGAAGAAAATTATAAGACTTTGTGTGCATCAATTTTGGATTCCCAATTGTCGGTTTAAACGACAGGCGCATTGCGGGTGGGTTTTCACTAGTTGCTACTTATGAAAAAGAATGGTCAACTTTCCATCAAATTATGTTAAGTGTTATGTTAAAAATGCTTTGTTTATAGTTGTTTTCTGTTTGGTTTTCCTAAAATTGTTAAAAAACTCATAAAAAAAACTTAGGTCAACTAACTCGAAGAGAGAGAAAGTCTGTGACTCTCGATTAATATGATCATCAACTGTAAAATTGCAATGGGTATTGAGGATTTATGAGTAGTATTGATCCTGGAGGGGGTCAAGTACTTAATCGAAATAATTCCATGGAAGAAGATACAGTAATGATTGAGGATTTGGAGCGGATGGACAAAATCCCTAATCCTGGTAAAGGTGCAGGTACAATTTCCTACAAAAATGTGGTCAATCAAAGTGAGAATAATTGGGTTGAATGTTTTAAGAGTTGGGGTACTAGAGATTTGGAAGAAGAATTGATGGAGCAGGAATAAATTAGAGGAGCGACTGAGGGAGTAGATGAGGATATTCTAGTTATCAGGTTGGATGATCAAACAAGAATACGTATCATAAGACCATGGAAGAATTGCTTAATTGGTAAGGTGGTTGGTAAGACTGTTGAGTTCAAATATATAGCTCAGAAAACTCGTGAATTGTTGAATCCAAAAGGAAAAATGGAAATTTTAGATTTGGGATGTGATTTTTTCTTGTTTAAATTTGAAAACCCAAATGATTTTAAGCATACTTTGCTTGAAGGTTCCTGGTTTGTTAATGGACATCATTTTTCAATCATGAGATGGTCTAGCAATTTCAAACCATCTGAATATAATATTGGTAAAACAACGGTTTAGATCAGATTACGTGAACTCCCACTAGAATATTATGATAAATTTGTTCTTCAGGAAGTTGCTACAATATATAGGGAAACCTATTAAAGTTGACAAGAACACTGAATTAGTTATGAGGGTCGATTTTCCCGTGTCTGTGTTAAAATTGATACTGATGTTGCCTTAAAATCCTATATTCAAATTGGTAATATTAAACAAAAAATTGAATATGAAGGTGTTAGTTTAATTTTTCAATTGTGGTAAAATTAATCATAAGAAGAAAATTTTCCTCTTTTGTTGTCTCTAAATAACTCTAATTTGTGTTCCCAGAAGTCTTATGGTGGCACAAGTAATGCAGAGAATGAAGACAAGTTTGGCTCGTGAATGATTTCTCAGGGTAAAAGGTTTGGACGAAAAGTGAGCTGAAATGCTAGTGGGAATGAGAAAAATGGAAAGGTTGATCAGTGGAGGGTTTCCAATAGGTCCATAGCTGGTGTTGACTCGAGTAAAATGGGGATTTCCCAACCTGGTGCAAAAAGTTCAGCTTTAAAATCTTCTAGTGCCATTTTGACCATCCAAGGAGAACTGAAAAAACAAATCCAACCTTGATTGTGGTGGCTACTGAAAAGGTTGGAAGAAATCTTAATAGGGATGACATTTACAAAAATGTGAAGATGCAGAGTGTTAGTTCTTTTGCAGTTTTAGAAAACGGGAAGTTGATTATGAAAGGTCTTAATGAGGAAGGTAAGAGAGGATTGAAACTGAAGAGCAAGTGAATGGTCTCAGTAGTGGACATGATAATGAAATTAATGGTAATAACGATAAGTGTGATAAAAGCCAAATGATGGACTATAAAGGCAAAAAGAAAAATCATATTAATCCTATAGAAGAAAGGCAGCATGAGCAATCAGAGAAATCCTCTCAATATTTTCATAAAAAACTCACCGGAGTTGTTGGTTGAAGAATGGTTGGTGGAGGATCTGTTGGTGCCCAAAGATTAATAGGAGTTGTTGTCAATACAAAACAGTCTTATGAAGCTGATAATGGAACAAATTAAAATCAAATGGATCACATGTTTCAACTAATGGAGGAAGTAAATCAACTTCAGAGGAAGATATTAACAATCATACCATAATTGATGCATGCTCCAGAATTGGTGAATGTAGGTGTATTTTTGGATCAAATTCAAAGAACCTTGAGGCCCATAAATATTTCACCTTCCTGATGGAGTCACGGGGACCCAATTAAGTTTCTAAACGAAAGGAAAGTAGAGCTCGAATGAGTGCCGAATATGTGGCTAGAAGCAACACTGCTAGAAGTAATCATACCTCAAATGGTGGAAACTCCTGCAGTAATAAGAAGCCTAAAAGGATTGTGGAAGTTTAGGGTGTTGTTCAATACAAGATTGGATTTGGAGCAAGGTGTTCAGAGAGTATTCAAGACAAGGTTCAACCCAATGGTGGGCATGAATCACAGAATAGAACAGGAAAGTCTGATGACTTTTGTCAGTAACTTTCTTACTAGTATGCGTAAGTCCTCCCCTCTTGCTGAAAACAACATGAAAATCTTAAAGTGGAATGTAGAGGGTTGGCTATAGGGTTATGAAACATCCCATTAAGAAACACAATCCTAAAATTGTGGCTCTTCTTGAGACAATAATTATTGCACATCATGCAGAAAAGTTAATTAAAAAGTTAGGATCCACAAGTTCTATAATGTTGGATCATGTGGGTTTTTCTGGGGGTATGTGTATTGATATGATTTTATATAGTGGTAAAAAGAGGTTCGATTCTCGAACTTGTGAAGGTAATGATTTTAGAAAATATTGGACTTAACCTAAACTAATAAAAATCAGGAAAATACACTAGAGATGACTTTTAGAAAATATGGGAAAAACCAGGAATCAGGAATCAGTTATTTCTAACAATTCATGTGATTAATCATGTAATTCTTTTTAACAATTTAATTCAAGTTTGCCAAAAATATGTTTCCTAAAAGAATAATTGTAAATCCTAAGCATGAGACATCAAGAGTAATTAACTAAGCATGACCCATCAAAAGAGAACACAACTATTTAATAAAAACCATTTTTTTCTAATTTAAATCCATGCAAATAATAATAAAAGAATTATAAATAATTATTAGAAAATAATTAAATCACATAAAATTGAGAAAAATACCTTATCCATCATCTCAGTAAATAAACTTACCCCATGGTGAAGAAAACTTGCTCAAAAGTTGATTTCATTGCTCAAAATATTGATTACAAGGTTTAAGAATAGTGCAACAGCTGAACAGATACGTATATAAGTGTCACAGAACAGGGTTCAGCTGTTACAAAGAGCTTTAAGCAACAGAACGTTTAAAACTTAACGCAACAGGAGCAGAGCTGCAACAGTGGAACAGCAACAATTATAAATGTTACTGAGTCGTCTTCTTCGGTGATGGTGGATGAAGAACACGCCGGCCGGAGCACCAGCAGGTCACCGGCGGCACCGGAACTTCACCGGATTTCTTCTGAATCGCTCCCTAGGCTTCTCCCCCTATTTCTGAGGCTTGTAAACTCTTTATATAGGCCCTGTGAATCTTCTAGGATGTTCTAATCCCATTATAACTCGGTGATTTGATGAGAAATCAATAGTAATCCAAAACAGATATGTGTTCCTGTTTCCGTCCAAATTCATGCTTCTCCAGCCCTTATCTTCGGCTTCTAAAGCTTCTAATCGATTATACGAACCTTTAATTAGATTGGGTACTTATCAATTTGTGATGAAATCGCTAAAAAAACTGGATCACAATTCTGCTGCCGATGAAGCTTTGACTCGATGAAGCTTTGACTCGGTCAACTGACTTTGACCGAGTTGACTGGGCCGAGTTGACCCGCTGAGTTGGTCCGATCCAGCTCATCCCGATCCAAGGGTGCCCCAATCCAAAGTGTGGGTGCCTTGATCCATATTTCCGGGTGCTTTGACCACTTTTTGAGCCAATTTTTCCACAAATCTTTATTCTTCTAATGTACCTACAAAAGCATAAAAACACGTAATAGACACAAAATCGAATACTAACTCACTAGAAATTAAGGTGCAAATTAGAGACTAAAATGTGTCTATCAATTCTATAGAATAAGGATGAGTTTGATATTCAAGCTACATCCCAGTCAAGATGGGATGTGCATGCAGTGGTAACTTCCAAGTTTCAAAAATCTTGGATTTTTTTTTTCCATTTATGCCAACACTAATAAAGTTAATAGGAAAAGAGTGTAGAGTGAAATGGAGGGAGTGGATGAGATCCCTAATGATGAATGGATGGTGATGGGGGATCTTAATACCATTGGAAGTGAAAATGCAAAAAAATGGGGGGTAGGATTCCTAAGGCTCATAAGTTGGAGAAGTTGAATGAGGTGGTAAATAAGTGTGGTCTTGTTGATCTGGGGGAGCATGGACCCCAATGGACTTCGAACAAAAAAAGGGTGGGGATGGAAAACATCAAAGAGAGGCTGGATAGGACGTTGTCTAATACTCAATGGTGTACAAGTTTCTCAAATACTCAGGTATTGCACTTACCTTATTTTGATTCTGATCATAGGGTCATCATTGTTGATTTGGACCCTAAAAATAATTTTAAAACCAGGCCTTTTAGACTTGAAGAAATATGGACTAAAGATAACAGATTTCTTGATGCGGTCAAGAAATCCTAGAATTTAATTGGTGTTGATCATGATAGTAAAAATTATTTCAATTGTGTTGGTAGGTTCTAAAAAGATTCTAAAATTTGGAATAAATTTGTTTTTGATAATCTAACAATCAATATTAAAAAATCTTTACAGGAGTAAGTAGAGCTCTAGCTGAGTTTGACAGGGATCCATCTGATACTAATAAATCCCATATGACTAACTTCTTGTGTGATTATCTTAATTTTATCGGGATGAGGGAGGTTTTTTGGAAACAAAAGTCTAGAATTAGCTAGTTAATGGAAGGGGACTTAAATCCTAAGTTTTTTCACACTTTTACATGGTTAGAAGAAGCAGAAATAAATTAGTTAGACTAAAAGATACTAATGGAAATTGGCTTGATAATACTTCTGATATTGAGAATCATATTGTTGAGCATTTTTGTAATCTTTTTTCTGCTAGTGATAATAGACATGATAATGATGTTGTTTCTTGCTTATTTCCCCCTGTTATCTCTATGGAAGAAAATGCCTTTTTGACTAGGAGAGTAACCTTAAAAGAAATAAAATTTTCCATGAAACAATTGGGTGCTCATAAAGCCCCAGGCCCTGAAGGCTTACAAGGATTTTTCTTTTCTAAGTACTGGGATCATGTGGGAGAAAGTGTAGTGAAATTTGTAATGGATTTCTTTCAAGATGGGAAGTTGGATCACAGACTGAATAAGAGTTTCATCGCTCTGATCCCTAAGAATAGATGTCCTGAAACCATTAAAGAATATATACCAATTAGTCTGTGTAACTATATTATGAAAATTGTAACTAAGATCTTTGCCAATAGACTTAGGACTGTGCTGGATAAGATTATTTCTCCTAGCCAACATGTTTTTGTTTCTGATAGATCTATTTTTAACTCTATAATCATTTGTAATGAGATTATCCACTCTTTTAAACAAAAAAAGGGGCTAAAGGGTGGATGACTCTTAAATTGGACCTTGACAAGGCCTATGATAGAGTAAATTGGCCTTTTCTGTTAAATATTTTTCAATTCCTTGGATTCAGCCAAACTTTACACAGTGCATTGAAATGAGTATCAGTTCTGTTTCTTTTCAAGTCCTTGTTAATTGGTCTCTTAGTAAGACTTTTACTCCAAAGAATGGTCTTCGACAAAGGGACCATTTGTCCCCCCTTTTTATTCATAATCTTCCTTGAAGCTTTGTCTAGGCTTATTAGAAAAGGTATTAGGGACAATGAAATTAGTGGTATCTCCATTTATATGGGGGCTCCTAAAATTACGCATTCTCTATATGTTGATGATTATATCATTTTCCTTAAGGCTACCTACATAAATGCTTGTAATTTGAGGAACATTCTGGATAAGTTTTGCGGATGGTCTGGACAATTAATAAGCTATAACAACTCAACTTTGCTCACTTCGGAAAATTTGAGGAAGAGCTTTACAAGGGGAATGGCTAATGTTTTAAAGGTTCAATGATAGGATTTTAAAATACCCTATATAAATAAACCGCAATCGCACGGTGTCTACGATGCAGACAACGATAAGTACGGGTTGAACCCACAGGGAGCGGGGACAATACTGCAATCAATATTCTTAATAAACTAAACAGAAAATATATCTTTGGATTTTTTTAGAAATTCTAATTAACAAGAAAATACTAAAATAAACTAGCTAATGTATACAATGTGACCAAGTAGAGAGCGCACTAGGGTTTTCGGTTTTCGCCAATTTGATATATAGAACTCACATATAATCCCCAAAATTATTGTTTCACCACTGTAATTTTCTTCGCTTCCAAGTTGACATTTCTAAAGATTTGCTTATCAATCGAAAAGTATATCCCATATAATGTTATTAAGCATGGCATATCAAATTAAAAGCATAAACAATCAGTAGAACTATCTAACCAATATATAGTTTCAAAGAATCAAATATCTATTTGATTGCATACACCCTCTAAGAATCTAATCCAAGTACGACGTATCAAACGGAAAGCATATATGATAAAATATACTATTTATGCAATAATTAATCAAGCTAACAATGAAGATAAATTACTAACCTTTAAACCATTTATTTATAAATTTTCCATAATCAAAATTGATTTCTACCCAAAACCCTAGTCACAAAAATCAGTAAAACACGGAGATGGATTTCTTAAAACCCATAAAATATATAATCAACAAAAGTAGAGATAAAAAAGATTAAACCAAACTCTTGTGATACAGTAGGCAGCCGTCCGTCCAGTATGATCCCTGGAAGGACCAGCCGTTCTCTTCCAGGTACAGTGCATAGCCTAGCTTCTGTCTCGGTTCTCTCCCCTGTACACCTACTGAAAGCTTCAACCACCTCCCTCTGCGTCAGTCCTACTGTCTCACCTGTCTCGCTTCCCTCTTCTTCTTCCCAAAAATCCAACCTAAAAGAAAAACCTAGGTTCTAGGTATTCATCCCTTTTAGCCGTCACTATTCACCTCCCAACAAAACCTAGCAGCCTACCACAACCACACACTACCACCAACCATTCATCCGTCAAACCCAACAAGAAAACCTAAAAGAAAGAATTACTCCAAAAACTAACTCCATGTCTCTGCGTCTCTCTTTTCTATTTATAGTTAGTCCAAAAGCTGTTACTCCTCTATTCACGTGCTTCAATCACCGACCACTTACCCTACTCTTGCCTTCCACCGAGCTACACACCACAGGACCCCACTTCAAACATCTTGTGTCACTTCTCCATCATCTCTCTTATCTCACATCACTTCTTTCACTCTTTACCGTAAGCACTCTTCTTAACCAAAATACAAGTCTCCCATCAAGCTACACCATCTCTCTTCTAGCCTATTCCCTAGCCCTTTTCCTATGTATAGATTCCTCCTATGCATACGCCTACGCCTACCCCCTTCTTTTCCACCAACCTCGGCTGCCAAAGAAACAAGACCTAGCCTCATCTCCTATCTGTTTATCTCCACACGTCATATAGGTTGACTCAAAACTTATCTTTCCTTTTTCAATTCGTACACCACATCATTAACCAACAGAAATGCCCCATAGGTTTAGTATTACATAAAATTACCCAATTACAAGTCGCCACCTCATTAAAACCAATTATCCATTTCCCCCTCCAATTCACGACCTCCTATTCTGTTGTCCAATTCACTTCACTGGGCCTTCTTGTATTAAGCCTTCTCCTTTAACTGTGACGTGAAATGCAACATGAATTTGGATAGCCATAGCCAGGACATGGCTACCTTTAGCAACTGCATTTAGCCAATATAATTATAATGTCAGGTTTTACGCATTCCACCTCATAAAAACAATAAAAATATATTATTAGTAAAAATTCAAGCACTAACAAATATAAATTAAGCGGTAAATATGTATGAATTATGCCTGTATCATTCAGGTTGCTAAAGATCCAGGTAAGTATTTTGGTATTCCTTTACAATGGGGTAAAATAAAGATTAGTATTTATCTAGATATGACTGAGAAGATGGTCAATAAATTACAAGGCTAGAAATCAAGGAACTTAAATGGTGCTGGAAGATTAACTCTCATTAGGTATATTCTGGATCCAATATATAATCATGTGATGACTATGCTTAAGTTGCCAGAAGGTTTAATTGCTTGACTTAATAATTAAAAAAGGAATTTTCTTTGGAGTGGGAGGGATAAAACTAGTATCAATAAGGTTAAATGGAGTAAGGTTTATATGCCTGTGGAGTATGGAGGCGTAGGAGTTGCGGATATGGAGTTAAACAATTTGTCCCTCCTTGCAAAAATGGCTTGGAGGGTGTATGCTAATTCTAATTCTGAAGTTACTAGGCTTTTAAAAGCAAAATATTTCCTTGATAGAGATTTCTGGAATGTTGAATATAAAAAACTTAGCTCTTCCAGCTGGAGGAGTATAGTTAAGGGAAGAGATACAGTCTGATCATACATTAGGTGGATTATCAGTCATGGTAGTGGTGTGAATTTTTAGAATGAACCTTGGTTATCTGATTTACCTATAGCTGCCATTGCTAATTCTGATAGCCGTAATATGCCTAGTATGCTTGTTAAATATATAATAGACTATGAAAATCTAACTTGGGATTTAAATACTATTGACAATTTGATTCCTACATAGGTTTTTGAGAATATAAAAGTTATGCCCATTTTTTTAAATGGTAGGAAAGATCAGCGTGTATGATCACAGAGTAAGGATAGAGATATTACGGTTAAAGAAGCTTACAATTTTCTTGTCTCCAATAAGATGGGCGAGAATCTTCCTAATCGATATTTGAGGTTTCTGAATTACCCGTAAAATAAATAAATTTTACTTGTGGTTATTATGTCATAACAGACTCATTTGAATGAGTCTCTTTACCGTAAACACGTTATTTCGTATCCGGGTTGTAGTTTATGTAATAATAATTTTGAGACAATTCATCATCTTTTCTTTCAATGTAGGGTGGTTGGCCCATTGTGGAGGAAGGTTTGTAAAATAAATAATTTTAAATTTGATACTAACATCTACACTCCAGTAGGTCTTAAGCATTTTTCCAGGTCTTGTGGTTGTATTGGTTGAATGTTGTGGCAAGATATTATCCCATTTGTGTTGTGGTCAATATGGAGAGGAAGGAACGAGTGGGTTTTCAAAAATATCAAGTTTCATCCCTACAAGGTTCTTGCATGGGCTCTTAGGAGTGCCAGAGAGTTTTTAAAAGCTAATGGAAAAATGGAAGGAAAAGAGGGAAGGCTCAGGAGATTTTTATCCCATGGAGATATCCAAAGGAAGGTTATTACAAGCTCAACTGTGATGGGGCTTCAAATAACTTACATGATGCTGGTATTGGAGGAATAATCCGAGGTGGTAATAGAGTGTTGACAGCATGTTTCTCAAAACATATTTTCAAGAATGATAGCAATCTGGCAGAAAGTTTGGGTAATTAGAGATGGTATATTACTAGCTAAAAAATTCGGGATTAAAAAGTTAGAGGTGGAAAGTGATTCAACTTATGTTATACAATTAAATAAAATGGAATCGGATGTGCCTTGGAGTTCCAGGGGATTGGTAAAGGACATTCAAATCCTAAAGGAAGACTTTGAAGATATTATTTTCGAACAAAGATTAAGAGAGGCGAACTTTGCGGCGGATTATTTGGCTAAAGCTAGTACTGCAAAGAAGTTAGAGGGGGAATGGATTTCGTTCCCTCCAACTGAAATAGCTAGTATTATTAGTGATGATCTTTCTGATAGATGCTTTACTTAGTTGTAAGAAAAGAGAGCTAGTTTGTTTTGCCTGCTGGCAATGTATCAATTTTTTTTTTGTTAAAAAGTATACCAAGTAGTCTCTAAAAATTATTTTTTAAACAATCTAACCATTTTGATTGGATTATTATGGATAAATAAGAGTTTTTCTTATAAAAAAAACAAACGGGATTTTTTATTTTGTGGTTTTTTTTATTTGATTTAAACATCCTTCTCGACACTTATAAATCCTGGCTAAATTGGGGCCTACGCAAATTATGTTGGCCTTACCAAATTTTGTGTCCACCCATATTAGTAGATAAGGGGTGTCTATTTTTGCATGAATATATTAAATTACCCTCTACAAAAACCTAAAATTACAAACTAAAAATAAAACCAATTACTTAAACTAATTAATCTAACCCATTTCTTATTCTTCATCAACCGATTCTTCTTCTTCTCTTCTACCCTTTTCTCTCTCTCTTCTTCTCCATTTCAAACCAAAACATCGTCAAAAATCGACGATTCAAAAAACGATTAATCGTTTGTTTTTTCTTTATAACGAAAATGCAAAAACGAATGAAGTTTCCCTCTGGAGGATCAACTGAACCTAATGGAAGTTATCCAGGAAATGGATTAGCAATTCGAAATAAGAAAACAAGGAGGAAGACGAAGAAACTCTTAACTCGATACAACAAATGGATCGAATCAGGTACTTTTCCATCATCCCATCACTCTAAATTAGGTTTCAATCACATTCCAACAATCAAAAATTGAAAATTTTGATTTCTAGGTTTTCTGTGAAACCCAGAATCGTTCGATGTTCATGTCCACATCGAACGATTCCAATTTGAATTGTTTGATATTCATTCCCCCGTCGAACGATTCCAAGGTAAATGAAAAGTAAGGGAACATTGACCCGGAATCGTTGGATGTGGACATGAACATCTAACGATTCTGGGTCGAGTTGCAACTGAACATTTATCTGAATCGTTTGATGTGGACATCACTATCGAACGATTCAGGGTGGAGAAGAAACCAAGTGTGTCTGTTGGTTTTTTTAGCCTAGAATCGTTGGATATGGACACCAACATCGAACGATTTTAAACTGTATCAGAATCGTTGGATGTGGACATCGATATCTAACGATTCTGGATCGAAAAAACCCCCAATGTTTCTGTTGGTTTTTTAGCCTAGAATTGTTGGATACGAACACCAACATCGAATGATTCTTTAGTCTATAATTATAGGAATCATTGGATGTGGATGTATCGTGGTGGCCGATTCTACTCTTGGAATTCCTAAATTCACTTGAACTTGATTGTTGATTATCGTATGTTGTCGTACTCTTTAGGGATAAGGGCAAGAGAAAGGTTGGAACCTCGTCAAGAGGGAGGTAAGAACTTGGGGGATAAGCACCATATGGGTTCGGCGGGAAGCTAAAGCAGTCTCCATCAATGAACCACATGAAGTGGAGCACCAAAGAGAAGAAGATTCTTCGTCTTCTGATATAAAATACGATAAATCTCAAGGTGAAGAGGAGAGTAATAAGGAAGATAGCGAGAGAAGTGACAGAGGAAAACCACCAGCACCACCATAATAACCATAAGAACCACCACAAGAACAACAAAGAGATAAAGGTGCACCACTGCCAGGAAGGAAGAAGAAAGGATAATACTTTCCAAAGCATGAGATGATGTTAAAGAGCCGCCCCGATGATATAATTCCTGAGTTACCGAGCGATGAAGGAGAGTTTCTATGGGGGTACCAACACAGTTGGGATGCTATGATTTGTGCAACCACGGTAAGTATCTCCTCCTTTTGTCGTATATCGTCTACTTTTTTATTTAAGCTATCATGCACTTTCTAATTTGGCATGATATGTTATTTAGGATCACCTCGATGCCGTGCGTCTTCTAAAACACCAATCGTCAATCAGCAAAATGGTGTTATGGTTGCTGGATAGACAAGCACCCGACGTAAAAAGGATCGTCGAAGAAACATGGTTGATGTTTAGAGTCGAAAAATCCGTGGTTTGGTATGACAAGCCCTTTGTTTCTGCCTTCCTCGAGAGATATTACGCGGAAACGAATATTTTTCATCTTCCATTTGGGGAAATGACAATAACCCCAAACGATGTGCAGTTGATCACGGGTCTCAGCGTTGGAGGTAAATCCGTAAGGGGGCCCAACTACGTGAATGCGGTTAGTTGGGAGAAAATATACAAGTTCACCTCTAAGGTGTTTGGTTGGAATACGTACAAGACCACGAGAGAGATGACGGTGGTGAAAGATAAAAAACAGAGAATATTCCATCTCAGCCACCTTAGGGAAGAGTTTTCGGGAACAAGGGATCTTCATGAAAGATGCGAGATTACCCCGCATCGTATCACTGCTACTGCCACCACATATATGCTCTACATCTTGGGATATGTTATCTTCCCCGACGTTTCCAGTTATCGGGTGAACGCCAACTATATCCAGTTAGTGGAACCATTGGACCGAGTCCGCGAGTACTCTTAGGGAACTGCTTGCCTTCCATACTTGTTGAATGAGATGTGAAAGTGTACTAGGGTAGACAGAACCCAAGTCGGAGGGAATGTGGCTTTTTTCCTGGTGTGGATATACTTGCACTTCTCAGAGTTTGATAAGAGGGCCGGTGTGCAAGGGCATTGGGAAGGTGAATATTTTGGAAGCAAATACTCTTACAACGGCAAGGGCCAGAGTCAGGAGAAGGGCCTCCTTGAGATAAGGCGGCGTCTGGACAACTTGACGACGGGCGGATGTTGTCTTTAACCCTTAAAAGAAAGCATTTGTGGTTGGTTGGGTGCCAGGAACAAGAATACCATGGATCTCTTTTTCAACCGAGAGGCTATGTAATGTACAGCCCGAAAAGAGTGGTGAGGCAATGTGGTGCTGTATAAGGCATCCCTATAGTTACAAAATACAAAATTGATATGCCTAAAGGTAAGTCCCTTGAGAAGGAAATTGTAGTTGTTCACGATCCTTTACCATCATCCAACGATTAGGATAAAAGGGCGCTTCGCCTTTTTCGCTTGGGTAGGGATACCAACTCAGATGTTGAAGCATCCACGGGCTACATATCGTGGTACTGCAACGTTTCTCACACTCGTATGATACAAATAGACGAGAGGCCCTTGATCAAGGATCGGGATAAAGCTATCGATGTTCTGGTACGTGTTGTGGTCTCTTATGGTATGTTACTAGGGTTTAACATGAACTGTAACTTGTTTGTTGTTTGAAATGAAAAAAGTGAAGAAGAATCATGTACCTGATCAACAAAGCAAAAATGTGTATTGGGAGAGGATAACATGTTGCGGCGAACCAGGCAAAGATTGAAGAATACCAGGCTATGGAGGATGAACAAGCTGGTGCTATCTTTGGGGAAGCGGCAGAGCTGGTGCCTACAAAGAAACAAAGAGTGGGAAAATATGGTCGGGGCGAATCAAGCAGTGGAAAAGGACCTGGAAAACGAGGTCGAGGTGGTTGTGGTCGAGGTGAAGGCGGTGATGTAGTGAATGAATGCTTTCTGGTTTTTCAAACTTATGTCTTTCACTTTGGATAATTATGTCTTTAATTTATGTTTGTCATTCTGATTTAAACATATGGATAATTACGTTTATTAGTTTATGAAGGAACGGATTTAGTTGGTTTTAAAATTGTTGTGTATGCTAAGACGCGACAAAAGAACTACAATTCGTGCCAATTTATCATTGGAACTCTTGATGTTTTTTTTGCCAGAATCGTTCGACGTGGATAAACCTATCCAAAGATTTTGAACAAGAAAACCATAACTTTTTTTCCAGGTATTCAGAAGCGGTTGATGTAAATGTTCATAACGAACGATTCTAGACGGAGAAAAAACCAAACTTTCTATTTTTTTAGCCTAGAACCGTTCGATATGGACAACCATATCCAACAATTCTAAGAAGAGAAAATGACAAATTTTCATGTTATTTTTAGCTTAGAATCGTTCGATGTGGAACTATGTATAGAATGATTCTATCAAGCCTGGTGTTTGACATTTTCGATAAACCAAGAATCGTTCAAAGATGTATTACATATCGAACGATTCATACATAATACTTCATCTAATTTTTGAGTTTTTCGGAGAAAAAAATAGCCATTGGGTCTACCTCTATATAAGAAAGACCTCTATCCCTGACCCACTTGCCCCAAACTTACACGTTTTACTCACTCCCACTTCATCCACTACTCAATTAGAGACGAGAAAATTGATTGGGAACCTGACGAAGATTTGGAGCTCGTCAAGTCGTTCATTCCCGTCTTCCGCGGACGGTCGTTTGAAATTTATTCAATGTTTTGGAAGAGAGTCAAAGAATTCTTCTATGACCACACCGGGAACCCTATCCATCACAGAGATACCTAGCGTCTAGATTCTATATCATTAAAAGCGAAACGCGATAGTTCTGTAAAATTAGAAGAATGGTTCACGAGCATCATCCTCAATCTTCTAATAGCGAGAAAGTGAGTAGTTCGGCATGTTTATCCCTCTCTCATTGTTTGATGTTCGCATACTAACGTGTAATCGATTTGATTTCAGGCCGAACGATTCCATAGCCTATGGCGAATTCGAAATGGGAAAAGAATGTTCATGCACGCAAGGGAATACGCCGTGTTGAACCAACGTGCTCGAAGGTTCATTAATGATGTATTAATGTGCGAGCTTCAAGAATACGCGTGCTAGATAATGTAACGCAATGCGTTAATATCCTAAACTATGTAATGCAATGCGCTAATTTCCTAAACTATGAATGAAATTTGTCTTTTACGAAAGTGTAAATGAATCGTTCCATAATAATACCCACATCAACCGATTATAAGAATCGTTCTTTATGGAAGGAAACATCCACTGATTCTAGTGTTCTTCGTGATTGAAGTTAATCAACCCAGAATCGGCATACTTTGGTCATCGTATCCACCG
>JAJJMC010019280.1:0-12624 GCA_023531435.1 Papaver californicum
TGTCTTGAGTGATTCTGAGGATACCCAATATTCAGGGATATCCGATAATTACTAGTACCGACGACGACGACGAATCAAGTCTTCCACCACCTAGTAGGTGGTTCCGTAAGCTGTTTCTCCTTCCCTGCGTGCTTGCCATTCCGCTTGCTACTTGGCTGTGCATTGCTCGTTTAATGGAATTCAGCAACAAATTGTTTGCATTATCGTGTATCGTAAGCCTCTCTATAATCAATTATTACTATCTATCCTTTTTTTATGTCCGATCGGCCAAGTGGTTAGTGTCGCGATGTTACAAATACAATTCATGCTACTCGCGGGAGATTGTTAAATACATAGTTTGTTGCTTGATCCTTACCGGGGATATTGGGGTAATGAATATGAAGAGCGTCGAGGGTCAAGCCATCATTGCTGCCTTAGCTGTTACTATTATGTCTGTCATAGCATATACCTGGAAAGAAGACAGATCAGGATTCACAAATGGAATTGAATTCGGATACTGGGCACTTCTATTTTTCGGGAAAGATTTATGGTATCAGGAAAGGGAAGCAGGAATGATACTGGTATTCACACTAATCTTCTCTTACATTGCAATCTTGACCTATGAAAAGGCTGATCATCATCAAAACAAAGCGGCTAACCAGCAGACCGATGCGCGCAGACTCCTCCCCGTGTAGGAGATTTAACGCATTCATCATAAAATGCAGCAAGTCTAGTCTTACTTGTTTATTTTTTTCCCTGAATTCTTTTCATTGCAATTTTCCTCTGAAATCTTATTTTACTTTTTAACCAGTGTGTCACTCAGTGTTAGCCAAATTAATCATATCATAAAAATATGAAGATCTAACGACCGTACTATATGCAAGATGATAGAGCTATGACAAGTATAAATGATAATACAAGATAGAGTAAACACTAAGGAATATGATAAATAATAGGTAGGACACGCAAACAAATTTACGAGGTTCGTTTGTTCTTGATTTTACTTGTATTCCTCGAGTCAAGTTATGAGAGACCAAGTGAGTACAAGTGATCTGCAGTAGCTAAATATCTCAAGAACAAGCTTATATTGGGTTTGGGTATTGTTTTCTCCAAAGTTAGCCTTCTCTTTTTATAGACCAGATCTCCTCTACGGAAGATATCGAATTGTACTTGCTTGCCAACCCGAGGATCGAATCCCACCTGACATGTATGTATCCTACCTACTTGGTCTTCACCATCTGACCGTTCTGAACAATTAATGAACTTGCAGAGATTCAAGCTTTTTTCCATTCAAATAGTCCATCACCTTTTTGCAGTCCAGAAATTTGATAAGGCCAATTCTCTCACCCATTTAGCACCTTCAAAAACAGCTAGTAACACTTCCATTGTCTGTTAGATAAAGCCAGAGTTGTACTTGGAATAATCATAGTAACACTACGAATATAAGTCATTCTAGAAGGGGTGCAAAACTGAAGGCATCTCTGAATTTGTATAGACAAACTAATACTAATACTATGGGCCTAACAAAGTCACCAGTAGCGCTCCAAAACAACTCCAAACATGCTCCAAAGTCGACAACGGGAATAAATTCCAAGGTGAAACCGTGACTCAGAAATCAGATCTTGCTAATACTAGCTATAAGCAACACTGTAATAACAGTCCGCAAGTGAAATTCAGCATCTATCTAATAAGAAATGGAAAACAATGAAGAGTTCTTTTGTGTCTGACGCACTCATCATGGTAAATCAAAACTCTTATAATAACCCATAAGAAATAGTAAACCAACAAATGGAGATGTAACATGAACTAAGCAACAGTAGCAAAGCCCTTGGTATATTATCATCTTCTTTACATTAAAATCATTTTAAAGAAGACTGGATTCATACAAAATGAGGACGATGATTAATACAAAGAAAGCATGGCATAAGTTTATGAAAATATCTTTTGCAAAGGAAAATGGATATTAGTGAAAACAAACATTTACAAGCATAACTTCATTTTTCAAACCAAGATAGAGGTAGAGGTAATGAGACAAATAGAACAAAGGATAACAAACTCTATGGACTAAATCAGTAGAGACCAAGTTCAGGTTTGGAATCTGACCCCTTTTATCTTTAGAAGTGGTTTCTTAATAACCCAAAAATCAACTGATGCATCAAAGTGGTAAGAAATCAACAGACATAAATTAGATAGCAAGTTCATGGCTAAAACATATCCAAAACAATATTAGTGAATCAAACGAAAACATTCATAATGCTAAAACCACAAACATAGATACAATTTCAAAGAAATTAAGATGCACAGTCAATTTAGACGCAATAGTAGTAGGTTGTAGGAGAACTAAATTGAAAAGCACCAGATTAAAATTAATATCGAAATTCCAGTTAAAACAATGAAGAAAACCCCTACCTCTGCAACATAAATCGGATGGGTGGTTAATAGTACATTTGAGTTAAGGTTATTTATGGTTTTGAGATACATAATAAACCACCAATGAAGAAAACCACACCCTCTTTAAAGAAATTTATGAAGAATATATTTTTTGGCTTTCTTTTAATTGATTATAATATATGTATTTATATACAAGAGAAGGTAACAAATTAGGAAACCCTAATAACTAGGAAACTATAATAAACTAAGAAACATAATATATTGGCATATTCCTAGTATAACGCCCAAGTTAGGAAACTAGGCTTAATACTCGTTCACAATACTCTCCCTCAAGTTAGAGTGTGCAGATTACGAACACCCCACTTGCCAAGAAGATAATCAAATTGTTTGCGTCCAAGCGCCTTAGTAAAGATATCAGCTAACTGGTTTCCCGAATAAAATGGCAGTCAACTTATATATGCTTAATACGCTCATGAAAAACTGGGTTTGCAGCAATATGAAGCGCAGCCTGACTGTCACAATAAATTCGCATGGGAGAAGAATGCGAAACACCGAAAGATCGTAACAATCCCTTTAATCATTTGAATTCACAAGTCGGTGTGGCCATGGATCGATACTCGGCTTCTGGAGATGACCGAGATAAGGTCAACTGTTTCTTAGTTTTCCACGAGACTGGCGAAGAACCAAGAAACATAAAATAACCAGTAAGTGAGCGACGAGTTAAAGGACAATTCGCTCAATCAGAATCAGAAAAACCTGTCACAAGCAGACCAGAATTTGTACGAAGTAAAATTCCCTGTCCAGGTTGTCCTTTCAAATAGCGAACAACACGTAAAGCAGCTTCTCAATGGAGTACTCGAGGAGAATGCATAAACTGAGCCAAAGTATGCATCGAGTAACAACCTTCTCATGTACAATGATTTTAGAAATCTCACCCAAATCAACATCAGAAGAATTTTTACCTCTGGTGCCTTTGGTTCTTCAACTGTATTTGATTTGTTCTTGTACATAACCTTCTCATTGAAGATGACATTGCTGCTTCTGATAATTTTTCGATTTTCTGCATCCCAAAATCTATAACCAAAAGCATCATCTTCATAGTCAATAAAGAAACATTTCTTGGATTTGGGATCAAGTTTGTTTCTAGCATTCACATCAACATGTACATATGACAAACATCCAAATAATTTCAAAAAAAAAAAAAGATTTACCTCTTTACCACTACATACCTCCTCTGGCTATTTGAAATTCAACAAAACTGATGGTCCTCTATTGATCAGATAAGCTGCAGTGTTGTGGTTTCCCTGGGATGATTTTCTCCGTTCTGATTCCATCTGTAACACAATACTCTCTGAACCCACCATCAATATACTCACCTCCATTATCTGATCTTAGGTACTTCAGTTTCAAACCTGTCTCATTTTATACCAAAGCCTTCCAGTTCTTAAATATATCAAATACATCACTTTTATTTTTCAGAAAATAAATCCATACTTTTTTGGTCAAGTCATCAATAAATATGACGTAGTATAACGAGCCACCAAGTTATGGAACTAGAGATGGAATCCCACAAATCAGTATGTTCCAACTCTAACTTTTCTGGTTTTGGAGCTCTACCGCATTCGACGAAGCTGACTTTCCTATGCTTCCCAAGGATGCAACTCTCACACATACCAACATCAATAGTCTTCAATGCTGGTAGTTTCTCGTTTGAATGAAGTATCTTCATTCCTTTCTCACTCATATACCCAAGCCTTTTTGTGCTGTAGAGTATCACTAGATTCAGCAACTGCAACTGTATCTACTGCTGCCATGCCAACAATAGACAAGTCTCTCGGACTTGAATACATGTAAAGAGTACCCATCTTGTAACCACGAGACACTACCATAGCTCCCTTAGTCACCTTCCATCTACCACCATCAAAATAAACACCATGCCCTTCGTCATCAAGCTTCCCGATAGAAATCAGATTCCTCTTTGACTGTGAAACATGTCTAACCTTGTTGATCTCCAGACTGATCCATTTTCCTGTATAAACTTGATCTCTCCAATGCCTACTATCTGAAGTGGTATATTATCATTTAAATAGACAGTCCCGTAGTTACCTGCACTATAGTTAACAAATATTTCTCATCTTGAAGTGGTATGCCAAGAGTCTCCTAAGTCGAGAACCCAAAAGTCCATGGGACTTTCAACATAAAGCAGTAAGGCATCTTGCACGGTTTCTATAATAATATTCAAACTTTTATACATGTTCATCTTAGGTTCTTTGCGCTACTTCTGTATGTGGCCCATCTGAACGAAGTTCCATCATCCACCCGGACCCCATGGACCTCTAGATTGCCCCCGCTTTTCTCTCTTCTTGATTTAGATTTCCCCCTGTCCTGTTATTTCTAAGATGATCTGCCTCTTGAATCGACGTTATAGGAAACATCATTATTCAAATACTCACCAGAATCCTTCCTTCGAACTTCTTCACCCAGAATTATATTGCGTATGTCATTATACTTTAGCTTCTCTTTGCCGGCGGAATTACTTACGACAATTCTCACAACTTTCCAACTGCCGGGTAGAGAAGCCAAAAGTATTCATCTTCAAAATCTATCTTGATAGATGATTGAGCGTTCACGATTTCACTGAACTCATCCAAGTGCTTTGTAACTGAAGCGCCCTCTGGCATGTGCAACAGGAACAACTTCTTCATCAGATGCACCTTGTTGTTCGCTGATGGATTTTCATACATGCTCGTCAAGGCCTCCATCAGACCAGCAATGGTCTTTTCTTTCACAACCACTTTGTGCAACTGGCTTGGCTAGGGTTAATCAAACAACCCCTAAAACCTGTCGATCCAGGAGCTTCCTATCTGCCTCGGACATCCCATCTGGCTTCTTTGAATCCAATAGAGGTTGCTGCAAGTTTCTCCCATACAGACAATCTTCAATTTGCATTCTCTAGTACTCGAAATCTGAACTATCAAACTTTTCAATTGCGTTTGGAGATCCAAACCCTATCGCAGATGATGTCGACGTTCTTTTCTATGTCGTTTCCGTCGTCTTCTCCTCCTGCCATCGATTCTTCCTAGAATTCTTCACGAATCTTGCTCTGATGCAGTTGTTAGGATCGATATTATAAGAAAACAATACAAAAATGAAAACAAGAACAAGAACACAAGATTTACTTGGTTCATCTTGGGCTACATCCAAGGAGCGGCTGCGGTTTTCACTACCATCTCAAAAACGAGTTCCAGAAGAATACAACAATGATGATAATAAAATTATAAACCCTAGACAAGGTAACTCTCTTTAGTTTCAACAAATTTCTTTAAAAGTTTCATCTAATTTCCCAACGGGCCGCCAGTCGGATTGGGTCAAAATGCGAAACCGGTCGTGCACTACCAGTCTCCACATAAACATAATACATCATTACCACCTCTTAGTCTTCTGGCGTCTCAGCAAAAATGAAATTCAATGTAAATTCACATGATGGTTTTGTAAAACTAAATTTGATTGTTGTAGATTTGTAATCAAAATTTATTTTGAATCAAAATTGGATTTGTAAAGCAAAATTTGATTATTGTAAATCTATAACCCAAAGTTATTTTGAATCAAAATTTTAGAAGTAATAGATCTTTATTGAAAAACAAGCCGTGTTTTTTATAAAAACTTCTTCAAAGCCTTTTGTTTTTCATTTCCTCGCTGAAATGCTTGAAAATGAAATCCAATCAATAAGAATAAAATTCATCATTTTAAAATTGATTGAAAATGTAGAGTTGTTTGAATCCAAAAGGGTTCAGATAAAGATTTTTGTTAATGATAACCTTTCTAAATCCTTCATCACTCTTGCAATAGGCAAGATAAATCCTTTAAACATCTATGTTTCTAGTGCCAAATTGTAGCGACCATTTTTGTGATCACCAACAACTAAAAATTGAACTCCATTGTATGATACAGAGAACCCAAAGTCACATTTTTTATGGAAAATTAAATGGACAAGGTATAAAAGTTGAAATGAAACCCAAAATATAAAATTGAATCATCACACAAAGATTTAACGTGGTTCGGCAATGGTTTGCCTACATCCACGGGTAATGAAGTTGGGGTTCTTATTGATCTTTCTGGGTTACAGTGAAAAATGAAGCAGAAGAAAACTTAACCAAAAGGGAAAAATCCCTTCTCTTAACACATTGATTTTGTATTTAAATGGATAAAAGAGATGATATTTACCAAAATGCCCCTTTGTCACATGTCAATAAAGTCTGTCACATGTCGATAGAGATTCGTCACAGTTCGCCACGTGTCGAAGAAAATACACCATAATTCGCCATGTATCGAAGAAAATACACCACATTTCGCCACGTATCAATAGAGTCCACCACGTGTCCCTATTGATTTTATCTTCAAATGGTCTTAATCTAATTTTGATGCGAACAAAGGTTAGTGCGGGCAAAATTTACAAACAAAGGTTACGGGCAAGAGCGGAGTTTGACTTCAGAATTGTTGTTGCGGAACTGCAAAGGTGCGGGAATGAATGAATTATAAGGCTTGAACGGGAATTATACCATTCAAAGTTCTTGTTGGGGAAAAATGATGTTCGCCCGAAGCGACGTCATCACCACGTCCCGATACCGAAGTGACGTCATCACCACGTCCCGATCCCGAAGTGACGTTATCACCACGTCCGATCCCGAAGTGACGTCATCACCACGTCCCGATACCGAAGTGACCTCATCACCACGTCCCGATCCCGAATTGACGTCATCACCACGTCCCGATCCCGATGTGACATCATCACCACTTCCCGATCCCTAAGTGACGTCATCACCACGTCCCGGTCCCGTTCCAGCTGGTGCCCGATCTGTCCTGTCCCGATCCATCCTGTCCCGAACATGCTGTCCCGATCCGGTCATTTCCGCTGGATAAGAAGATAAGGTCAACAGATGGACGGATAGGGAGATGCCACGTGAGGGTATCTGAAAGAGATAGAGTCGACAGGTGGGATGACTTGAGGACGCCACGTATTAGAAACACATGCCACATCACTTGAAGTTGGCACACTTTCCTTTAAAATAAAAAGAGCAAGAACGGAGGGAGTGGACTTATGCTTCCAGAACAGAGAAAAAACTGATCTTTGTAAACACCATAGCTCCAATGGAGTTTTCTGATTTGTAACCTCAAACTCATGAATAAGAACCTTTCAATTTCATTACCCGTGGATTGATGTGTTTTAGAATAGTGGTAAAAAGTGTTCGTCTCTCGAACTTGTGAAGGTAATGATTTTAGAAAATAATTGATTTAATCTAATTAAATAAAATCCAGGAAAATAAACTAGAGATGATTTTTAGAAAATATGGAGAAAACCAGGAATCAGGAATCAGTTATTTCCAACAATTTATGTGATTAATCATGCAATTCTTTTAAATAAATTAAGCTCAAATATTGCCAAAATAGGTTTTTATGCAAACAAGCAGAGGTAAATCACAAGCATGGGACATCAGAGGTTGTCAACCCAGCATGACCCATCAAACAAAAACACCACTACTGAATGAAAACTGTTTTTCTATTTCAAAACTATGCAATTTTAACAAGTAAAGAATTATAAATAATTAATTAAAAATAGACTTACCACATAAAATTGAGAGAAAAACCTCCTCCATCATCCCAGTAAATAAACTTAGCTCATGGTGGAGAAAACTTGCTCAAAATACCCTTTCATTGCTCAAAATATTGATTACAAGGTGAAATAGGTGTAACACAGCTGATTAGATACGCTTATAAGCGTTACAGGAGAAGGTTCAGTCGTTACACAAAGGATTAAGGCAACGGAAAGGTAAGGAGGAAGCGCAACAGAACAATTTGAATCAGCAACAGATATAAATGTAACAGAGTCGTCTTCCCCGGTGATGGCTGGATGAAGAACACGCCGGCCGGTGCAGCAGCAGTGACTGATACACATTTTAGTGTCTAATTTGCACCTTAATTTCTAGTGAGTTAGTATTCGATTTTGTGTCTATTACGTGTTTTTATGCTTTTGTAGGTACATTAGAAGAATAAAGATTTGTGGAAAAATTGGCTCAAAAAGTGTTAAAGGCACCCGGGAAAATGGATTAAGGCACCCACACTTTGGATTGGGGGCACCCCAGGATCGGAACGAGTCGGATCAGCCAACTCATCGAGTCGAATCGGCCCAACTCATCGGGAACACGGGAGAAGCTGCTGTGTACGATTCTCGTGTAATTTTTGTGTTGTTTTCGGCTCCAAAGTGTCCCACAAGTTAGAAGATATCCATACAAGACTCACACAACCAATTTTACGAGTTTCCCGGAGTGTATCTGGCCGAAAAAAGGACTCCATGTTTGATTCGGATTTGGGAAGATTTTGGAGAGTTCTGGAGAGTTCTATTAGGTTTAGAACTCTCCCTAGGATTTGTAAAGCCTATATATATGAAGAGAAGCCAAGAGAAATAAGGACGCATCCCTAGAGATTAATTCAGAAGAATTCCGGCCACTTCTGGTCATCGCCGGTCACTGCTACTGCACCGGCCGGCGTGTTCTTCACCCAGCCATCACCGAAGAAGAAGACTAAGTAACATTTATTTCTTTTGCTGATTCAAACTGCTCATGTTGCCTTAGCTTTTAAACCTTTGTTGCTTAGAACACTTTCTGTTACAGCTGAACCCTCTCTTGCAACCCTTATATACGTATCTGTTCAGCTGTTGCACTATTCTTTAACCTTGTAATCAACTTTTTGAGCAATGAAAAGATCTTTTGAGCAAGTTTTCTTCACCATGAGCTAAGTTTATTTACTGGGATGATGTAGGAGGTTTTTCTCTCAATTTTATGTGGTAAGTCTATTTTTAATTATTTATAATTCTTTACTTGTTAAAATTGCATAGTTTCGAAATAGAAAAACGGTTTTCTTTCAGCAGTTGTGCTTTTATTTGATGGATCATGCTGGGTTGACGACCATTGATGTTCCATGCTTATGATTTACCTCTTCTTGTTTGCATAAAAACCTATTTTGGCAATATTTGAGCATTAATCTATTTAAAAAGAATTACCCGATTAATCACATAGTTGTTAGGAATAACTGAATCCTGATTCCTGGTTTTCTCTAATATTTTTTTAAAAATCATCTTTAGTTTATTTTCCTGATTTTTATTAGTTTAGATTAAATCCATTATTTTCTAAAATCATTACCTTCACAAGTTCGAGAATCGAACACTTTATTTACCGCTTTTAAAACTACATCAATTTTTGGCGCCGCCGACGCGGACTTGTTTTTAGGTTTAGGGTTTTAGATTTATTTTTAGGTTTTTATTTTTATTTTTATTATTATACTTTGTTCTATTTTACGTTTCTTTTGGTATTTCTCTTTTTGCTACAGGTTGGATTTTGGATCGAAAAGAAAGTACGCCAAAGAGTTGGAATTAAAGCTAAGGACTTGGAGTTAAAAGATAAAGCTTAAAGAACGAAAAAGAAGACGAAGATTTTTATTAATTAGATTTATTTTATTTTAGATTTGATTTGTTTTTTTAGAAAATTGTATTAGGGTTTTATTATTTCTGTAATTTTTCTTTTATTTTCGGACACTTTTTGGACTTTTTTTTATTTTTAAACCCTACGGATAGGTAATTTTAAATATCAAACTATGTGCAGGGAAGGACGACAATTACGATACTGTCTCGGCCCCTCGGGTTCGCACACTATTGAAAAGGATATTAGTGGCCCGAGTCGACTTCAACGGTTCATCGCCCGTCTGGTACGGGAGGTAAGCTTCGACCAACCCACGAATCTCCTGTCAGTGGGTTTTCTGGACGCCTTTGTACGCATATATGTTGAGGACTGAATACGTACTTTAATTTTTGCATAGTAAAGGGCAAGGCCTGGCCATACAAGATAAGGTTTCGTATTTCATCACCGTCTCCTTCTTGCCCGCTTTAGGAAAACGAAACCTACACGAACCTAAGCCTAAAATCTTGACTAGAAAGAGACCTATAGAGTATCGAGCTTATTGGAAAATCGTTCAAAAGGACTGTACGGGTTACTTTATTAGTCTAACTCGAAGTTCAGGAAGATTATTTTAAGTTGATTAGAGCCTCCTTGTAACCCAGGGAAAAGTGCCAAAGAGACAGGGGTATCAAAGCTCCTTAGAGTTTATCCTGTTTCTCTTCGACTTAATCTAATTCAGATCGTTCTAAGAGGTTTGCTAAAATTGTAACCAGTTGCTTTTTGAAAGAATAGAAGCTGGTCTAGAGACAATCTAAGTGGAACCATCATGCTTGTTGTTTGCTAGATTTAGGTTTGATTTGGTTGAGTCAGGGCACGATTGTGTTTGATTAATTTCTTGTTAGGATTTAATTTTTGCATGCCAAGAACGCCCTTAAGGCGAACTTGGGATAGAGACCCTCAAGGTAGGTTAATTAGTGGAAGACTTGTAGTTCACCTTAACCTTGAGAAGCCAACTGAGAGTGAACTAGTCACTCCCGAGACTGTGTCAGCAATGACATCTCTGAAGGATTTGTTGAATCCGACCCAGACCTCACGTCCATCTTGCATCAAGTTAGCCGCTACTGAAGCGAGCTACGAACTGAAACCCAAAATCATCCAGATGCTTCCATTATTCTTAGGAAAAGAAAACGAAAATCCCTATTTTCATGTTAGGGAATTCGAGGAAATATGTAGCACAATCAGGATTAGAGACTTGAATGACGAGTCTATTAAACTCAGACTATTTCCCTTTTCACTTAGAGACAAAGCCAAGTAATGGTGGTATAGCTTGGCCCCTCAGTCGATTGAGACCTATGCCCAACTTACTTCATCTTTTATTCAGAAATTCTTCCCTAAGAACAGAATATCCTCAATTAGGCATAAAATTTTCACGTTTTCTCCACAAGAGGGAGAGTCTCTGTATGTATATGTAGAAAGGTTCAACGACTTAGTGTCCCAATGCCCAGACCACGGTTTAGATGAGTTAAGTCTAGTTCAGATTCTCTATGAGGGTTTGGATTATACGACTGTAACCTTGGTTGAGTCCTTGTCGATCGGAGAACTCGACAGTAAGACTCCTGCTGAGGCGATGCAATTTCTGAGTGACATTGCCGAGAAAACCCAGCAGTGGAAGAGCAATAGAAATCCCAACCCATTAGAATCCTTATCTAGAAGGCTAGAACTGGTCGAAATGAATCAAGCTAGTAGTTTAGAGCCCCAACCCAATCCAAGAGGCGTCAATGAAATGGCGACGGGTGAGAAATCATCCAGTCACGTGAATGCAGTCACGACCCTCAGGAATGGTAAATTGGTGGACAACGGGGTAACTGGGCCTGATAGTGGACATACTGTAGTTCACCCTGACCCAATAGCCGAAGAGACTGATAAAGTCTCTATGAGCCTGAGGAAACCCCTCGGGCCACCGATTTTATGCCTAGAGCCCCTTATCCAAGGTTGTTAGCACCTACTAGGAAGGACCCCAGCTTAGAAACTGTCAACATGATAGAGACCCTAGTTCAGGAGACATTACCAAACACTTTGATAGAAGACCCATTAGAGAAATGTCGAGCCCACTTTGGATTAGATTTTCATGAGTTGGACTTTAAGCATGACCCACCAGATACCCTGATAAGTAGTGAGTTAGGCCCATCAGAAGAGGAATCCAAACCGTCTAGTGAGATGGAGCTTAGGCCCAACCCATTAGAAGATCCATTAGAAAAATGCCTAACCAACTACAGATTTAATGGCGATAATGATAGGGTTATTGATGAGGTGCGTACTTTGTTAGGCTTTGCACCACCGGATTGTAATTTAGAAGAAGCAATTGACTATTTTCGAGAATCAGACGATCCGGAAATGAGGGAAATTGTTATTAGTCTATCTAGAGACACTGAAAACTCTAAGTTTGGGGGTGACTATCATACTCCATGTGCTGTACCTTTAACTCGTAGAAAGGTCCCTAGCTTGGGACCTGACATAGGCACCTGATGTGGTTTTATATAGTGGTAAAAAGAGAGGTTCGATTCTCGAACTTGTGAAGGTAATGATTTTAGAAAATATTGGACTTAACCTAAACTAATAAAAATCAGGAAAATACACTAGAGATGATTTTTAGAAAATATGGATAAAACTAGGAATCAGGATTCAGTTATTTCTAACAGTTCATGTGATTAATCATGTAATTCTTTTTAACAATTTAATTCAAGTTTGCCAAAAATATGTTTCCTAAAAGAATAATTGTAAATCCTAAGCATGAGACATCAAGAGT
>JAJJMC010019283.1:0-15284 GCA_023531435.1 Papaver californicum
CCCCCCCTAAGATCAACCCATTTCCTCTCCTTGTGACCGAAGCAGGACGGGACGACTACTATCATGGTTTAGGATTGTCCTTTACGATTTTGATTTTCGAATCTAAAGAAAGTACTTCAACAATATTTTTTTTTCCTATGAGCAATTTTTAAGTACTAACAATAGCAACCACAGTGAGAGATCAATCTCTCGGTCACGAATCCAATTCTTTAACTGTCTGAAAAAATAAATTCTTCAACTGCCCAAAAAAAATGGTGGATCTTAGGTAAGCTTCAGCAACCAATCCCAATTCAGGTTAAAAAACAACCACTAATCCCGGCAACACCAGTGGTGGAACAACATAAATCATTACTCAAAATACCACCACTAGAAAAACCAACACTCCTCTCCATACCATTGAAAGTGCCAAAAACAAAGAGAAGGCGCCACCAACCATTGACGAAACTCAAGTAGCCATGGCCAATACCCAGAAGGAAGTTCTTACCTTTCTCAATACTTTAGCGGAGCAGTTATCACCGGAGCAACGTCATCGTCAAATGGAGAAAGCTAAGAACACAACTGTCGGTAGCGCTAACACGTAAAGAGCTAACACCCTAGCAAATGATGAAGTACATGTCATTACCGACTGTGTATCAGAAATGAGTCAATAACAACAAAACTTTGTCACTCGTGAAGACCTAGAAATGCTCCTACGAACAGTGGAAAGGAAGATTCATCTTCATTCCATCAACATCAACCCCCTTAACCAACTAAAATTCAGAGGATTGCACTGCCAAACGGATATTCGTCTCATCCATTCTCATTGTATGATGACACCGTGAACGCTCGAGAACATGTTTCTCGATTATTGGAATCCTTAGGAGTGCATGAATATAACCAAGTGTTACGGCTCAAGGAATCATCTAAATCTCTTACGTGGAGAGTGTATACCTGGTACAACAACCTCGCCCCCAACAATATCTCTAGTTGGTATCAGATGGTCAATAATTTTTATAAAAAGTATTTCTTTGTCTCTGAGGAAATCACTCTCTCGGACCTGGGAAGAATGTTCCAGGGGAACAATGAACACCCTAACGAATATGTAAAGAGGTTCAGAACACAAGCCCTCGACTGCCATGACCAGAACGCAACCGAGCAACAATTGGTGGAACTTTGCATTAACAGTATGATTCCTGTTTATCGTTTCTTATTAGAAAATTTACGATTTCAAACCTTCTATGAGTTACATAAGGCCGCCAAAAGATCAACAACAACTGATCCAGCCTTGTTGAAAAGAACGAGGCCTGCCAGAGAAAAAATCCATGAAGACACCCGTGGAAGAAAACGTCTTGGGAACAAACAACATTCTAACCAACACTCCATAGGTGTTGTTACTGAGTAAGGGGGCAATAGAAAGGTAACATCTCAATAAACATTGCATATTAAGTGCGTCGCGTCGACTCTAGCGGCATCCCCAGCATCAACTCAAGGACAAGACTCAGCCGAGACTCCGTTTTAGTCACGACAAACCAAGACGGATATGACAATCCTATATTTCCCTTTTCCCATGGAGGAGGTCCTCGAACTGCTGGTATTATGGGTATAAAATGGGGCTATCAAGTTACCACATGTGCGACATCCACCCATCGAAGAAGACATGTCAAATCCAAAATACTGTCACTTCCATAGATTTTTTAACCATACCAGCAGCGAATGCAATGGTTTAAGGCGTATCGTTAGAGAAAAGATCGACTCAGGAGAGATATGCCTGGGGACTGAAGGTTTCCACAAAGATCCCCTCCCATTCAAGAGCTTCACTCTTTCTGGATATTCAGTCAACATAATTGTCTAATCCATGATAAAGCGCATATGTGAGCTTCTTTACTTGTCAAATGAGCAATAAAAAGATATTTTTACCGCCCTCAATCGTGTTATATCGGGTAAGCGCTTACTCTTTGCTGAAAAAGCTATTGTATATCATGAACCCAATTTAGAATACATAGTCATCAAACATATTGAGAAACCTAGTTGGGGAATTCTCACCACCGCCCGTCTCAAAGATACTGAGTTTGAACAAACGCTAATCGATGCGGGGACTGATGTAATTATCATCACCAAGACTCTGGTATCTACGGGAATTTCTATTCATGAAGTTACGCGCTCGCCGATTGTAATCAAGAATTCTGAAGAGAAGTACAGGATTGCTTACGGCTACATCACTCTTGAGGTGGAAATGGGTGACACCCAAACACATGCCAAGTTTCACATTGTTAAAGAGGATCCAAGTTATGACATGATTCTGGGACGCCCATGGGTCCGTAGCAACAAGATGGGAGAAAATGTATCTCCTTCACCGGCGTCAACACCTCCAAGACTCTCAAACAAGCCAACAAATCCCGATGGCTACCTATCAAATGAGTTTCGCCACACAATAAATCTGGATGTGAAGCAGTTGCCAGAAAAAGACATGGTGTCATATGTTCGAAGGTTTCACACATAAGTAAGTCATATCCAACCAACTTCTTTGTAAACAGCGATCCCAAGTTCCATTAAATCTTTGGGACTTGACCCGGATATCAACCCTACTCTAACTCAGCGATGTGAATGAGAAGCTGATCTCTTTCAAAATTTTATCAAATGGGTATGGATTGTGTCTAATGAGACAAGAAAATTAGTAACCCGATTATTCAGAATACATGTCATGAAGTTGAGGGGCCTGAACCTAATGCCTTCCATGTCAGATATATGGTGAAGAAGATAACAGCCTCTCCTGAAGAAAAGTCGTATCTCATCACCGAAACCTCAATCGGCGGTTACTACAAGCTTGTCAATACTGATAACGCATAAGGGGTGGTCATACATGGCAAGTGGCTGACATGTCACAATGCTTAAAGCATTCTACCACCATCTCGCTTTATTTCCTTGTTTTATGCAATATTTGTAATTCCTCCAAAATGTTTGCAATATCTTATATTCATACTTAGGATTTCAATTCAATAAATCAAGCAAAATATTGTTTCTTTTCAAAAAAATATATCCTTGCAAATTATTCAGAAATCTCTACTTACTCAAATCCCAAAATAAAACCACAAATGAAAACTTAGAAAATGTAGAAAAATTCCTTGAAAACCGGTTCAACACCTTCAGCATATGTCTTCCCCATTTCTCAAGCGCCTCAGTCGTAAGCTCAATCTCCTGAGAAATCCTACCAACTTCACATTTATCCTTGGCAATCGTCTCCAAGTTATAAGATACACCTTTCTCCTACAAATACTTTTCAATAGCTTCTAAATGACGACGGAGCCATGAGACATTAAGCTTATCTCTTTCAGCCACATCCAAAGCATCCTTCCAGTCTTGAAGTACTATCTCAGAAATTTGTCTATGGAGAAGATAAATCATCTCATGTACAGTTGGCAGCAACACAAAGATATTCTTCTCCAGAGTACGATAGTTCTTGGGACTACCTACGAAGAAATGGCCAAACTTCTTCCATACTTTAGTATACAGCTCAGCATAGGCGGACGGGACAGTGAAGCCCCCAATGCACGTGTATTTATATCGAATCCTATCAAACTGGAAATCAAAGCTAATTCCAACATTCGAATACTCGACCAGAACCATCTCCATTACATCAGCATTCTGCACAATGACACCACTTGGAGTGCTCTCTTCAACAATCGCGTCATGGAGGGATTGCTCATGGTTCTGAGTTGGGAAAGATATATCACTAGCATCACGGTTCATGGTAATCTCCAATCCTTCATCTACGAGTTCGCCTCTCTGTTTTGGTTTGTTTCTCCCTAAAAGCAGAGACATTATAGAGATAATAAGTTAAAATGTCTCAAGCACAAAGAATTGAAGCAAAAATCATGAAATTCATAAAATATGTCGATTATAAACCTAAACATTCATTAAAAAGTGTTTTGGGTCATGACACATAGTTTAGAAAACATATGGATTATTTTGCAAAAATGCTGTCAGAAACGTCTTTTCACTGTTCTTCGGAAGAACTGAAGATGGCGCTAATTGGTAAGGAATTTTGGGGTGATTTACATATCAAAATATTCATATGGATGTATACTATGACATACTAAAAGGGAGAGTCAATCGGATTAACGAGCTAATAACGGCGGTCAAAACGCTCAACTACAGGACAGCTGAAAACCTACATAATTTTGTCTGGAAAGTTCTGGACTCTCGGTGTCAGGTCTTTTTCACCTATTAAATGGAAACTATATCCATAAATTCTTTTTTTTTTTAAGTTATCTCTTTCTTTTATATAAATAATAATAGGTAAACCACCTCACTCGACTTCGGACGAAAATTCTACGACCATTACAGTAAGAAGACCTGAATCTGATTTTTTCTGACAGCGAAAACTGCTAAAGTCTTTCATGAAGTCATGTATGATTCTACATATTTGGTGGTTTAAGATCTATAATCATGTCATTATGATCCTAAAATAATGGAGTAAACTTACTTGGAGCTTTGACAAGCCATCGGAAGCAGAAAGCATATCATAATGCAATTCGCCACAAAGTTCTTCGTTTTCAGCTCCAGATTGGGTTTCTTCAGTCTGGAAACAATTTTTCAGGTCCATTTTCATCTCGGCTTTCTTTCTCAGCACTTCCAACCACAATGGTACTTTATGTAATATGGTATTCATGTTGCTAGGCATCTAAGACTAATGATTATTCATAAGAGTCAGAATTCATCAAGTTCAGTAAAGCGAAAGATTATGTGACTTGGTGATATTCAAAAAAAAAGTTTACTTACAACATAAGAATCCAAAACGCCAATAACAACTGGGATGCCAAACTTGAAAGATTTAATACTCAAGTCACCTTGATGACTCACGCTCCTAGACTATGTAAAGGTGCTCGTCAGGAGAAGATATGGATTTATTTCATACAAAAAGAAAAAGGAAAAGAAAATACAAGACGCTTACATTCTTCCAAGAACGGTCTCCACTTCCAGGCATTATTACCCGTGGTATTTTATCCCCATACCGAGGAGTGATGTTCACCACAATATCATACGCAAATGTTTTGGGAGCCACGACTGCAAAAAAAAAACGAATTTAACACTTATTTACTGAGTAAAAGATGATGATTAAACTAAGGATGATTTGAAATACCTGTGTCAAGTTGACGATCAAATCATGTCTCGCTCCAGAAGTAATTTTCAAGTTTGGCCGAGCTGCTAACTCCTTCTCAGAAGGCTCCCCACGTACGTTAGAAGGCTCACTAGACATGAAGCTCTTAAGGAGGGTAAGATGTGTGTTCCATAAGCTGGCATATTCATCAGTGACACGTCATTTTCTATCAGCCCAAAGGAAAGGAATGCTCCGACCAAGAATGGTATGGCACCCTTAGATCGCTGAAACTCGTCTATAGGAGGCTCCTCGGTACGGAAACGAGAATAAACTTATCAAATCCCATTTTCCGAGCTGCTCTATCGATGTTATAACTCTGCATAACATAATTATCTGAACAAACAACAAAATTAGACCCTGGAGTGCAACTATTCATAAAAGTGGCCTCACCATCTATAACAATATTACCCTCATCACTTGGGCCAGAGCTTAGGATAACATTAGAGCTCTAAGCAAAGGACTCTGGTGGAATTACATGTGGAAGCCTCAAACCCTAGAGTTAAATTCACCTTTTTCT
The DNA here is from genome assembly GCA_023531435.1 of Papaver californicum. Taxonomy (NCBI): domain Eukaryota; kingdom Viridiplantae; phylum Streptophyta; class Magnoliopsida; order Ranunculales; family Papaveraceae; genus Papaver; species Papaver californicum. The sequence goes on from JAJJMC010019283.1 coordinate 5,655, forward strand.
CATTGTCCATTAAACCAATAAGACTAACAGAAGAAGGTTTCTTTTTACTCCAATGGAGAACACTATCATACTCTATATCCGCACTTGGATAAGAAGGCTTGGCCTTTGGCGCATATTCAGGAAAATATTCCCATACCCAAGATTATATAAATATAACAGGGATAAGAGACTCTACCTTGGCATGATCGTTGGAAATCCTCATGTCAGGAATGAAAGAATCCAAATAAGGGTATAAAGATCCAAGAAACAAATTACCAAGAGGAAGAATATTTCCACCCGCAAGCGAAACAATAATCGAAACAAGTGAATGCTTCAATTGACCTCCAAGAGAATTTTCGAACGCGTCTCTCAAAAGCCAAAGTACAAGGAACGCAGTAATGCATAAAGGATCATCAATAACAAGGCCTTCAAAGTTCATAATTCTGTTCCACCAGTAGTCATCCCAAGCCGAATAATTTTTATTATTGCAACGACCAGACTTCTGCAACTTCTATTTTCTGAATAAGGATGAAACCATATTTCTTCTCATGCTCAGACCATTTCATTAAAATGCTACCAGCAACGGGCAGTTGCAACAAGACCGCCACGTCCTCCAAGGTGATCGTTAACTCACCCTAAGTGCATACTGCTGAATGAGATGGATCGCACCAACGAAAAGCAAATGCAAGCAAACCCTTCGTTTCCTTATTAATTTTCAAAGTCTCAGATACTCGTACGACATGGAGTATATTAACACTTTCTAGAACCAGCTTCACTTGAGGATTATTCAGAATAACTTTAGCTCATCTTTTCCATTTAGACAAAGGAGTTTGGAACGTCTTAAAATCAACAAATGAGGGTTTGTATTCTCTTCTCTGCAAACAACATCTGACAAAATTCTACGGATAAATATGCTGAGGTTGAGGAGCCGTTATTGATGTTTGGAATAAAATTGCCAACATAACCATGGCCATCAGCCTCTTCAACAACACCATCAAAGAATTTATCATAAATGCTGGGCACATCGTCTAGAGAAATAACATCATAATTTTCGGTTCCGCCACGACTAGAAGCAGTGGTATCATTATCTTCATGATCCTTAGACATCTACAACGGATTCAAATAATATCTATATCAACAACTGGACAATCATGCACAAGATTTGGTTCTATTTTATGTATATACAATACTGATATGCAAATACATACTTATATATAAATTAAAACCAGCATTAAGGAAAATTTCTACAAACCCAAGCATACCTGGTTAAAGCTTAACAACGCTGTGATAGACACATTTTAGTGTCTAATTTGCACCTTAATTTCTAGTGAGTTAGTATTCGATTTTGTGTCTATTACGTGTTTTATTGCTTTTGTAGGGACATTAGAAGAATAAAGATTTGTGGAAAAATTGGCTCAAAAAGTGTTCAAAGCACCCGGGAAAATGGATCAAGGCACCCACACTTTGAATTGGGGCACCCTTGGATCGGGATGGGCTGGATCGGACCAACTCAGCGGGTCAACTCGGCCCAGTCAACTCGGTCAAAGTCAGTTGACCGAGTCAAACCCAGTTGACCAGGTCAAAGCTTCATCGGCAAAACAGGACTCAAATCAAATCGCAATTTTGATGGGATTTCAGCAAATTGATAAGTACCCAATCTAATTGAAGGTTCGTATAATCGATTAGAAGCTCTAGAAGCCGAAGATAAGGGCTGGAGAATCATGAATTTGGACGGGAAAAGGAACATGTTTCGGTTTTGGATAACTATTGATTTCTCGTCAAATCACCGAGTTCTAATGGGATTAGAACATCCTAGAAGACTCACAGGGCCTATATAAAGAGTTTACAATCCTCAGAATCAAAGTACGAAGCTCCAGAACCACTTTTGCTATTTTCCGATCAAGTTCCGACTACGGCCGGTCACTGCTGCTGCTCCCGGTGATCGGTGTTCTTCATCATCGCCGCTGAAGAAGAAGACAGTGCAACAGTTTTAACTGTTGCTGTTTCAAATCTGTCTGTCACCATTTCTTCTCTCTTTTGTTGCTTGAAACTGTGCTGTAACAGTTGAACTCTGTTCCTGTGACGTTTATACCCGTTGCTGTTTGGCTGTTGCACTATTATTTCATCTTGTAATCGATATTTTGAGCAATGAAATCAACTTTTGAGCAATCTTTTTCCACCATGAGCTAAGTCTATTTACTGGGATGATGGATAAGGTAATTTTCTCAATTTTATGTGATTTAATTATTTTCTAATAATTATTTATAATTCTTTTATCATTAAAATTGCATAGTTTTGAATAGTAAAAACGGTTTTCTTTCAACAGTTGTGCTTTTGCTTGATGGATTATGCTTAGTTAATTAATTTTGATAATCCATGCTTGTGATTTACCTCTGTTTGTTAGCATAACAAAACCAATTTTGGCAATTATTTGGGCTTCAATTAATTTAAAAAGAATTATCTGATTAATCACATAGGTTGTTAGAATTACCTGATTCCTGATTCCTGGTATTTTTAAAATTATTCAAAAAATCATCTTTAGGTTATTTAGTCTTTTTCTTACTCCTGGAATTTTATAGAGTTAGTTTAAATCATTATTTTCTAAAATCATCACCTTCACAAGTTCGAGAATCGAATCTTTATTTACCACTTCTAAAATTACATCAATTTTTGGCGCCGCCGACGCGGACTTGTTTTTAGGTTTAGGGTTTTAGATTTATTTTTAGGTTTTTATTTTTTTACTTTGTTCTATTTTACGTTTGTTTGGTATTTTTCCTTTTTACTACAGGTTCGATTTTGGATCGAAAAGAAATTACGCCCAAGTTTTGGAGTTAAATCTAAAGACTTGGAATTAAAAAAAGGAAAAGCTTAAAGAACGAAAAAGAAGATCGAAGATTTTATTTTTATTAGATTTTTAGTTTATTTTAATTAGTTTTAATTAGTTTTAATTAGTTTAGAAAATTGTATTAGGGTTTTTATTAATTCTGTAATTTTTATTTTATTTTTGGACACTTTTGGACATTTTTAAACCCTACGGAAGGGTAATTTTGAATATCAAACTGTGTGCAGGGACGGACGACAATTACGATATTGTCTCGGCCCCTCGGGTTCGCACACTATTAAAAAGGATATTAGTGGCCCGAGTCGACTTCAACGGTTCGTCGCCCGTCTAGAACGGGAGGTAAATTTCGATCAACCCACGAATCTCCTGTCAGTGGGTTTTCTGGACGCCTTTGTATGCATATATCCTGAGGATTGAATACGGAACTTAATTACTGCATAGTAAAGGGCAAGGCCTGGCCATACAAGATAAGGTTTCGGATTTCATCACCGTCTCCTTCTTGCCCGCCTTAGGAAAACGAAACCTACACGAACCTAAGCTTAAAATATTGACTAGAAAGAGACCGATAAGGTAACGAGCTTATAGGAAAATCGGTTGGAAGGACTGTATTGGTTTCCTTATTAGCTTAACTCAAAAAGCAGGAAGATTAGATTAAAGTTGATTAGAGCCGCCCTGTAACCCAGGGAAGCGTTGCCAAAGAGACAGGGGTATCAAAGCTCCATTGAGCTTCTCCTGTTTCTCTTCAACTTGATTTAACTCGGATCGCTCAGAGAGATTCGCTAAAATTGTAACCAGTTGCCTTCTGAAAGAATAGAAGCTGGTCTAGAAACAATCTAAGTGGAACCATCATGCTTGTTGTTTGCTAGATTTAGGTTTGATTTGGTTGAGTCAGGGCACGATTGTGTTTGATTTAATTTTTGCATGCCAAGAACGCCCTTAAGGCGAACTTGGAATAGAGACTCTCAAGGTAGGTTAATCAGTGGAAGACTTGTAGTTCATCTTGACCTTGAGAACCCAACTGAGAGTGAACTAGTCACTCCCGAGACTGTGTCAGCAATGACGTCTCTGAAGGATTTGTTGAATCCAACCCGGACTTCACGTCCATCTTGCATCAAGTTAGCCGCTACTGAAGCGAGCTACGAACTGAAACCAGGGATTATCCAGATGCTCCCATCATTCTTAGGAAGAGAAAACGAAAATCCCTATTTTCATGTTAGGGAATTCGAGGAAATATGTAGCACAATCAGAATTAGAGACTTGAATGACGAGTCTATTAAACTTAGACTATTTCCCTTCTCACTAAGAGATAAAGCCAAGTCGTGGCTGTATAGCTTGGCTCCTCAGTCAATTGAATCTTTTGCCCAACTTACTTCAGCATTTATTCAGAAGTTCTTTCCTAGGAACAAAATTTCGTCTGTTAGGCAGAAAATATGCACGTTTTCCCAGCTAGAGGGAGAGTCTCTGTATGTGTATGTAGAGAGGTTCAATGACTTATTGTCCCAATGCCCAGACCATGGAATAGAGGAATTAAGGCTAGTTCAAATCCTCTATGACGGTTTAGATTATGCATCTATAACCTTGGTCGAGTCTTTGTCAACCGGAGGGTTCGACAGTAAGACTCCTGCTGAGGCGATGAAACTTCTGAGGGACATCGCCGAGAAGACCCAGCAGTGGGAGAGTAATAGAGAGCCGAAAAGAACAATTCTTCTAGGAAGAGGAAATGTTAATAGGGTAGAAGGATCTTTCGATTCAAAGGCCCAAATAGAAGCCTTATCTAGAAGGCTAGAACTGGTCGAAATGAATCAAGTCAGTAGTTCAGAGCCCAACCAATTCGAACAGCAGGCTTTTGCTCTTTATAATAACACTAGATTTGATAACCAGAGAAAGTTCGACCCATACTCGGAATCTTATAACCCTGGCTGGAGACACCACCCGAACCTTTCTTGGTCGAAAGGCCAAGCTCAAGGTCAGTTTAGTAATGCTAAAGGTCCTCCAGGCTTCAGTTATAAGAATTCGGCTGGTCCAACTCAGCCCAGCAATGATGAAAAGAATGAGCAGAGATTCCATACCTTAGAAAAAGCTATTTCTAGCTTACAAAATTCAGTTAGTGACATTGCTTCGGCTCTGAGAGAGAAAGAACCTGGTAGGTTCCCTAGTCAACCTCAACCAAATCCAAGAGGAGTTAATGAAATGTCGACTGGTGAGAAATCATCCAGTCATGTGAATGCTATTAGTACCCTCAGGAATGGTAAGGTAGTGGATAACAAGGTAACTAGGCCTGATAGTGAACAAACTGTAGTTCACCCTGATCCAATAGTTGAAGAGACTGATAAAGTCTCTGACGAACCTGAGGCAACCCCTCAGAGAACTGATTTCATGCCTAGAGCTCCATACCCAAGGTTGTTAGCACCTACTAGGAAGGAATCTAATTTTAACGAAATAATGGAAGTGTTTAAGCAGGTCACTATCAACCTTCCATTATTAGATGCAATTAGGCAGATTCCCCCCTATGCCAAGTTCCTTAAGGACTTGTGCACACGAAAGCGAAAGCATAGTGTGCAAAAGAAGGCCTTCATAGCTAGCCACGTAAGTTCCATTCTACAGGATAGTACAACTCTTAAGTACAAAGATCCAGGTTCCCCAACCATTGCTTGCACGATAGGAAACTACCGTGTAGAAAGAGCTTTACTCGATTTAGGAGCCAGTGTGAACTTACTGCCGTACCATGTGTACCTCCAGCTAGGACTAGGCGATTTGAAACCTACCCAGATGACTTTGCAGTTAGCTGATAGGTCCGTAAAAATTCCTCGTGGTGTCATAGAGGATGTTTTGATTGAAGTGGATAAATTTATTTATCCAGTGGACTTTGTTGTGCTTGATACCAAACCAGTGCCTGATCCAGAAAATCAGATACCGGTTATACTAGGTCGCCCGTTCTTAGCAACATCTAATGCGATCATTAACTGTCGTAACGGTGTCATGAATTTGTCTTTTGGTAACATGACGATTGAGCTGAATATCTTCAACATTAGTAATCAACCACTAGAGTTAGATGACCCCAGCTTAGAGAATGTCAACATGATAGAGACTCTGGTTCAGGAGTCATTACCAAACACTTTAATAGAAGACCCGTTAGAGAAATGTCTAGCCCACTTTGGATTAGATTTTGATGATAGGGAAATTAATGAGGTGAGTACTGTGTTAGACTCAGTGCCCGTGTTAAACACCAGCAATAGGTGGACACCTAAGTTCGAACACTTACCAGTCCCTAAGTCAAACCTAGTTCCTTCCCTTGAAGAACCCCCAAAGTTGGACCTCAAGCAGCTACCAGATACTCTGAAATATGTGTACTTAGGCCCATCAGAGACCTTACCTGTGATTGTAGCTTCAGATTTGGATATGGACCAGGAATTAAGGCTAGTAACCATGCTTCAAGACAATAAGAAAGCCTTAGGATGGACCATAGCAGATATTCGGGGAATTAGCCCAACAGTTTGTATGCACCAAATCCATTTAGAAGAGGAGTCCAAACCATCTAGGGAGATGCAGCGTAGACTCAACCCAAACATGAAGGAGGTAGTTCGAACGGAAGTGCTTAAATTGCTAGATGCGGGTATTATTTACCCAATTTCAGACAGTAAGTGGGTCAGCCCAGTTCAGGTTGTACCCAAGAAATCAGGTATCACTGTAGTCAAGAATGAGGATAATGAATTAATCCCAACCCGAGTGACCACGGGTTGGCGTGTTTGTATAGACTATAGGAAATTGAACAAGGCCACAAGGAAGGATCACTTTCCCCTTCCTTTTATTGACCAAATGCTAGAAAGATTAGCTGGACATAGCCATTATTGCTTTCTGGATGGCTACTCTGGCTATAATCAGATTGTTATTGACCCAAAAGACCAGGAGAAAACCACTTTTACCTGCCCCTTTGGCACTTTTGCATATAGGCGCATGCCCTTTGGGTTATGCAATGCACCGGCCACATTTCAGCGGTGTATGATGAGCATATTCTCTGACATGGTGGAACGGTTTCTAGAGGTCTTTATGGATGACTTTTCTGTGTTTGGTTCTTCGTTTGATGAGTGCTTGTATCATTTGTCGCTAGTGTTAGCTAGGTGTAAAGAAAAGAATCTAGTACTCAATTGGGAGAAATGTCACTTTATGGTTAAGTCAGGAATAGTTCTGGGACACATAGTCTCTGCCAAGGGCATAGAAGTAGACAAAGCCAAAGTAGACATTATCAAGACTCTTCAGGTTCCTAGAACCGTCAAAGACGTCAGGTCTTTCCTAGGGCATGCAAGATTTTATCGTAGATTCATCAAGGATTTTAGTCTGATTGCTAGACCTCTTTGCAACTTACTTGCAAAAGATACCAAATTTACCTTTGATGATGACTGTTTAGGAGCTTTTGAGAAGCTCAAGACCCTACTTACTACTACACCTATAGTTCAGGCACCTGATTGGACTCAGCCATTTGAGATCATGTGTGATGCATCGGACTATGCCATAGGCGTAGTCTTGGGACAGAGGATAGGCAAACTATTACACGTGATCTATTATGCTAGCAAAACCCTGAATGATGCCCAGTTGAACTACACCACCACGGAAAAGGAGTTGTTAGCCATAGTGTTCGCCCTAGACAAATTTAGGTCTTATCTCTTAGGATCTAAGGTTATAGTCTTCACAGACCATGCGGCCCTGAAGTACCTTCTGTCTAAGAAGGACTCGAAACCTAGACTGATAAGATGGATCCTGTTGCTACAGGAATTTAAGTTAGAGATTAGGGATAAGAAGGGTGCAGAAAATGTAGTGGCCGATCACTTGTCTAGGCTAGTCCTAGACACTCCAGACGATTCCCCTCCTGTGAGGGATAGTTTTCCTGATGAACAACTCTTTGTTGTTTCTGAGTCACCTTGGTATGCACACATAGTGAACTATCTTGTTACTGGTCGAATGCCCCAACACTGGGGTAGACAAGATCGTTCTAGGTTTTTAGCTGAGGTGAAACACTTCTTTTGGGATGATCCTTACTTGTTTAAGTATTGTCCAGACCAGATTATCCGGAAATGTATCCCTGAGACTGATCAGTCCAATATTATCTCCTTTTGTCACAATCAGGCTTGTGGAGGTCACTTTAGTGCCAAGAAGACTGCTGCTAAGATATTGCAGTGTGGATTCTACTGGCCATCATTGTTTAAAGACTCCCGCAGCCACTGTGTTGCTTGTGACAGATGCCAGAAGCTAGGAACCGTGACCCGTAGAAACATGATGCCCCTGAACCCGATTTTGATTATTGAGATTTTTGATGTATGGGGTATTGACTTTATGGGTCCCTTTCCTAGTTCTCTAGGTAATCTTTATATACTTGTTGCCGTAGACTACGTGTCTAAATGGGTAGAGGCGGTGTCGTGTAAAACTAATGACCATAGGGTAGTGGTCCGATTTTTGAATGATAATATTTTTGCACGTTTTGGTACACCTAGGGCTATAATCAGTGATGGTGGGTCACATTTTTTTAATAGACCGTTTAGTCTTCTGATGAAGAAATATGGTATAACTCACAAGGTGACCACCCCTTATCATCCCCAGACTAGTGGTCAGGTAGAGGTTTCCAATAGGGAAATAAAACGCATTCTAGAAAAGACAGTCAACCCAAATAGGAAAGACTGGTCAACAAGGCTTACTGATGCCTTATGGGCTTATCGTACTGCGTTTAAAACTCCAATAGGAATGTCCCCCTACCGTTTGGTTTTTGGCAAAGCATGCCACTTGCCTGTTGAGTTAGAACATAGAGCATATTGGGATGTAAAACAGCTAAATTATTCACTTGACAAGGCAGGTGCTCAGAGGAAACTCCAGCTCAATGAGTTGGAAGAAATTAGGATTGATGCTTATGACAGTGCTAGGGAGTATAAGAACAAAATGAAACTCGTGCATGATAGAAATATTTTAAGAAAGTCATTTACTCCAGGTCAGAAAGTTCTTCTGTATGACACACGGTTACATCTGTTCCCCGGGAAGTTACGCTCTCGGTGGACAGGTCCATATGTGGTTCGCACTGTTTTTCCTCATGGAGCTATTGAGATTGAGACTCAGGATGGTGGAAATATCACCAAAGTCAACGGTCAACGACTGAAACCGTTTTTAGAGTCTACCCCTACAGGTAATATTGAGGAGGTCCCTCTGGAGGACCCAGCGTACTCTGATTGACCATCAGAGCCGTTTGTGTATGTATGTATTAGATTCTTTTTACATCTTTATTTTTCTCTCCTTAGAAGGATTGCTACGCTTCATTCAGGTACTATCTTTCTGATTCCCTTACTTATACTCTTTTGGTAATGTTCTTTACTTAGAAACATTGAGGACACTGTTTATTTTAAGTTTGGGGGTATTGGGAGACTTTTTAGGTTTAATAAGATTTGGAATTTAGAAGCATGTGAACAATTTAGGGTGACACTAACCACTCTAGGTAGATGGAAACTTAGCCATTTTGCTATAAGGATTGGTGTGCCCAGCTAGATGGTCTATTCATAAAGGAGACAGAGTTCAGGTGTTAGAAATAACATGATAGTTGTCACCACCACATCACGTTCTGTTTTATTATTTGCAATTTCGTGTTTCTCTGAGAGTATTGGTGGGTCCTAGCATCGACGTGTTAATTAGCGCTGGAATGACATTTAGTGTGTTGAGATCATGCCCCAGTTTGAATAATATGTTATTGTTTTAGAGTTATGTGTGTGGTCCCCCTGTCTCCGTCGCCTAAGCAAGCGTGGAATGCAGGATCCATGGGATTACACATGTACTAG
>JAJJMC010019295.1:6585-47762 GCA_023531435.1 Papaver californicum
GTTTAGCTTAAATGGAGGTGAACCCGGTGGATTTAAATTGTTGATAAACTCAATTGTAAAAGTCGAATCCCTTCCATGCTCATCCTGAAACATTTTTTCAGCAGCAAGATCTGTGTAAATTAACCTCCCTACGCAAAATCATTAATGCGTCCATATTAATCTTATGGACATCTTCATTATGTGAAGATAAAATGATCCTACCGGTGAAGTATTCAAGTGACATTTGTTCAGTTGTTCCCAACAACGGATGAACTGGAGATACTAGCTCATTATAACAAGATAATAAAAAATAATTTTCTCAGCTGGAAACCAACTTTAAAATTGTTACTTCTTGAAGTGGTATTCAAGTGGGATATTCTACATGATGTGAGTCTTTATTTTCAAATAACAAAATATTTATGTTTCCAATAAAAAATGTACCAAAAATTATATGTATCATAAAATTCTAAAATAAAATAAAAAGTGTGTTGATACAATAAAATTTCAGGATATCCTACATTTGTTGTTACCAGATCTGAATTCTCTTTTGATTCACCTGACAATAATAAAGTTATTCTCCTTGCAGCAGTACACCTAGACAATTCCATATATAATTGATCATGGATAAATACTGGAGTACGTAAATCAATGCCCACATACTTCGTCGGTTTTCCTATGATTTATTAATCATCATCGCACACGAAATACATATGGGAAATTGACGTCTTTCCATTTGTATGTTTAACTCTGAAGGTGAAGGATGAAAAGTTACTCTTGGATGAATATTATATCACAAGCTTTTTCCCCAGTTATTATTTTAGTTTCAATCACATGTCGTCCATACCTCGTCAACTACGTAATCGAACATTCAACGTAAGGTTTAGCTTAAATGGAGGTGAACCCGGTGGATTTAAATTGTTGATAAGCTCAATTGTAAAAGTCGAATCCCTTCCATGCTCATCCTGAAACATTTTTTCAGCAGCAAGATATGTGTAAATTAACCTCCCTATGCAAAATCATTAATGCGTCCATATTAATCTTATGGACATCTTCATTATGTGAAGATAAAATGATCCTACCGGTGAAGTATTCAAGTGACATTTGTTCAGTTGTTCCCAACAACGGATGAACTGGAGATACTAGCTCATTATAACAAGATAATAAAAAATAATTTTCTAAGTTGGAAACCAACTTTAAAATTGTTACTTCTTGAAGATATTTTTCCAATTCGCCATCATACTCTAAAATTCACAGGGAAATGCATGCCTCTTTGAACTTCTCATGCACCACATCAACTTTGTTCTTACTTATGGTTGTGAAATTTCAAATGACTTAGCACCTTTTACAACAGTAGGTAACAAACGTAAGTAACATATCTCACCAACGTTAGGATAAAAAAATGCATTATTTCAATTGCAAAAGATTTTTCTTTTTAATCAGATATTTGGAGTGGAGATGAGGATACATAAGGATAAAATATTCCAAGTCATTTTGGAAATTCGTGGGTTCATTTATTACTGGTAATTCTTTTTTATTTTATGTATTTTTCTCTAAAAAGAGAAGTTGTAAGTAGGAATATGAAAACAGTAAACCAACAATCAATAGGAAGTAAAAAAGGTGCATACTCATAGACATGTAATGTGGTAGAGGCTAGATATATCATCGTTGAAAGAATAATATAGGAGAAACTGAAATATTGTATTTTTTGGATATCTTTATAAGAAAAAAAAAAAAAGAAAAAAAAAACCTAAAAATATCATTTTTATGGTTATTTTGAGTTTGGATCATATTAAAACGACCATCTTCATCAAAGGGTTATGAAAGTATTCAATTTGAGTTTGGATCTCAAACAAACAGTTGAGTAGTCCTGATCTCGCTGAACCTTACATGATGATAAAATTATTTTAAAATGAGTTATTTAACGTTTAGTACCCAGCAACACATTGCTTTGGTACCCAATATCTAAAATATTAAGGGTTGATACCTTAACCCATCAGAGACCGTCAAATCAAAGGTTGACTTAACAAAAACCAATTATTTTTAATAATAAATTAATTATTCTTAAAATTACCCTATGATCCAACAGTTTTAGATTCAACTGCAGGCCCTTCTATGGTCTGACTCCTTCCCAACTCCCGCCACTATCTAATTCCACTCCACCAATTCAATTCATCTCAACCACACAGATCTCTCATTTGGGAATATCATCGAGCATATATTGTGCAATATCAAAGAAGATTCAGACGAGAATTGTTTGTACTTCTCGACTGCTAATAACTCCTTCCCTGCATTTGATTTACACATATTCAACAAATATTCAAACCTATCGTCTCGCAAATGTGTCACGCAGCTCACAACCAAACCCAAAATTCATCACGAGCTCTAGGTCAATCATCTCTTATATCTTCTATGAGTTTTTTCTCTCATCGACTTTCAATTTTAGACCCAACCATCTTCGAATTCAATTCAGAATTTCATGACTAGACACCATGGCAGCAACCCTCACAGTAAATCCCCTTTATGCTGGCAGACAAGACCCTTTACCAAAACAATTCTGAACCCTAGAATCTATTGTCTCTATGTTAACAACAAATTCATTTCGTTTAACTTCAAAACCCCCAAATATGTGGTTGTAAGGGACTTGAGAATAATCACCAATGCCTTCTATAATTTATTCTTCTAGCTAACAATACCACCACCTTTCTCTTCCACTTGAAATCAGACTCATACTTCATAGAAAAATAAATAAATAAGAAGATAAGGTTTAGAAGGAGGGGCAAATTTGTAAAATTAATTAATAAATAAATAATAATTAGATAAAATAAAATAAATATTGGTCAAAAGAAAATTCCGACGGTTTCTAACAGATCAAGTTACCACCCCTTAATATTTTAAATGTTGGGTACCAAAGCAATGTGTTGGACATTTGCTGAGTACCAACGGTTAAATAACCCTTTTAAAATATATAATCAGATAAATTGTTGGGAGTCTGGAAATGTTCTCGGATTTTAATCAAGACCCAAAGAGTCTATTGTGTTAATCAATTCAATTCCAACAATATTATCATTTTTTTTCTTTAGTAAATACCTCGCCCAGTTGATTGTCTTGTAATTATATAATTAAAGGCTTAAAACTTCTCCATACGTCGCACAGGTCAACAAATGATTTTATCGCCAAACCTATTCTCAATTAGTGATACATTGTGAGGCCCAGAGGGACAAAATTTCATTCACATGCCTATATTTTAAAAATTCCCATGTTAGGCGAATAAAAGCCACGCCTAATACTTTGGCAAAACTATATAAAAAATTATAATTTGTATAATAGAATTATAAATGTTATTTATTTATAGAACTTGTGAAAAAATTTATACAACAAATAAAAACAACGATATGTTTTACGCATTGACATTGTTCCGTGGATGCATAAACGATATGCATATGTTTTTTCAATGGATGCATATATAACATGCATTTATTTTTATGCATAGCCACCATGTGTCTATTTTTCAAGTGAATGCACTTAGAGAATATATACTCTCTACATCCAAGTTATAAAAACGGAGATTTGGATTTGACTTGTCGAACTAGATAAGCGCAATTTTGATTCCAAGATGGATTTTCGAACATGTACCCTTATTTATGATATATGAATATCATCAAAGTTAGTTTAATAGTTATTGGGAATAAGTTAAAGGTAAATTGACAAAAATAACAGAAATTTATGAAACCTAAATGTTTTCTTAATCTAATATATTTAAAAATCCGTCTTTATAACTTGGATGAAGGAGTATATAAAACCATGCTAAAATACCGATCATTTATTAATGCACACAACCATTGTCAAGTGGGTGTATGTACAACATGCAATTCAAGAGAACCAAAAATCATTACAAAATCTTACCCAGGCCCTGGAATTTCCAGAATCTTCAAAAAAGAAAACTTTTTAAGTTGAAAATAATGATGTCAACTGTGAATGACTCAAACTAGGACTCCTTGATCATAGATTTTCTTTTGTACATATATACCATAACACTTGTGATACGAGAGAGGATTTTCTGCTTCGATCCTTTTGTGAAATAAGACAATGAATGATAAATATAGCTAATTTTTGGGCGTCACCATTGGCTGAAATCAAAATATCTGCGAGATCCGGGACACAATTTATTAATGCACGCAAGAATTGTTAAATGGATCATCATATACAATATGCATACATGTTCTTCTCTCCTCCTTTTCTTCATTTCTTAATCTATGTGGTTTAGTCTGAATATTCAAATATTCTCCATAAAAATCTGAGTATCTTTTTAACAATTTTTATTATGTTTAACTAAAACGATTGTATTTTTCGCGATTCTTTATAAATTTCTAGGATTTTATTTAGATTTTCTTGTAATGAATTGTTAATATATCCTTGAGGGCGTTTAATTCGTAATAATTGTTTCGAATGGATCATTGAATACGATCTACTTCGGCATGACGTTGTTCTATGTGAAGATTGATGTTTACCGATTTTGATCTTAATGATGATGTAGTGCACATATTACTCCTTTTTCATGGGAGAATTTTTACTGAAGAAGAAAAAGAAGAAAAATACAAGTTCAAATGGCAAAATTAGAATCCAAATTCCATACCTTCAATATCATTTGTTTCTTATGTGAAAATCATATTTTTTTAATATTTATATCGTGTTACAATGTTCATGTTCTTGTAAAACATGATGTATTTTTTTATGTTTTTTATCTCTGGTATATTTATCTAGATTCAATAAAATTAAGAAGTTTACTCCTTCAAAAAAATAAAAATATACATACATATTTCATAGGTCTTTATAGGTTTTATAATTATAGATCAAGGATTAATTTCTCAACTTGAATATACTAGGCAATTAAAAAGCTCAAAAAGAGAAAAAAACTAGGCAGTTAACTTCTTTTTTTTGTACTTTTTTTATCTGAGCATAATTCCCCTTTTATAATACTCCCACGTGGGGTATACTCTGGATTAATTAAAGGCTATGAAATTTGTTCCCAATCAAGGTGGTGTCTAAAAGTTGTAGTGTTATCTTATTACCTCTATATCCTAAGGTCCTTCTTCTTTAATATCCTATTTAGTTTTTACGTACTCGATAAAGCTCGGTATTGATATAGCTCAGCAGAGTACGAAAATTATTATACAAAAAAGGTGTAGAGTTACCTTATTACCTCTCACTATTTGTTATTTCACATTTATAATTTAGTTTATTTAAATCTTAAACTTTTTGCTTATTTTTGTTTTTTTAATATACTTTTTTTTTAAAATAAAAATTCATTATGGTATGTTAGTTAGCCCTATCGACTTTCGCCTAATAACAATACCATGATGACACATTAAACAATCGTCATGGTCGATATCTTGGGACCATGGCGACTCTTTCACCATTTTAACCAGAATGGGTCAAGTTTTTACCTTATCAGTTGTCAAGGTATAACTTTTATAGCATGACCAAACTTAGAAAATCGTCATGGTCGATATTCAGTACCATGAGACGACTCCTTCTTAAAATTAAGGGGCATCTTGTTCTTATTTCGTCATGGTCTTTAATTCATACCATGACGACTGTTATAAACTTTGAAACAAAAAAGGGACTTGTCAACTAATTTAACTATCGTCATAGTTTTAAGTTTCAACCATGACGACTTTTATAACTTTTTCCAGAAATATTTGATGCTTGAAAAGTTGTCATGGTCTGTTAGATAATTATGATGAATTTCACTAGAGTCGTCATGTTTGATATTCATAACATTGAGGACTTTTGCAAATCGTTATGGTCATTATTCGGTACCTTGATGACTTCTAATGAAAATTCGGGTTGCATAAAATCGTCATGGTCGAAAATCTATGTTACACAGACACAAATACGGACACAGTTACGACACGACACGACACGGTTACTGAGACATGTCAAATCTAAAAAAAACGGGTTGCAGGGACATGTTATATATGTATTATATATACACACCATTAAAATGAGATTTCAAAATACTCTACTCAATAAAATGATTGTTATTATTTTAAATACTTGGCTTCTAAATAAATAAAATTAATAATATGAAATAATGATCGAATCTTTTAAGAATAATGCTTGAATTTCGCTAAAAAAAGAATAAATTGATATCATATTTAGTTTATTTTGATTTTTCAAACCAATATGAACCATTTATGACGTGTACGAAAGTATCAAATAAATGTTCATAAAATATCCAATATCGTCTTTTACGGGACGCATGATATTGTGTGTCCATCACGTATCGGGAAATGTCAGGGACGTGTCGTGTCCGACACAATTACAGTATCTTTCTAGACGTGTCTGTACAACCTAGTAGAAAATCATTTGTCGTAAGGATTTGGGTAAAAATAAAAAAAAAAGTAAAATATAAATAAATTCAAAAGATAAAAGAGTTAAAAATAAATAAAAAGAAATATAAAGAAAAAATTAATTAAGTTTTATTTTTTCAAAAAAATAAGATAAATAGTTATTCTCTAATTAAATAAGATTAACTTAATCAAGTAAAATTAATCATAATTAAGTAAAAGTGGATTAGTCATTACTAAGATTAAATGGAGAAGGGGTTTTTGGAATCTACTTCAAAATGACCCTAATCCGGTGAGTTTTCAACCCATAATAGTGGTACGTGGTAAAAACGAGGCGCTTAACTTGCACCGCCAAATGCTTCACCTTACCAATAAGGCAATAACAAAGCTTCACCAAAAAAAAAAGCTTCACAAAAAGAAATATTCTTTCAGCTTTATTTATGTAGGAAATGAGTCCTTTGGAATTTGTCCACTGCTTTTCTTAAAGGCTGGCCTCGCACTATGAGAAGCATAAAAGTTCGATTCTTCTTAACCAGAATTCACTAAACTATCAACTTCCTCACAAACAAATGTCTTGCAGGAAACAACTTGAGGTTCGATCAGAAGATCGAATTCCTCAAAAATGGTCTGTGCCACTGAGGGAAGAAATATTTCATAACTTCATCTCTAAGGGAAATCCTACTGTCAACAGAGTTTTCGATGTCGGATCATTGTTTAGTCCATTGCTGTTCGGGAAATTCTTCGACCCATCTGATGCTTTCCCTCTATGGGAGTTTGATTCAGATGTTTTGTTATCGAGTCTGCACGAGTCTCACCAGAGCACTGTTAATTGGTCTGAGACAGATAAGGAATATGTGGCGGAAGCAGAACTACCAGGTAAGCCTATTTCCTTATTCCTGTCATTCCATGCTTGTTTAAATTCAAAATTAAACAAGAAAAAACTGTTATGGACTCTTTTCTGGATCGAGTTCATAAGATCAACTGTTAACTTAATGGCTAACACGCAATTAGGCCATGAATACAAAGGAAAAAACAGATGAGATAACATGACACTCCATGAAGTTTACTTTGTTAGAATTTCCTAACACTAACAATTTGTGTAAACAGGACAGGGAAAACATAATGTTCAAGTGTCCGTGGAGAATGGAAATGTAGTGGAGGTCGGTGGACAATGGAAGCAACAAAAGGAATCCAATGCAAAGGATTGGAGAAGCAGACACTGGTGGGAATCAGGGTATGCTCGGAGGCTCGAGCTACCAGAAAAGGCTGATTGGAGGAATATAGAAGCGTATATCAACGACAATATATTTTTGGAGATAAAAATTCCGAAAAGCACTTGTAGTCCTCAAAGAAATAATCTGGCAGCAAAGGATAATTCCGAACATACTTGAGTTGATATCAATAAACATACAGCATATGAACATTATCATTATTGAAGTGGATGGAATATCAATATTTTTTTTCTGAAAAGAAGGAATCAATATGATCAATTCATAAAGGAAAGGTGGCAAAACAAAGTTTCAAACAGGGGAAATGAGTTTATACTCTTTTAAGTCTTTCTGGAATCAACTTTCGGTCGAGGTCAAAAGCTAAAAGTGATCCTAAAATGCATTGCATTGCGCCAAAATTGGGTCCAAAGTTCCCTTATTAAAGCAATATCCTATGATCGTGTACTTCACAATATGCAAAGCAATGTTATAATGCACATTTGGAGAATGAAATCATATTACTACTGTCTTTAATTTGATATGTAATGACTCTACATTTGATTCCCAACAAAAAGCCACTCACGGAAGCCACTTCCATTCACTCAGTGAGGGCGCTGATTATGTACCTCGCCTTCAGGCGAGTACAATATCATGGTTTAATCTACTATCTCTCTTAAAAAAAACTCTAGTTCCTATGATGTTCAAAGAAACACAAAGCAAACAAAGGGTGATGACTTATAATAAAGTTCATCAGGCATACAGACAAATATGTAATGTGTATCATACTGGCAACCCTGCAGAAGTACCTCATCATGTAGTTGTGAATCTTGCCTTCACTGTCGACCACGTCCCTGCTAGCTAGTGACCATGGGTACATGGTTATTAGCTCAGTAACACTGTCAATTTCCAAAGAGATGACAACTCCATTTAGAAGATTTTGTCAAGATGCAATAATGCAATGCAACGGCAAGAAATAATATTTCATTGTTGTAACATCCAAACCCATAGAGTTCCAGCGATTTACCATTATGGACTGACGTGGACTATTATTTTGTTTTTGTTCTTAAGAGTTTTTTTTTCTCAATCCACCAAAGATGCAGAAAAAAGCTTTGTTTCCTTCCTTTGCACATTTTCGGTGATCCCCAGTGGTTTCTTCATCCTACCGAAACTGCAAAACAGAAACATATATATGCATAATATCCAAGAGCACAAAAGAATCATCATGGGAAGAGCTTTCCTTCTTTATCAGATTATCATATAAAGCTATATCTATGCAGATAAAAAGAGCAAAAAAGCGACATGGGCTTTGAGATACACCCCTAAGTAGATCATCCACGAAACCATCATGGTAACCATATACAACTATAAATCAAAGAATTCCAATATAGATGAAGAAAATCTTGTATGGGAATCTTATCTAAAATTCTTCAATCAAATAATGCAATTTCTAGTGGAAGACAACCTGCGGTCAGGCACCTTCTCGTCAATGAAACTTTATGCCATTTCCCTATTTAGTACATACACGATTAACTCATGGTTAATGGGGAAAACTATTTGTATGTTCTAGATAATTACTGAAACATAGTAACATCCGACTGTAAAATATTCAGATTCGACTCCACAAATATCAGAAGACATAAGCATGTAAGTTTATACCCACTATAATCGAATTTGAACATTGTTTTCCATAGGACATAAATGCAGTTGACTTTTTATATCAAAAGAAAGAAAACGTTTTTAATCTCTAATCTTGTGCAAACAGTAAACAATCCATTGACATTTATGGCCAGGAATCCTATAGTATTGCTTTTCATTTCAAATGAGTCTCATCTCTTATTTTCAAAAAAGTTAATCAAACTTTTGTAGGAGTCTGCTAAAAACCATTTAGCCTGGGCTGCATAATCACATCGTGTATTTCAGAAATACACATATGGGTATATATATATATATATACACTTGCAGGTCAAATGAAAAATCATAGCACCGGTTTCCTGCAAATATACTCTGGATACAGCTATAAGTGTAAAACCGGTGTAAAACAGAAAGAATAAATGATATGGATATTTAGGTAGATAGGAGGGACATCTTCTCCTTTCTTTAGGTATGCAATTAAAAACACAAGTTCAAAACGGTGCCTCCAGGAACAGAACAAAGGTAAAAAAAACCGAAGAGACAACATGTCAGACAGATAAATCAGATTAAATGCAAGAAATGGCATGTAACAATCACAATTACCGATCACTGTGTTTAGTTCTAGAAATAATATATGACATTTAGAGCAAAAATAAGCACAGTGGCACTTCAAGTTATGGCAGATACAAACTGAAGTGCAGTTGAAATAACACAGAGCAGCAGAGGTAACCAGAACTTAGAACTAATGAAATGGTTAGAATCTTTAGGAACCTCAGCTTTTCCATTTAAAATCATGATATTTAATCTTTTCAAATACTCCATATAACTGAAGTTAACTTTCCAACATTTTATCAAATCCAGCAATCTTAGGAAAGTAAACATATGATCGAAATTGTGGATACCAGTTAAAAGTATTTGCTAAAACAGATTCACAGAACTGCACAGTGAAAAATAGATGACAACAATATGATTTTAAACAATTTCACAAATAGGGTATATGATTTTATAACAAAAGAATTTCTGCCTATGCCAAATGTACAACATACAAAAACATCTTCAACCAGCAAGAAATGAGCCTTGAAGCCCTTCCAAATATATCAAATCTATCCGCAAAATGCCTCTGACGTATAATATAGAAATGTCTACTTCTAAGCTGAAGCAGCTTAAGATCAATTTCCTGCCTGGTGTCACATTGGATCTTCTTCCTATATAAAGGTACGTGATACAGTAGTAATTTTGGTACTGGCATTGGATTTTTGCTGCAGTTCTTATTCATACAAGCATAAAAAGCCCTATACACCTTCAAAAAATAAAAAATCTGGGATCTGATTATGGAGATATGTATTTGAAGCTTGTCATAAGGAGAGGAAACTACACTCGTTCTTATGGTATGTCGATACTGACCCACAAACCTGTTTGAAAATAGTAAATTTTTGTAACTTTCATGCTTAAACAAAAAGTAAGCTCTATTCAAAAATAGTTCACGAACCAGGCCTACCTCCATAAATGTTGGTGATTGAGAGGCATAACAGCAGGTTGGAGGATTCAACAAGTGATGAAATACTACTCGGCAACGATGTCAGTAATTCAACTTTAAAAAGATGAAAATTACTGCATCTGTACTAACATGACTACAGGTAAAACCTTTTTTCCTTCCTGGAAAATTATTGATATCACCATTAAAAAAGGGTTCTTACTATCTCGTCACTTCCTGGCCACTAATATGATATCACCGAAAAGATTCAACAATTTTAGGACTCAATATGACTGCCATAATTAACCCCTAACCATTTCCATCAGGACATAACATATCACAGATAAATATAATTAGTAGCAGACCAAAAGCTTCACACCATTAACATTACAGAACAATCAACAAACAAATTTAACCTAAAATATTACTACCCAGTAACTAGTAGTAGCCAATAATATAAGCAAATTATAAAACATAAACAAATAACAGTAGAACCCCAGAATGCAACAATCTTTAACAAACTCAATTTCGTTAAAAGTTTCAATCTTTTCTGAAAGTTAGAGCAAGCATTCAACATAAGAAACAAAATCCACAGCATTAACCATCAAAGATAACTAAACATTAAGGGGCATTTTGCATATATATTTTCCCCATTTTATTTTTACAAAATTCATCAGAAAACTACCCCAAATTGTGGAGCTTCAGAGGTAGTTCCAGGCAAAATTTCCCAACGACAAGGTTCAAGTTCTTCAGAAACAGTGCAATATCCAGCTAATGTTACCTTATCAGCAGACCCAAATTCAAAAACAGTTATATCAGCTGGTCGAGGTACTTCCATAGCTCCATTCATTTCTGATATCTCTGAACTTTTTTCAACTGGTTTCACATCTCCACTCTCCTTCGTTTTTGTCACTGGAGCTGCTTCTTTTCCTGTTAACCAAGATAAAATCCCCATGAGTTTTACTCCTTATCTCACAACTAGGGTTTTTGCTGAGAAGAAATGAAGGAAAAGAAAAACTTGAGAATGATAGAGTGGAACAAGTTGTTTAGAATTTATAATACAACTGATCAAGGAGGTTTTGTTCACCTACTTGGTAATTTTTGATGGGCCTTAGAGCAACTGCAGCGGTTGGAGTAGAGTAAAGACCAAAACCCAAATTTTTTCTGCTCTTTTTTTAAAAAAACCCAGCGGTTTTAGACCAATTTATGCTCGGACGCCTTTATAACGAGACGTTTGTTGTTGGGCGTTATCGTAAATGGACGTGACATGACACGGACGCTTGTTTAGTATAACGTACGTTGTTGGGCGCTTATTTAGGTGAGCGTATGATATGTATGGGACCATACGCCATTGTAACTGAACGTTTTATATTGATACGCTCCTTTAAGAAAACGTATGTTTAAGCATCCACCCTAACCAGCGTCTCTTATCCAAGCGCATTCATACAAGAACGTATGTAAGTTGTGTGTTATCTTGTGTGGACGTATAACGACAGATGCTTTTGCTGATAGACGCCTGGATGCCAAACGCGGCCCTATAAAAGCGTCTATATATGAAACGTTTGTGGATGGAGTGAGAAGCTTTCCTAAAAGAGCTTCTCACTAACCAGCGTGTAACTCTAACTAACTTGAAACAGAAGCTTTCCTAGAAGAGCTTCTCACTACCATTACGTCTTCTTATAGAGACGTTTATGCGTCTGGCGCTCACCTAAGTGAGCGTATCCACTCTTCAGTTGTTCTGGCGCTCACCTACTAGAGGGTCACTTCCTATACCTAGCCACACGCTTTCTTAACATAGTGTATGATAAATTGGCGCTGCTTCAAGGGAACGTTTAAGCCAGACGCTCTTATGGGTTGCGTTTGTTTAACGAGCGTTGTCTTAGTGCAGCGTGAGAGCAGACGCTTTTTTGGGTGACCGTTTCACTAGACGTCGTTCAGCAACGTCGTCCGTGTTTCAATACGTTCTCTTATGAGGACGTTTAGGTATTACGATGTACCAGAAGAGCGTCTGACTATATATAGGTTTGGGACCAAGTTTTCTCCAATACTGTACATTTGATCGTCAAAATCCTATTTTTACTCGCCCGTTGGGCCTGATTATTAGCGACCAAAGAGTAAAAATGGGGTTTACTCATTGGTCTGGTCGTCCGTTGCAGTTGCCCTTAAGACCATTTTGACGAAATATAAGGGGAGGGGCCCATTAATACCCCCTCCTATATCAGTTAGTAGAAATTTACAAGTCTTTCAGTCTTTGCTTCGTGGAATATGACTTGGAAGTTGTAACTTATTATTAATCAGTCATTTGATGTGTTATGTGATATTCCTTGTAGCCCAAGAAATATAAGGTTAATAAAAGAAGCCTTATATAAGGGCTTTTCATTTCAATAGAGGGGATTTTCATGGTTGAAGGCTAACCCAAATTTTGGATATGGGATATCATATACCAATAGTAAAGGTCCAAATTACCCTTGTCTTCACAAAAAATCTAATTTACCCTCTTCAATTCATTAAAACCTAATCGTAGACATTCTTCTCCATTAATCGGTTTTTATTCCTTCTCCATTTCACCTTCCTTCTCCATTAAAATTCATCGTCTTCGATTAATCATCGATTCAAAAATTTATAATCGCCGATCAAACGAATAAAACCTAACTCATCAAGATGACAAACTCTACTAAAGGTATAAAGGTAGCAGTGATTTGAATCCAAAACAATCAAACGAAGAAAACCCAGCTCATCAAGAAATTGAAGAAAAAATCGGTGCTAAAGGCGATCAAACTCCCGAACCACAACCAATGGTGTATATGAGGTATGAGTCTACAAGAACCCATGCTATTTTTCTCCATTTTATGATTGTAATGTGTTAAAACGATTGATTTCAAGTCCAAAAATTAGGTTTCCAAAAACATTTACGGTTGGGTTCGATTGGAATCCCAACCGTAAATATATATTCTCAAGAACTTACGGTTGGGAACCCAACTATAACTTTTACGTTCAGGTTATTTAAATATTCAATCGTAAATCAAAAGGAAGGATATGAAGATGA
Organism: Papaver californicum; assembly: GCA_023531435.1. NCBI lineage: Eukaryota > Viridiplantae > Streptophyta > Magnoliopsida > Ranunculales > Papaveraceae > Papaver > Papaver californicum. The sequence goes on from JAJJMC010019295.1 coordinate 20,275, forward strand.
TATTTTACGGTTGGGTTCGACTCTGACCCAACCGTAAACTATTTTGCACTCAAAGAAAAATTTGTATTTACGGTTGGGTTCGATTCCAATTGCCAACCGTAAATTATCCTGGATAGTTCAAATTTTTTGTTTTGAAGATTATTTACGGTTGGTTTCGATTGTCAATTCTCAACCGTCAATTCTCCTGGTTAGTTCAATTTTTTTCTTGATGATTATTTACGGTTAGGTCGGATTGTCAATTCCCAACCGTAAATTCTCCTGTGTAGTTGAACTTCTTTTTGTTGATTCTTTACGGTTGGGTTCGATATGTGTAAACCAACCGTAAAGAATTCTAAATTTTTAAAAAAATTGATTGATTTTTTGTGTTGATTCTTACTATTGACGGTGCAACAAGAGTAAGTATGTCAATCAATAAGTCCTTCATCAAAAATAGTTTTCAAACATACAAACTTACCATTGATTATTTTTTTTAGTGGGTCATGGCTCTCGACAGATATGAAACTATCCATGGCAAAACGTTTACGCATGAGGATTGCTATCGTATTTTGGAAGAAAGTACCTATCATGATTTCATCCTATATACTTAAGTGTTTAAGTGTAATCATCTAATGATCTATTTTATTTCATTTCCTTTAGTTCTTCCTTTAATGTAAAAACGTATTTGCCTACTCTTCTATTTCATTAGTGTATGCCTTTAACTTAATCATAATTCTCAGAGTTGTAAAAAACAATACCCCAGGTTCATTTACGGTTGGTACGCAAGTCCATACCCAACCATAAACCAGCCAAAATCTTAAAGAAGGACAGTTTTACTGTTGGGTTTTTGAATTAAAACCCAACCGTGAATATTCCTGAACCCTCAAAAATAATATTTTAGTGTTTGCGTTTTTTTGGGTTTTTGTTTGTTTGAATGACCCTATTTACTTTAAATCTAGTAAAATTGAATGAATAAGTTTAGAAATTCGATTTTTAAACCCAAATTTGGAGTGAAAGGAAATACAAAAAATAAGGGTCCAAGAACATTTACGGTTGGGTTGGGACTCAAAAACCCAACCGTGAAACTGTAGGAAAAAAATGACAGGTTTACGGTTGGGTCGGAGTTATCCAAATATTGGCATGCTCATCCAATACTCGCTTGACAAATTCTTGTTTCCTATTAAACGCCTTACGAATGCAATGAACTTATCGTTTAACAACGACTCTTCTTCTCCCGATTCACTCATCATTGACTTGTATAAATCCGGGTAAGAACGTAGTTCAACCGCGGACCTATGCCTTACATAAGTGCATTCGTCCGAACCCAACTCTTTTGCTCCACTAAATGGTCCAACTTGTTCGATGAATACATGGTAACCACAATTACCATCACCGACAACATCGTCGGTGACGGTTACAAACTATCACACACATAATTAACTTGCCATGTTCTCTAGCCCATTGCTTTGCATCATCTTTTTTCCCCATGTCTACATGGTCCAAGAACACAAAGTTAGAAACAAAAAACAAAGGAATTAACAACTTATCTATAACCTACCAAGTCGTTCAAATAGTGATATGTAGTATCTCTAGTTAGAACATCATTTGGAGGAGGCTGAGCATACATTGGGTGAGGTACAATCTCGAGATGAACAAAAAATATCAAGGCATTAGGTAACAAAACACTAGAAAGTATAACTTTACGGTTAGGTTATGAGCATCAGACCCAACCGTATGGGAGATTACGGTTGGGTTGTGCCTTCGAATCTAACTGTAAAAATAAAAGAAAACATGCATAATTAACTACGGTTGGGAATCAAAAATCATTTGGAGGAGGATGAGCATACATTGGGTGAGGTACAATCTCGAGATGAACAAAAAATATCAAGGCATTAGGTAACAAAACACTAGAAAGTATAACTTTACGGTTAGGTTATGAGCATCGGACCCAACCGTATGGGAGATTACGGTTGGGTTGTGCCTTCGAATCTAACTGTAAAAATAAAAGAAAACATACATAATTAACTACGGTTGGGAATCAAAAATTAAACCCAACCGTAACTGGTGCAACAAATACCCATGCACATAATGCGTTACGGTTGGGTCCTATGCTAAAACCCAACCGCAAAACTGTTACGATTGATTATTCCGCCATGAAAATACGGTTACAGTTAGATTAGGATGAACACCTAACCGTAATTGTTAGTTACGTTTGGGTACGATGCTGAAAACCCAACCGTAAAACTGTTACGATTTGGTCTTCCGCCATGAAAGTACGGTTACAGTTTGGTTAGGATGAACATTTAACCGTAAATGTTGTCTACGATTTGGTTCGACAAGAAAACCCAACCGTAATGTTCCCTGAATCACAAAAAAATCATACTCTTTTACGTAATTTCATCAAATTTGAGCCATAAAAAAGACTAAGAGTTTAAGTTATAGGTATACCTGACTACTCTGGTTGAGTGAATCAAAATCTAGGGTTTAAAAAAAAACTACAAAAAATTCTCTTTCATTTCTTCTACTTTTTCTTCCCACCAAACCAAAAAGAAGAAAAATTTGATTTGATTTGATTAAGTATAAGATTATTTTAGATTAATTATTATTAGCCTAATCTATTAGCTAAGTAGTTTTACTAATATTAACTAAACAAGGGTAGTTTAGCCATTATGAAAATATAATAATGTCCCTATTTTTTCTTCACATAAGAAGCCCCTCTATTGGAATGAGAAGCCCCTGTATGAGGCTTCTAATAAAAACTGAAATCCCTTGTAACTTAAGAAACCTAATTGTATATGAAACCTATATATACATATACATGCAGAGAACAAGCTACCAAAAACTATACACATCAAACTAAAAGAAACCAAAAACCTGCAAAACCTATAGAACAGTTGTTGACACCAGGGAAACATCAGTTGGATTCGGGATTAAGCAATCTAAGGTGCGTTACTATCTAACCCAGTTGATTATATTAATATCTAAGCAATTAAAAGTTGTTTTTTGGTAAAAATAAATAAACTAAACTTCAATTTCCACTGCCTTCTTAGATCATTTCCTGTGCTTATTCTAAGAGTCTTTACTTGATCCACGATATGCGATGTATATGCCATTCCAAAGTGATCTATTAATATGCTAATAAGTCATTTTATGGCAGTTCCATCTATCGCTTTATTGTGAAAGACCAGATCGGCCCTTTCTGCCATAAGTACCTCCATATTCCGCTGAGTAAGATTCGACAATAGGTTTGAGTCAGTGATTCGAAGACTTCCTTTCCTCGATCTTGCGTCGTGTAGACATTCAGGAATTATGATACTAGTGGACTCGAAGAGACCCGAATTCCCGCGGGTATCATATAATTACTTAACTTAGGTACCATAGGAAGAGGCCCGATAAAACCCTTGTATGGCTTCTTCAATTTCTCGATAAAACGAAATATGGCCAACGATGGTTCGAATGTATATACAAAGAGTTTCCTTTTTATACACTTCTGACTATTAAATAGTGTCCATAAATCTCATGATATGTTCCAAAAGAGTCATATTGAACTTCGATGGGAACTTCTCTCGACCCAATAACGCGTTATCACAAAAATATATCAATTATAGAGAAGGTAAGGATTCATATATTTTTCTATCACCATTACAAATAAAGGGAAGCCTAATAGATAATTCACATAAAACCTTACTCCCTAACTAGATAATTAGTGGAAAAAAAATTAAGGGAAAAAAATATAACGATAACTAGATAACTAAACTAATCGCCTATAATTAAATGGTTCGCTGATTAAATTTTTTATTTCTAATATTTTTTATTAAAAAAAATATTTAACAACAAAATCAAGTATCGAGAGATGATAATCGTTAAGAAAATAATTCCATACCTTAATGGAAGAGGAGCAATGTAATAGAATATGATCAATATACTTCTCTTCTAGTTAGTATAGACTGCATCTTGTGTTTAGAATCATGCATCTCTTCTGTATCGACCTCTGAATAATTATAATTACCTATGATTACTTGCGATAGGACATAACCTTCCCTACTGCTTTATATGTCAAATAAAAAGGCTGCCACTTTGAATTTTACGGATATTCCTTCGTCCCTAGTAGGACATGGTCTTCCCTCTCCGGACCATATTCCAACCTTGTACACCTACTTGTCGCAAAAATAAGAAGAAAGAAACATTGTTACAACTTGCACCCACTTGGTCTTTCTTAATGGGCTTTAAGAACAGTTGGCGAAATATTAGGGGCCCATAAATACCCATTACCAAATCAATATTTTTACTCCTCTTTTCAGCTCTAGCAAGGGTTTTTCTGGAATCAGTTCGTTTAGTAATCTTCTTTCTACTCTCTCCATATCTCCTCCGCCTCTCACAACAGCTTCAGCAGAAATCTCTAATTGTTTGCCCTAGAAATCTGTAAGGTTTTTCTCACTAGTTTTTCTTCTTCTGTAATTTCATCTTAAAGTTGTATATACTAGTTATTTTAGTTGAATCTTTTCTCTCTTTTCTTTACATTTTTTTCCATTATCTGTTTTTTTTGAAGTTTCGTTTTGGTATCTAATCCGCAGTAGATTTATTTTAGTTTTCCGAATGTTTTGGTTGGTTGTTTTGAAGTTTCAAACCCTAATCTACACAACACAAGAGTTGAAAAACCCAAACCCTAATACCGTCTCTTCTTTGAAGGTTTAGTACCTATTTAGTTATTCTTATTGTTTTTAGTTTTATCAGGATTTGAAAGACTCGTTGAAGGAATTAAATATGGCGCGGAAAGGCTTAATGGAGCAGGATCTGAGTAAATTGGATGTAACGATGTTACATCCTTTGTCACCTGAAGTAATCTCTCGGCAAGCAACAATTAATATTGGTGAGGAAAAAATTGCTTCAAAAAATTGCTTAAGTTAATTAAGTCTGCTTTGAATATCTATGAATTAATTATCCTAAATTGTATTGATTTTGAACGGGTTGTTTGTTATATTATTGTATAGGTACGATTGGCCATGTCGCCCATGGAAAATCAACGGTTGTAAAAGCTATATCTGGTGTTCAGGTAAATTCTTTTGCTCTCTTTGGTAGTGTGTAGTATTATTAATCGGTTTCTATAATAACTTGATTTAATTTAAGTTCTCTCGGCTGCTGTTCAATCTGTGATTTTTTAGTGTAATTGATCGGTTTTTCTATAACTTGATGTAGTTTAGCTTCTCGTCTGCTGTTTTCAATCTGTGATTTTATACCGGCCACATCTCAGGATCTTACAGAGACCAATATTTGGGCAGTGGTTCTTCTTTGTTAGCTTAATTACTCTCTACAGGACATAGATATCATTTGCACAAATCTTTCCGTAGTTCTAATATTCTTTGTTATTCATATACAGACCGTGAGATTCAAGAATGAATTGGAGCGTAACATTACAATTAAGCTTGGTTACGCCAATGCAAAAATATACAAGTGTGAAGATGAACGGTGCCCTCGGCCTATGTGCTACAAGTATGGTGACCTTCAAGGTTTACAATTTTCATTTCTGTTCCAGTAGTTATCCAAATTTTAACTCTGTTTCTGCTTGCAGGGCCTACGGAAGTGGAAAAGAAGATACTCCTTCATGCGATGTGCCTGGGTTTGAAATTGCAAAAATGAAATTATTGAGACATGTTTCTTTTGTCGACTGCCCGGTAAATGACTTACAGTTAATTATTAGTATGTGAAAAAATCTTTTGATGTGGTTGTTGGCAATGGTCTATATTGATTATTGTCTAAGATACAAATCTAGGCTTTGATATCCTTTCTAACCTAGATAAATTACCAAATACGAGAAAAGAACAAATATAAGTTTTAACTTTTAAGGGAACCCCTGTGTTCTTTGCATTGTGTTCGTCAATTATTTGTGGTCTCTGATCATATCTGACCTACGCCTTGCATAATTTGCTTTTCTTAGGGTCACGATATTCTTATGGCTACCATGCTTAATGGAGCAGCAATCATGGACGGGGCACTACTTCTGATAGCTGCCAATGAAAGCTGTCCCCAACCTCAGACTTCAGAGCATCTGGCTGCTGTTGAAATCATGCGTCTCCAACACATAATTATCCTTCAAAATAAAGTTGATCTTATCCAAGAAAATGTAGCCATTAATCAACATGAAGCTATTCAGAAGTTCATTCAGGTTTGTCATCCATGATCTTTTTATGATCCACTAAACACTTTAGTTGCCAACTTCAGTGTGTTAACTTCTGAACCCAATTCTTTACAGAAAACTGTTGCTGATGGTGCTCCTGTCATCCCAATTTCTGCTCAACTAAAATACAACATTGATGTTGTATGTGAAAATATCGTAAAAAGGATTCCTATTCCAGAGAGGAACTTCATTTCTCCTCCAAACATGATTGTAATCCGGTCATTCGATGTCAATAAGCCTGGTTCAGAGGTTGATGAAATTAAGGGTGGTGTTGCTGGTGGGAGTATTCTTAGGGTATGATTATTTTCCTTCCCTTTTTAGTTTTAGCTAGTAAGCACTTCATGTTCTTATAACATAGTTGGTGGCATCAGGATAACAACTTTCTTTACCTATCCATATGACTCTCCCGTTTTTGTTACGGTTTAAATATTGGTCCCAAATTGAGTAGCTATAGGGTCAGCCCATACATTTATGTATGATGATTTTGTTTCCTTGGCAAGTCTAAGTCTCTTGCATGAACCTGTTTGGGCTTCGTATGCTTCCTGAATTTCTATTCCTCCATTTACCTTCGATTTTTGCCGTTTTAAGAAAGTTGGCCTCAATCTTGTACATTGAATTATACATGGAAGAGGCTGACCGCTTCTGCATTAGTTGATCGAAATAGCTTCACCATCATCCCATCTTTACAGTTATTTCACTATTCTCGAATAACATAGGAATGGTCAAAAGAGAAGAGAACTACTTTGTTGTACTTCCTATTCCCATTTTATTTTGATACTTGTTCATTTTCAGAACAAATTCTTACATAATGCTGTTTATTCAGGGAGTTTTGAAGGTGAATCAATTCATTGAGGTACGGCCTGGTATTGTGTTGAAAGATGAAAATGGTACCATAAAGTGCACACCGATTTACTCAAGAATAGTTTCACTATTTGCTGAGCAAAATGAGCTACAGTTTGCTGTACCCGGTGGTCTTATTGGGGTTGGGACAACCATGGACCCCACTTTGACTCGTGCTGATAGATTGGTTGGTCAGGTTCTTGGGGAGGTTGGGTCACTTCCTGACGTTTTTGTTGAACTTGAGGTACGCAGCTTAACTCGAAAAGTACTAATTGTTCAACAGCGAAATGAATTTGCAATTTAATTGGATGTGCTCATAGATATGGCAGGTTTTTGAGCAACCATCTTATCTGCTTTATATATCATTAAATCATTAGCCAAGAACATTATATGGTGGTGACTGGTGAGGGTCTAAATTGAAAATTATGCTTACTTGTCACGTCTGTTGTTCGTCTAAGGTTGTGTTTTTTACTGCACTGTATATTGCTAGGGAGCCTGGAATATTGTTTGGTTTCTGTGTGGCTCAGCACTGTATTGAATCATCAAGTAGGCAAATTTGATCATTTTCCTCTGTGCACTGTTATATCTTGATGGCTCTTCAAACACTTCGTCCTGAGGGTTCAAGTGCCTGAGGTTGTATATTTTTTGTAAGCAATTAGAGATCAACAAGTCAGCTGCTATTACCTCAGCTGAGAGTTCATTGTTTTAGTAGCTTGTTACTGTGATAAGTAATAAAATCCTTCTTCAAAAAGGACTGACTTAGTGTTGCTCTTTTTGCCTTTTTCCAGGTGAATTTTTTCCTCCTCAGGCGATTACTAGGAGTGAGAACAAAGGGTACAGAGAGGCAAGGCAAGGTTTCAAAGCTGGCTAAGGGAGAGATTCTTATGTTAAACATTGGGTCTATGTCTACTGGGGCACGAGTTCTTGCAGTGAAGAATGACTTGGCAAAGCTTCATCTTACCTCACCGGTGTGCACTAGCAAAGGAGAGAAGGTTGCCCTCAGCCGACGTGTTGAAAAGCATTGGCGTCTCATTGGGTGGGGACAGATTCAGGCAGGGAGCACTCTTGAAGTCCCACCGTGCCCCATCTGAATAAAAACTTACTGAGTGGAAAACAAAAGGAAGTACCCCATCTGAGTAACAAGTGGAAAACAGAAAGTGACAGAGAAAACTCATACATTACTAGAACATGTGGTTAGGAAGACAACATCTAGGGACAATTTTTGTTAGATGGAGAAGAAAACATGGTTATTCAGCTATTATTGTTTTGTTTATTTTTCTTTTGTTTTTCTCATCAAATTGAATGATTGGTCGGAGTTTGAAAATCTCTTAGTGCCTATAATGCTTTCATAATTTAGATAGTTTATGGCCTGTATTGGTTGTGTTTCGGAATTATTTGTCCAACCCAAATTTCTCAGTGCATCTTACATCCTCATTTCAAACTTCATTTCTGTAATCATTTGTGAGATGTTGATTCTTGCTTTCTTTTTTTTGGTGTTATTCCTTCATTGAGTATTGGTTTATGTCCTACAAACTTTATTAATACGGGCCTTTCAAAGTTGATTTGCTTTATAAAAAGAAGAGATTAATGAACTATGAAATGGTTTCACGGGATTATCTAAGTCTTTCCTACGATTATTTCTAGGGCAGCTTATCTAGATAAACATGGTCGATTTTGTCTCAGTCGAGATTGGTAATCACGGGAGAACACTCAGAATAGTCATACGATTATATTCATCCTTTGATCAAAAAGTATTACAGCAATGCTTGTTCAAGGATGACAAAATAGTCACGCCAAACTCAGTTTTATCAGGAAGAAGAATAAAATAATGGATTTGTAGCTCTTTGACAAGTATGTTAACCAATCTTTGCTAGAACATCATTTAATGATGCCACTGTCTCAGCATAGCTCTTCTCTGCTTCAGGGGTGCTCTTAATCTTTGCAGCATAGTCCAGCTAAATCACATGCCAATTACCGTTCCCAAAACCAATAAACAATGTTAGTAAATTACCACAGGTAAGCATGCATTTAACAAACAACTAAGGATACTTATAATTGATTGGGTAGGGGCATAAATGAATGAAGTTCCGAGGTACTTACACTATTGATGTTCTGGAAGAGCTTGTCGGAGAGTTCTTTGAATGATTTCTTTTCATCCTTGGGCTTTGTAGAGATGATAGTTTTGAGATCATATCGAAGATATTCGGCCTTGGATCGTAGATCATTTTGGACGTACGGCCATGCCTTTTTGTCTATCTCTGTCTTCACAGCTAGGATGGCTTGTGCTGATTCCTTTACTCTCTGAGCTGCTTCTGCAGGAGTCTTAGGCTGTAGGAAAAACCTTGTTTTCAGGGGTAGATCGAGGTCCCTTGCTTCATCAGAATTTAGAGTACCCGCTACAAGAATACAAATGTTAACACGAATCAGACATACCCAGGAGAATTAAATACTTAGATTTCAGCTTAGGTTAATCGAATACAATTGCAGTTGATACATACACATGCCATGTAAAGACCCAATTATGATGGGTACAACTGTCAAAGAAAAATACTATCTCCGTTCCAGAAAAAAAATTACCATCACTTTCAATAATTTCTTAAGGAGTTACTATCCCACTGAAAGAGATATGTTAATGCTCTTGACATGCAATCAGCTAATGAAATGAGTGCGACGCAAACGTGAATAAACCATCCATACATAGGATAATAATCTAAGAATGTGAAATTATTCAACATTGCGATCAAAACAAGTAATTATCTGAGTCCAAGTGAGACGTTTGAAACTTACGTAAACCACCGGAAGGGGCTGGAGGTGGACCTACTACGATAGGCCTAGCTTCAGCAAGCACATTCTTTACGAAAGATCCAGTGGTCAATCCAGCAGCTAAGACACCCAGTAATGCTCTACGGCTACTCTGAGGAGTCGACTCCATTCCCAATGACTTCTTCTCAGATCTAACGCTGAAACCAGAACGACTTCTGGTGGTTCGGCTGTTAGTAGCCACATTCAATCTGTTTGAGCCACTGATACCTTGTGAGAAGCTGCTTAAGCCAGATATTGATGCTATAGCTTGCGCCATTACTACTTTGCTTGCCGTCTCTCTCTTTCTTCTTCCTCCGAGTTCCTTACGGTAACAAATTTTCGACGATTGGAGAGTAGATAAAGTTGGCTCTGCTGCCACACTCAGATGATCGTGTCATATCTTCTCTTAACCACTCAACATTTGACATGTGTCCTATGCTTAGTGAACCTGACAGTGACACGTGTCCCACGTTAACTATTCGTATCTTTGCTGAATGTTTTTTGTTTTTTTTGGAACTGAATGTTCTAGCTAATATTGCTACTGGAGGATAAAGATACTCTTATTATTTGAAGGCGAATCTAGAAAGATTGTCTCAGTTCGGATTGTTCTCTGCAACTCGGGAACATGAAGTTGGAATCGCTAATAATCGCGGATCAGCATGCCGCGGTAAATTTGTACTCGGGCCCTGTATACATCGCCCGTCACATCCTGGGAATTGGTTTCCACGAAGCATCGGATTAATGATCATCCATTCCTTACCTTAAAAGGCAAGTGGGGGTAAACCTCCTTACCTATGTACCAATACACAAAGGCTCTTGGTGGTACTCCAGCGGAGCCTAGAAGAAGGATCCAAACTATACTTTGCTGAGTTCGAGTCAGACAATTATTCCATTTCGTCTTTGATTTGTTTTTTTGCTCCTCTTTAGAGCGCAATGGAACATGCTTGAATGGATTTCTTGCTTTATAGGCGTCAGTAGACATTCTCTCATTTCCATCCCGGAGCATCTTAAGCTTCCCATTCATAGCAAGATCCCATTATTAGCTCATTCTTCGTCGAACCATATGGATCGATCTAGCAATGATGTTGGCTATTCGTCACTTGCGGTTGTAATTTGTTCCAAGGGTTTGGGCTATTCGCCCATTAAAGCGGTATATGAGCTGGGTTCAGAACGTCGTGAGACAGATTGGTCCATATCCGGTGTGGGCGTTAGAGCATTAAGAGGACCTTTCCCTAGTACGAGAGGACCGGGAAGGACGCACCTCTGGTGTACCCGTTATCATGCCTATGGTAAACGCTAGGTAGCCAAGTGCGGAGCGGATAACTGCTGAAAGCATCTAAGCAGTAAGCCCGCCCCAAGATGAGTGCTCTCGTATTCTGACTTCCCCAAAGCCTCCGGTAGTACAACCGACGAGTTCTCTGCCCCTGCGGCGATGGAGCGACAGAAGGGAACTCGTATGAGAGTTGGTTTGACTGCCCTAACCATGACAGAATATTTCTGGGATGTTAATAAACAAAATGTCTTTCTATTTATCGACTATTTCAGTACGTATACGTATGTCTCATATATAGGTTTATCCCTCATTCTTTATGGAGTTTAATTCAAATTGAATTAAAGGATTCCTCTACCAACACAGTCAATTCCATTCATTAGAACAACTTTCATTGAGTCTCTGCACCTATCTTTTTTTTATTCTCGCTTCAGAAACCCCTTAATTTGTTTTCTGAAAACATGATTTGGCTCAAGATTACCCATTTTTAATTCCAGGGTTTCTTTGAATTTGAAAGTTATCACTCATTAGGTTTCCATACCAAGGCCCAATCCAATCAAGTCCGTAGCGTCTACCGAATTCGCCATATCAAATTTTTAGTTTGAGGCGAAGATCTCGCCGGGGTGCCATCCCTTTCTTTCTTTCGTTCATGCTGGAACTATTAACCGTTGAATTCATTAAATAAAACTTATCTATCTAAAAGGTTTCTCTCTTTACTCCTCTTTGATTTCTTTCTTATCTACCCCTTTTTCTTTGTAAACACTTCGTCATAAATTATCCCTTTCCCTATCGGGATCAAAACTAACAAGAATGGCTGGGACAACAAACATCCATCTCGTTTGTTGTAATTCTTGTAATAACAATGTTGAGTTTTCGGTTCACAGAATTAAAACCTTTTTGTACATTGATCTGTAATTCTTCAATTCCTCTCGGTTTACCCTCTATTAACCATTTTGGACCTGGACCAGATCGATTCTTTTTTGAATCTCTATACGCGCAATTCCCTTTACACCCGAAGATATTCTCATATTTTTTTGTACATAATTCTTGATACAATCCCGTATTTTTTGGTCTTCCTGGAGACCCTTAGAATAACTTTTTGGTTGTGCAAACCAAAGGGAATGGTTCTTTGGGGTTGTGCCAAGTCTAAAACCAAGTGGATAGCATCGAAGCCATATGAAGTCTTACTATGAGAAGACTGTATCCATTGGGAAAATGTGGGTTCAATCAAGATTTGTTTCTATGGAGTACCAAAAGCAAGCATGGCATCATTATGGACATAAATTCCCAGAATATGGAACCCTAGAAAAGGATGACCCAACTTAAATGGGATTTGATAGCTTCGAGCTTATATTGGTCATGGGTTGAGAATGGGAATGAGACTACTACATTTTACCCTTTTTGATTGAGAACTGTATCTGCGGCTATTGTTGTTTTACTGGTCTGCCTGTCCCCAATAATTAATTCTCGCTGACCACACCCTACAAGGATCATCGAATCAATAACAATAAGTCCCGTTTGAAGAGGCTCATATACATAACGTATTGAAATAATACCTGGAGCGGGAGATTCAATTACCCGGGATTCAGAAGATGAAATTTCATCAATAGGTTTAGCCAGAACATTTAAAACACGACCCAAATAAGCTTTTGCCACCTTGAACTCAAGGAATATTGAAAAGATTTTTTTTCCTTTTCTCAAAAATAGTGGATCTATTATGTCGCAAGAACTTCCAACTATGAATAAAAAACATGTCGCGCATGTAAACGAGTTGCTCTACCAACTGAGCTATAACCCTTGTGATAGATAGTTTATATCATGGAAATAAAAAAGTGTTTGTTAGATTTGCTGTAACACAAGATGACCCTTTTTTAATGAAAATTAGACAAATGAAAGATAATCTATCTTTTTTTATCTATGAATTTCTTCTATTTTCATATGATTTGTTTATTTTTATATTCAGAATCGGTTCTGTAATTATCAGCAAAGTTGTTTATTTTTTTTTCTCAAAATCCAAAAAAATGTTTCTTATTTTAATACATAGGTCGTCAATTCGGCATTGAAAAAAAGGGTCCTTCCTTTTTCCAGTAACAGGTTCAAATCATTTTACTGATATGAGTGTTCTATATCGAATAAATTGCCAACTTTTTTTGAAACTATTTCTTTACTAACATAGTGGTAGAAAGAGTACCATGTTGTGCCTAGTAAATCTCATGTTGGAAAACAATAAATAAAAAATGAATTTTAAAGATTTTAAGAAAATAAACAACTTCATATTTTCCTTTATGAATGAAAAATACTTATTAGTCCCACATTGAGGATTTCCCACTTCTTAAGCTATTTTATGATACTATGTACACTTATTAGTCTCACATCGGGGAGTTACCACTTCTTAAGTTGTATTAAGAGATTATATAAACAATCTTTTCAAAACCTATTTTGATATCCAAGGTTTCTCCATATTTTTTGGAGAGACCAAAATAATAATAAATGTATTATCTTTCTCAAGTTTTCGAGATTTTATTAAAGGTTTTTTTTTTGAGTTGCCAAGCTCAAGTTGAGCATCTACTACGAATTCTAGTAGTAGGTGTAGTAGGGTGTTTTATCCTGGAGGCATCCGTCTTGTGGGGCTATAACATCACTTTTTGAGTGTAGCCGGGTGCTAATGTCTTAAGGACAGCGTGTTGAACACGTGACTCACTCTGTTTTTCCAAAGTTTTGCTATATATCTTGTTGTTGTTGCGGAGATATGAGGAGCTCATCCGTTTTGGCAAATCACTTCCATTAAGGAGCTAAGTATCAACAACTTTTGTTAATTTGATTTTCTTCATTTTCGATTATTGCACACAACATCCCACACTAAAGATCTTTACATCATTTCTCACGGCAAGTTCATCTCGAATGCGTGGCTCACTGTAAGATCAAGTTTGGCAATTTTTAACCATAAGACAATTAAATGGGGATAAGCAAATTTGTTAATTAAATGAGCTACTGTTTGTGGAAAAAAAATATATTAAAGGTTATTTTGGGAAAGAGTGGGGTGAGTAGGTGACAATTCGTCAATCCTTAAAAAAAATTGTGTTGTTGAAGCACTTTGTTTAGATTCGAGAGATCAATCTATAAAATCCTCGCCTAAACCAAGCAATGGCCCTTCCACTCTTGCTTCAGTCACAAAACGAGAAGGAGAAGGGTTGGTCTTAGGGAGGGAAAGGATGAGGTCAGAGTATCAGACTCTGTGGGATGTGATTGGTGTAAATAGATATGAACAATTGAGTGGTCGAGTTCTTCTGTGTTTGATTGTGAAACTCAGACTTGTTCTCATGGTAAGACTAGCTTAATTGTTCTCTCTTTGGTTCAATAGATTGAACATCTATTTATATCATAGCTATTATAACCACTCGACCTCTTTTCTGGAAGAAACTGTCGATGGTTGAGTAGTAGTAAAGTGGAGAAGGTGGAGAAGGTGTTGAAAACTGCTCTCCAATCCGATTAAGGTTGAATAGTCAGTTATTCAACCTTCCACTCCTCTACTCAACTTCTATCGATCTTTCCAGAACTTCTCTTTAGTGGCGTACTGCTGCACCACATGTCGTAGACCGCCAAAATAAAAACCTAATTAATATCCCCCTATTTATGCTCGTGTATTATTGTAGTATTAAGTACTACTGATTAAATTCTATTGAGACTTGCTCAACGAGTCTCTTGACTAGAGGCTTGTCTTGCTTGACTAGAGACTTACCTTGCTTGACTAGCTAATGAGTCTAGCAGACTAAAATAAAATGGATGCGTCTTGCTTGACTAGCTGATGAGTCTAGCTGACTAAAATAAAATAAATGTATCCTGCTTAATTAGCTGATGAGTCTAGAAGGCTAGAATAAGATAAATATGTATTTATTTGTGTATGAGGAGCAATGTGTCCATCTTAGTTAATTTTGCATTGACATGTTTATTTTGTAAAAATAAGTGTATGCTGCTGAGCATGAAAAATTGTATGTGAAGCCTCATATGGAGGTTATGTCTGATAGAGGCCTAGTATAGTTTAGGATTTGTCCAAAACCCTAATTTTATTCACGTGAGAATAAGAAGGAGGAACACCTAATGTTGATATTCACGTGAAAGAGGGGAAGAGTACCCAACTTTAATATTCAGGTGAATGGAAGAGGAATAATGTCCATGTTAGTACTCACGTGAGGATAGAGGAGGAGACCAAGTTTGGTCCGCACGTAATAGAAGAGGAGGAGACCGACTTGGTCTTCACGTGAAAGGGAGAAGAGGAGCATAGGCTCTAGCCTTGAAGCATGAGTCTCATGCTTTACTCTTTGTACTCAGCCTCATATATTGAGGGTAAAATAGTAAAATGCCAGTTTTTAATGATAAGCAAGATGTCGAGAATTTTTATTAGAGTCTAGATGTTAATCTTTAATAAGAAGTAAGACACTCATATGTTACTCTTTGTACTCAGCCTCACATGATGAATGTAAAATAGTAAAATTCAGAATTGTTAGAGAGAAGCATGATGTCCACGCATGGTTTTGATTAGGCGTGCAAGTCTTATATCAAGAAGCATGACGCATAAGAGGAAGCAAGATATGTTTCTTTAAAAAATTAGAGGTTGCCTTCAAATTCCGAAATTAGGGTTTGAGATTTTTGACACGCTTTTTGCAACATTTATAAGTGTTGCAAAACTATTTTCAAACCCTAATTAATTTTTTTAAAAAATACTTTTTGTCACACTTTTTCAACGTTTATTAGTGTTACAATTCTATTTTCAAACCCTAATTAAGCTTTGGGAATTTTGATACGCTTTTGACACGTTTATAAGTGTTGCGAAGCGCTTTAAAACTCCAATTCGACTTCTTTTCACCCCTTTGCATTGGTTGTCTCTTTAAACAAAGGATCAATGCAACTGGGGTAGGATTTTTAGGTAGTAAAAGCTATAAAATTGGGTTTGTCATATTGTAGAAATTTTAATTTAAGTACAGTTGTGACACTTTAATTAAATAAATAAATATATATTTTAATAAGTTAATATTGTTCAATTTGAACATAAATATTAACACATGTAATTTTTGGGATTTAACTATGGAGCATAACACCCGAAAATAATACTCAAATTGCTTTATACTAGTGTGCAATACATCTTGGAGCCTAAGAGATTTTATGTAAAAATCATAAAACATTTGGGAAACTTGTCGTGTGCGCCAGTGTTGTTCTCATGATTTGATATAGTGAGGAATATTGATTAAATTCATCAATTTGATCGTATATCTTGGCCATACATATAGAGAGAGGTCAGGGATGTACGCTTGAGATAGAGTAGAGATAAGCGCCTACCCGAGAATTCTTTTACATTTAAAAGTTTAATATTTCTCAGACCAGAGTCTTGAGAGGTGATTTACTATTTTATCCTTGTTAAAAACCCACCATCTACATTAAGTCCCCTGCTTAGCACGGAACGAGTAATGTCGCGTGGTAAACACTAAATGGTAGCCTGACAGATAAAAACAAATGAAAATAACTTGATAGTTCAATGGTCAAATATTACCAGAGGAATGATAGTCGCCTTGAGATTTTGAATAAGCGAGCATAGAAGAACGTCTTGATTGCATTAGTAGTGCTCTGTTAGAAAAGCAAGGTTTTTAATGTTGGCTGGACACACATAGTTTGCTACTAGGCGTGTGATTATTATCTCGATGTTGAGGAAAGACATGTGTTTAGACTTGAGGTGGACGAACATGCTTTAATTGAAGCATGACGTGCGATTGAACGAAGTTGGGATGGTGACTTCCAACGATGTTAGATACGTGAGTAATAAAATTGATCGTGCACGTTTTAGTTCGTGGCAGCTAGAATAAAAGGTGTATGCAGAAGCCTTGGCTTGAGGTAACAAGACATAAAAATTTTTAGGGTTTGAGTTAATGAACCAGTGAATTATGTTGGAGTCATTCAACTTTCAAAAGAGAGGTGGACAAGCTTGTTTGATTGTGACTTGAAGTTGAAGTAGACAAACATATCCTGTCAAGTCGAGCCTACTTTGAAGTTGAAGTGAATATTCAAGTTCGCACGAAAACACGTCTTGACTATTGAAGGCTTCAAATGAAGTAGAGAGCAGATGAATGAGTAAGACTTGATTAAGCAGGCTCATGTTGAAGTTGATCGTATGAGCAGTAATACCCACCGATGTTGTATTCGATGGAGTTAGTAGACACGTGCGCATCTTGTTGTTGTAGGCAGTGAACCCCATGTAATCGAAGTGAACGAATTCGTCGTGGTCCTGAGTGGTATGCAAAAAATTCGATTGAAGTTGGATACACGAGTTTAAACAAAGTTGGTGTGATGGCTTCGAATGAAGTTAGACACGTGAAAAATAAAGTTGGTCGTGTGTGTCTTGTTTTATAGATGGGCAAGAAGCGAAGTCATCTTGATTGAAGTTTGAGTTGAAGTAGATGGATGAGTAGAGTTGGGTTGATGGTCGCAATAAAAAGACAAACAAGAAGTGGAGCCCTGCTCGGACCAATCGAGGAGTTCATTCCCTTTCCAAAAATTCGAATAACAATTATTTATAAGGAGAAGTTTCGGTCTTCCTTTCTATATTTCTTTTTCCCTTTCAATATTATCCTCTTGTACTCGACTTTCATAGCACCAAACAGTCATCAATAACAAGGTAAGCTCTAACTTATCTTGTTTGTATAAGAATACCAATTATGCAACTATTTTTTTTTGAGCTAGGGTTTGAGTGAACCCTATTTCCTCCTTTTAACGTGAATGTTTGTTCATAATTTTTTTTAATACGAGTGGGAGTTCACGTGAACTCAATCCTTTGTTCTTGAATTCTTCTTATGTTATTGTTTAGCGTTGTCTCAACCACCAGCCTCATTGTTGATGGTACTATATAAATAAGATATTGGTTTGAGATAAAAGATACCCCCAAACCCTAATTTTCTTGTAGAATTTGCTAATTTTCTGCTCTGTAATTGTCTTCCACAGGTACCTCAATCGTCTTTCAAATAAAGACATAATGGTGACTTCAGATTATAGTCGCGATCTTAATTCTTCAGAGGAGAGAAACAAGAATATGAAATCAGAGATGACTACCTCTGTAGAGGTGCACTCCAAACTGGATCGTCTTTTCTATGAAGCTAGATAAGATATACGTAGTATGTCTCTCCAACATTTGAGCATAGTCCGCGAACGCATTCATGCTTTCTTGGCTTCAGTGAGCATAGAAGAACAATGGAGGCGTGATGAAGAATCTCAACAAAGAAATGTTAAGAATAATCGGGCAAGCAAAATTTTAGGTTGAACAGAAAGATCCAGTTCAAGTTGATGTCATTATCCTGGATTCTGATGCAGATGAACCATCCCTTTGAAGAAAAATTATCAGAAGGATGTTGGATTAGACTTCGATAAGATGCCTTGATTCTTAAGTCTCTGATTACTATTCCCCCTTTTTATGTTATTTGTGCCTCCTTGCTTTTCATAATTTATAGACGTTGCTAAAATGCGAATTAAACCAGAATTTTTGAATAATAATCTTTTATTATGTATTTCCGTTATCTTCGTTATGGTTTTGATTAAATGAATGAAAACCCATATGAATGAATGAGTAGTTCCTTCATAAGTAAACAAGCTAGGGAGCCATCTCTCGTTGCGGTTAAAATGTAGATTAAATCTCAACAATATTCGTCGTAAAGAGTCAGCGCTTAGTTGTTGTTTTTTTTATAGAAGCTTTGACTCTATCAATCCTTGATCCTGGTCTTCTGGGATAAGGTCTGCTACACTCCAAATATTTGAGATTTCAAAATTTAGGGTTTGAACTTGTATATATATATATATATATATATGTAGAACCGAGTAGATTATCTCTATCGCCTATGTCTTTCTGAATACTTCATTCGAACCACCTCTCTTTTACCATGTCTGATTGAAGTGGTTCATCTTCGTCCCGATGAGGCTCTTATGTCAAGCGTAAGGCTTGGATGTTAAGCTCGATAAGGCTGGTTATCTCTTGGCTTCGAAGCATATGAATTTCTTATGGAAATTGATGAACAATAAGACTTTTTTTTAGGGTGGGAGAAATCTAGGATCGCAGGGAGATCCGCCTCCTCCATCTGTTAAGATTAACAGGGTTGAAAAAAGTGTTTATCCCACTAATTTCTTCGCGAGCCTCTCCTTTGCTTGATTATTCGCGTCTATTATCTTAGTTTCACACAGATCTCTATTGCGTTTCGGAGTGGTGGTACGAGTCGCGCCAGAGAAACATCCGTTCTGGTGATTGAAAAGGATAGACCTAAACAAACTTCTTCTCCTCTTACATATCATACTTCTTCTGCAACCAATTTGGCGGATGCTGACTTGGGGATTGTTGTTCATTAGTATCCTGATGCAGGCTTGCCTTTCGAAATTCGAATGAAATCTTTATCCACTGAGCATCGAGTTATCAAATGATTTCTCGTGTTGAATCAATATGCTGATTTGTACACCAGGATATGGAAGAAATATGGCCATATCGACACTATGAGATTGGTGCGGCATTGTACCTCTGCTTTGGTCTCTGCAGTATAGTGTCTTCTCCCTATGATTGATGAAATGGAAAATGTAACTCTTCATGATGTCACGAACTCAGCTATCAAAAGGTGGGAAGACTTGTTGTCCACTTTGATCGTTTTAGAAAAGTGGTTAAAATAGTTCGTTCGCTGAGACTTGTGAAGATTCATTTTAGACCTAATTTTAATTTAAACTAGAAAATAAGTAAAAGATTTTAATAATATTGGGAAGAACTGGAACTCAGGATTCCACCAAAATCACTTCTGAATGATTTCTACAATGATTCTATAACAATGATAACTCTTTTATTGACTCTGTTTCTTTGCCTAAAGTAGATTTCTAAAACATTAATTGTAAATCACAAGCATGGCGCATCAAAAGCTCTTAAGTCCCAGCATACACCATCAAACAAAATCACAACTAATTAATAAAAATAAAAAATCAATCAAAATTTGATGCAAAAGTCACTAAGAATCAAAAATAGTTACCATTCATTAATGAAATATGGTTTCCTCTATTGTCCCAGTGGTTGGGTTTATCTAGACATAGATTTCTTAAAAGCCATTAAAAATTGATTAAGA
Source organism: Papaver californicum (assembly GCA_023531435.1). NCBI lineage: Eukaryota > Viridiplantae > Streptophyta > Magnoliopsida > Ranunculales > Papaveraceae > Papaver > Papaver californicum. The sequence continues at coordinate 40,466 of JAJJMC010019295.1, forward strand.
AAATAATAATTTCTATCTGTGAGAAGTTGTCTTCAAAATTGTATCTAGGCTCCCCTTATATAGGCTTTGGTAACCTCCTCATGATCCTTATCCAACCAGGAAACCTAATCTCATTAAACTTTTCCACTTCCTTTTGATTCCTTATGCAACTAGGAAACTTAACCTCCTCAAAAACCAACAAAAACCCTAATTTTCACGTCAAAGGCGATCCCAAATCGCTTCCTTATTTCTCTTCCCGCGCAGGCCCAATAAGGCCCAACAGATACCAAATCCAAGTTGGTTTCACGGTTTTGCTCATAACTTCTTCATACGAACTCGAAATGACCTCATTCTTTTTGCGTTGGCTTTTCCTTTCAATTCTATAAAAATGGTGGGTATAAATCCTGGAATAGTCCTAGTTCCACTGGGTATTTGGAAATTCTTCCTTATAGAGCTCAATTTCACTTCTTTCAGAGATGTAAACTAATAAAACACATAAACTACAAAAGTAATAATAATACACAGTAATTCACACAAAATCTAGCAAATAAGTATAAGGAAATGATATTTAAAATATGTAAATTATGCATTTATCACACTTGTGGAGCTATGGAGTTTAATGTGAGTTGGCTTCGTCAGCGTCTGAATATCATTAAAGTTGATTATGCAGGCGTCATCGCTAAAATTCTTCCTTCCTCTAGAGCTATCATGGAGGAAGAGAGGAATCCTGGAGAGGAATCAACGTGGGTAGAAAAGTCAATCCAAGACTTGAAAGCGCGAACTGAAATATTTCAATGAAGGATGAAGATGCTATACAAGAGGGACTATCAATTGCTTGATGGTTTGTTCTAGCAATGGGTTTTGATTTAGGCGTTTTATTTCAAATAAGTAGGTAGTGGAAAATAATGATTGTAACATTGATATAAGGAAGTTTTCTTTTAGATTAATGAAATCTAGCTTGGATTTTGCGTTGACAACGCATAACACTGTTCTTCTGAAGAAAAACAAAAATAACACGGTAGTGAGAGGGATGTTAGTCTCTGTTTAAGCATAGTTTTGTTTGAGCCACTTTCCATTTGATATGATCCCTTGCACACCTCCATTGACAGTGATGATTTTGTAATATCCACTAGCCATCGGTTTTGATAACCACATAGGGAACTTCCCATTGAGGGGAAAATTTCGTAGCAGACATATCATGTTGAATATGCTCGGCTGTTTTGAGCACCAAATCTCCTACTTTGAATATTTTGAGTTTCACTGCTTTGTTATAGGCTTTACTAATTCTGCAACGATAGGCTTCTGCATGCTTCTCAACTCTGGTTTGCCTAGATTTGATAGTATCTAATCATGCTATCATGGAATTATATATTTCAGCTTTATCCCACTGAACCCCACTCGTCGTGGCAATCTTGGCTGATGGGATTTTAATTTCGGCTGGCAAGATGGCATCTGCGCCATAAACAAGTGAATAGGGTGACGTTCCGGTAGAACTCCTCGGTGCAGTTCGATATTCCCATAATAACATAGGTAATTGATCATGCCATGACCTGGGGTTGTCATGAATTGCTTGACTAAGGATGTGGATCAGCGTCTTGTTAGTGCTCTCAGCTTGTCAATTCCCTTGAGGGTAATAAGGAGTAGAAAAGACTTGTTTGATACCATATCCTTGCAGCAGGTTCATGAATTGTTTATTGTCAAAAGGCGTGCCATTGTCTGTAATAACATGTTTGGGGACGCCGAATCTGCAAATAATGTGTTCCTTGATAAATGCTGCAACTGTCTCTTCGCTTGAACTTTTGAGAGGAATAACTTCAACCCACTTGGTAAAATACTCTGTAGCCGTGATGATGTAATCATGTTTCTTTGACGACGACAGGTTGATTTTACCAATAATATCCAGTCCCCAACTATAAAAGGTCCAAGGTTTGACGATTGAATGAAGAGGGATGCAGGGTGTATGAATGAGGTTTCCATGAACTTGACATTTTTGAACAAATGCAGCTGCATCATCTTCCATATTCGGCCAATAATATCTTTCATGGATTTGGAGAAATAGTTTTCTCTTCCCTAGATGCTCACCTCCATGTGCTTCCTTCAACATTAGACCGATTTCTGAGTTGGCTAGACATCGTAATAGATTTCCTCCAAAACTCTTGTAGTACAGGATCCCTTCATGAAAGATAAATCTCTTGGTCTTCTGTTTTATCCTACTTGCTTCTTTCTTTTCTGAAGGTAGGACATTATCTCGAATGTACTTGACATATGGCTCTCGCCAGTCCCCAGTGTGGTGAATGGTCAAGGCTTCTAGTTGATATGGTGGTGCTTGACAGTTTGAGCAAGCGCCTTGCAATGCTCGCGATTGATTTTCCATGTCTGGACAGTAATACCCAAGCCTTTGGAGGCATCCATAGAGGGTTACTACTAGAGTCTGCCCATATATTTTATTGTGTATATGGTGGAGTTGTTGTTGTGCTTCTTCATTTTCTAGACATCTTGACAATGATCCATCTGAGTTTATGAAATATAGCATTCCATTAAGCAGGAAAAAGTTCTTTATACTTTGAAGTTTGATTTTTCCTTGAGGAAGTGAACTACTTAGTTCATTGATGATGGGCATTCTCCAGTCATTTGCTTGAGCTTTCTAAGATTCAATCAGCCAAGTTGATGACATAGTTCGCCTTTGGACTGTCAAAACCTGCTTCTGTCCTTCAAATTGCAATTAAGAAGCTAAGGTGGCTACGCAGTCGATATGTCTATTGTTGGTGCGTCCATATGAACTACTGTTCTTCAGAAAAATGAGTCAGATGTGCCTCGGCTGTGAAAGGGGACAATGTCGCCTCCTTGAGAGAGTACACTCCATTTATCTGGTTGACTAGCAGCTTTGAATCACCTCTTATCTCCAGATATGTTGCTCCCGCTTGCTTGGCTAGCGTATGTCCTATCAAGAAGGCTTCATATTCTGCTGAGTTATTAGTGCATTCGAAATCCAGTTTGAATGAATGGGAGAATACTTCGCCAGATGGAGACACTAGAACTACACCGGCTCCCTATGTGTTGTTGCTAGGAGTAGCAGAGCCATCAAAATATAATAGCCACATTTTTCTTCTTTGATAAGAGAAATTCCTTAGAATTCTCCTGGTACATCCTCGTGCAACATAGTAGTGTCTTCACCTGGAAAAGTTGCTAACAAGACTGCTATTGGTTGTCATTTTACTGCTCTCGGTGAGACGTAAGCTATGTCGAACTCCGACATTTGAAGTAGCCACTTAGCAGCTCTCCCTATTAAGGATGGTTTTGATAAAAAAACCTGATGTGATCAGCTGTAGCAACCAGCACCACTATGTTAGACAATAGGTAATGTCTAAGTTTCTGTATAACATAAACCAATGACAGGCATGCCTTTTCAGATTTGGGATATCTAAGTTCAGCATCCTACAGTGAACGACTAATATAATAAACTGGGTACTCGACTCTCATATCGTCTTCTTGAGCGAGAAGAGCTCATGTTTCTACATCACTAGAGGTTGTGTACAAAAGTAGAGGTCATTCTGCTACAAGGGATCTCATGATGGTTGGGGACAACAGTAATTGTTGGGTTTTAGATAATGCTTCTTGTTGAGCAGCAGACCAACATATCTTTCCCCTTAGTGAATAAGGCAAAAAACTGAGCCAATCCTGGAATAAAACGTCTGATATACGATACTTTTCCTATGAAGCTCTTGAGTTGTGTGATAGTCTATGATGGAGGCATGGTAGTGATTGCTTGTGCTTCAGATGGATCTACCTTGATTCATTTTGTCGTTACTTGAAATCCTAGAAACTTGCCAGATGAAACACCGAATACATACTTCAGAGGGTTCATCTTTAACTTATACTCACGTCACCTCTCGAATACCAGTCGTAACACCTGTAGATGGTCTTCTAGAGTTTTGGATTTAACCACCACGTCATCAACGTAATCTTCTACTTGCTTATGCATCATATCATGAAATATGAAAATCATGGCACGTTGGTAAGTAGCGCCTGCATTCTTTAGACGAAAGGCATCACATAATAGTGAAAATTTCCGATTGGAGTCCGGAAAGCAGTTTTACTAGCATTATGTTCATAAATCTTGATATGGTTATAACCACTATTGCCATCCATGAAATAAAACATACCATGACCACTAGTAGCGTCAACTAATATATCGATGTTTGGAAGAGAAAAAACGTCTTTGGGACAACACTTGTTCAAATTCCTAAAATCTATACAACATCTAATTTGACAATTCTTCTTTTTGACGGGTACGGTATTGGCCAACCAAGTGGGATGTTGGATAGATTTGATGAAGCCGGCAGTAAGCAGCTTCTGTATCTCATTCTTTATTTGCTCCTCTATCTCATGCCGTAATTGTCTCTGTGGTTGTTTAACAGGCTTGGATCCGGGGATGATGTGTAGATCATGAGTAGACAAATTATCATCTACACCAGGCATCTCTTTATAAGTCCAGGGAAATGTATCTTGATATTCTTTTAGAAGCTTTACAAGTCCCATTCGTTCATCCGGTGATAAGGCTGAACTAATTGAGATGGGTCTTGGCGCTTTCTCCGTCCCAATGTTGATTGTCTCTAGTTCTTCTGTTGTCGAGTCTGTACCATCTTACATCTGACGTGGCATATCTTGTACCTCCTCATCTTCTTGCATTGGTTCGATGTAGTTGCATTCTCTCAGGCGGGAAGACTCATCAGCATCCTTCCATGTTGATTGCTAACATCGACGATGAAGGTAAATGAATTTTCCTTTAGTATCATAACCGGGGATGAAGTTGTGTCCCCTCTTGGTATGGAAGTAAGTTGGTATTGTGGTAACTGATGGATACCTCTTAGCAGGACTCGATGAGAGAGACGTTATCGGGAGTTTGGTCTCCTCTTTCGGTGTTGGAGATGACAGCCTATCATCCTTCTCAATTGACCCCCAAGTAGGTAATGGCGTGTTGTAGATTTTATTTGGTGGGCCATGTTCATCATCTCTAGGTTCGAAGAACTCAACATCATAGATTGGAGCATAAGGAGAAGAAGACGCTGCTATACGGATAATCTTGTAATCAAGCATAGTCTTCATGCATTGATGGTAGGTTGAAGGAACAACTTTATTATCGTACAACTACGGTCGTCCCAGAATCTAATGGTACTCAGGCTCTTTTACGATCACATGAAATTTGACTTTTGATTGAATAAGCCCTACTTTTGAGTGTAAATAGACGTGCCCATATGTATTAGTTCTGTTTCATTCAAAGTACTTCATCACAACATGGTGGTGTACAATCTTGCTTTGCGGCAATCTGGCTGTTCTGAGTGTCTTGAGGGGAATGATATTAGCAGCTGAGCCTGTGTCAATGAGAGCCCTTTTGAATTCAAAATCTTTGATGTGTGCAGTCACATATAAAGCTCGATCATGACCTTCTTCATCCATCATATCTTCCTCAGTGAACGTAATACTTATGGGAGAATCAGATGCGATGGATACCTCCAACACTTCTGGAGGGGATGGAGTCAGGTGTGTTTCAAAAGCGACATGATTGAGAGTAGCAAATACATCTGCACATTGTTCTTTTTAAAAATTCAGGAGTTCACACAGACTTTCGGTAAGGAAAGTTGCTTCTTGGCATACTGGTTTTTAACAGGTAGTAAAAATCTCGATGCAATGGGGAGTAGGAGCCTATGTTGCGGGATCATGTCCTAGTTCAAGGAATTCTAGGTTTTCCTTAAAAACATGGTGATGCCCTAATTCATCTATCAACGTTTGAAAAAAATTGGTTATCGCTTCATTCACACCTTCTAGTCTTGTCAGAGCTCTAACAAGCTCCTCTTGTTTCTGTGCTAGTCCAGCCAAAGTAAGTGCAACTTCGTTTCTTATGTTTTCTTCTGAAGTACCATCAGCAAGAGGCGTGACCACAACATCATTGTTAGCATGCTTAACATCTTGAGCATCAACACCCAGTTCAATATGATTAGGATTTGAATGAGTGATTGTCGAATCCAACCTAAATCCAACCATCTTGAGAATTGATAAATATAACTGAGAGATTAATCTCCTACTGTGGTCGCCAAAATATTTGTGGGGAAAAACATATTGAAGGTTATTTTGGGAAATAGTGGGGTGAGCAGGTGACAATTCTTCAATCCTTAAAACATTTGTGTTGTTGAAGCACTTTGTTTAGATTCGAGAGATCAATTTATACAATCCTGGCTTAAACCAAGCAATGGCTGTTCTAGTATTGTTTCAGTCACAAAATGAGAAGGAGAAGGGTTGGTCTTATGGAGGAAAGCGAGAGAAGGATGAGGTCAGAGTATAAGACTCTATGGGATATGATTAGTGTAAATAACTATGAACATTTGAGTGGTCGAGTTCTTCTGTGTTTGATTGTGAAACTCAGACTGGTTCTCGTGGTAAGACTTACTTAATTGTTCTCTCTTTTGTTCAATAAATTGAACATCTATTTATATCATAGCTATTATGACCGCTCGACCTTTTTTATAGAAGAAATCGTTGATGGTTGAGTAGTGGTAAAATGGAGAAGGTGGAGAAGGTGTTGACAACTGATATCCACTCCGATTAAGGTTGAATAATCAGTTATTCAACCTCCCACTCCTCTACTCAACTACTATCGATATTTCCAGAACTTCTCTTTAGTGGACGTACTGTTGCACCATATGTCGTAGATCGCCAGACCAAAACCCTAATTAATATCCCCCCATTTGTGATATTTTATGTCTCATGTATTATTATAGTATTAAGTCCTACTTATTAAATTCGATTGAGACTTGTTCAACGAGTCTCTTGACTAGAGACTTATCTTGCTTGACTAGCTAATGAGTCTATCCGTCTAAAATAAAATGGATGCGTCTTGCTTGACTAGCTGATGAGTCTAGCTGACTAAAATAAAATAAATGTGTCCTACTTAATTAGCTGATGAGTCTAGCGGGCTAGAATAAGATAAATATGTATTTATTTGTGTATGAGGAGCAGTGTGTCCATCTTAGTCAATTTTGCATTGACATGTTTATTTTGTAAAATAAGTGTATGCTGCTGAGCATGAAAAATTGTATGTTGATGTAATTTTAATAGTGGTAAATAAGGTGATCGATTCTCGAACTTGTGAAAGTAATGATTTTAGAAAATAATGATTTTAATTAACTCTAGAAAATTCCAGGAGTATGAGAAAGACTAAATAACCTAAAGATGATTTTCGAATAATTTTAAAAGGACCAGGAATCAGAAATCAGGTAATTCTAACAACCTATGTGATTAATCAGATAATTCTTTTTAAATT
>JAJJMC010019295.1:52762-79804 GCA_023531435.1 Papaver californicum
ATCTTTATTCTTCTAATGTACCTACAAAAGCATAAAAACACGTAATAAACACAAAACCGAATACTAACTCACTAGAAATTAAGGTGCAATTTAGACACTAAAATGTGTCTATCATATGTGAAGCCTCATATGGAAGATATACGTGATAGAGGCCTAATATAGTTTAGGATTTGTCCAAAATCTTAATTTTATTCATATGAGAATAAGAGGGAGGAACACCTAATGTTGATATTCACGTGAAAGAGGGGAAGAGTACCCAACTATAATAATCATGTGAATGGAAGAGGAATAATGTCCAATGTTAGTACTCATGTGAGGATAGAGGAGGAGACCAAGTTTGGTCCGCACGTAATAGAAGATGAGGAGACTGACTTGGTGTTCACGTGAAAGGGAGAAGAGGAGCATATGCTCTAGTCTTGAAGCAGGAGTCTCATGCTTTACTCTTTTTACCGAGCCTCAAATATTGAGGGTAAAATAGTAAAACGCCAGGTTTTAATGATAAGCAAGATGTCGAGAATTTTTATAAGAGTCTAGACGTCAATCTTTAATAAGTAGCAAGACACTCATATTTTACTCTTTGTACTCAGCCTCACATGTTGAGGGTAAACGACTAAAATTCAGAATTGTTAAAGAGAAGCATGATGTACACGCTTGGTTTTGAGTAGGCGTGCAAGTCTTATATCAAGAAGCAGGACACATGAGAGGAAGTAAGACATGTTCTCTTTGAAAAATTAGAGTTAGCCTTCAAATTCCGAAATTAGGGTTTGAGATTTTTGACATGCTTTTCGCAACATTTATAAGTGTTGCAAAAATGTTTGCAAACCCTAATTAAATTTTGAAAAGATATTTTTTGTCACACTTTTGCAACGTTTATAAGTGTTACGATTCTATTTTCAAACCTAGTTAGGGTTTGGGAATTTTGATACGCTTTTGACACATTTATAAGTGTTGCATATGAATATTCAAACCCTAATTAGGGTTTGGGAATTTTGATACGCTTTTGACACGTTTATTAATGTTCTGAAGCACTTTAAAACCCCAATTCGAATTCTTTTCACCCGTTTGCATAAGCTTTCTTGTTAAACAAAGGATCAATGCAACTGTGGTAGGATTTTTAGCTAGTAGAAGCTATAGAATTGTGTTTGTCATATTTTTGACATTTTAATTTAAGTACACCTGTGGTACTTTAATTAAATAAATAAATATATATTTTAATAGGTTAATATTGTTCAATTTGAATATAAATATTAACAAAGGTAATTTTGGGGATTTAACTATGGAATATGGCATCCGAAAATAATACTCAAATTGATCTATACTAGTGTGCAATACATTTAGGAGCCTAAGAGATTTTATGTAAAAATCATAGAACATTTGGGAAACTTATCGTGTGCGCCAGTGTTGTTCTCATGATTTTATGTAGTGATGAATATTGATTAAATTCATCAATTTGATCGTATATCTTGGACATACATATAGAGAGAGGTCAGGGATGTACGCCTGAGATAGAGTAGAACCACCTTTGCAAGGTGATTTACTATTTTATCCTTGTCAAAAACCCATCATCCGTAGCTATATAAATAAATAAATTGCAAAACACATTATGGTAGTATAAATGGTGAAAATTATAAAGCGTAGGAGAGGTAAAAATAGTTAGGGTTTGTATGAGTGCGGAAGATTGATTATAAGAAAATGGTCGTTCAAGGATCGCTTCAGTCACAGAAGGGAGACAAAGTTAGTCTTAAAGAGGAAAGATGAAAGAGATGAGATCAGAGTTTAAGTTGCAGACGGAAAATCTTTGAGAACGAGAATCTTATAGAAAATTATAGTTCGTAGTTGTGAACTTGTTGTTGTATTTATAATGATGAGAATCAGTCTATTTATAGCTCTGTGAAATCCTAATCTCAAGTCGGTGAGATAAGGATGAGGATTAAGATAAGCACCACCTTCTTTATATCAGAAATAACTAAGGATAGATCAAGAATTTGAGTATATTCTTCGGAGTTGATTCCTTGTGATCGACTATTCTCTTCCTTATGTGAGTAGGCTGGTACTCACAAATGTCGTAGACCTCCAGACCAAAATCATAAAGTTATCCCCCCATTTTGTGATGCAATCAGCCTTTGTGTGTGATGTGTCGTATGATGTGGTAATATCCTTCGGAGTTGTCGTAACTTGGATGGAGAAATATCACTTTTTGTGTGTGGAGTCAAGCTTGAGTCGTGTGGAAAGCTCAACGAGGCTTGTTATAGACGTGTGTGTCATGAGGAGAGCACAAGATTGGATGAGGTCAAGCATGACCTAGTTATGGATGTTTTCATATGAGAAAAACAATATGGCCAACTCTGTAGAGAGGTTGTGTCAAGGACGGTTCTGAAGGGAAGCTATAAGGAGGACGATACTAAAAAGAATCTATGGCATGATCTAGTTAAAGTCAAGCGTAGACTTAGGTGGTCTTCCATCGAACGAAGAGTGGAAGCGAGACCGACTTTGAAGAGTGGTTGAGGCATATCGTTTGTCCAATTATAGGAGCAACACGAGTTGTTGTTCAATCGTATGAAAAAGGTGAGTCGTTGTCCAATCATAGGAGTAAAGAGAATCGTTTGTCAGCAAAGAGAGGAGGGATGGCTATCTCTAAGAAGAGTTGAAGTGTGGTATCTGTCTTTGAAGAGAGCAGGAACCTATTCCCTATGAGGGTCCCCTTAGTCAAGTTGTGAGATAGGGATAAAATATCCAGGAACACGTTTGCAAAGTTAGGATGAATCTCATATATCATGAACTTAACACTTTGGCTTCGGATGTACTTAATACTGTAGAGTCTTAAGCTTGATTGTGAGGTCTAGTTGCAAAACCATCCATGGAAGAGGCAACATGTGTTGACTTGGTTGCTAGACTGAAGTTAGGTCGCGCTCTTGTTAAGGATAAATCTCAAGTCGTATCTTGGAGCTAGCTTGAGTGTTTCCCTACGTATAGGCTTGAGGTTCTTATTGAGTTAGGGTCGCGCCTTGGGCTAAGCTCGAGATTTTTCCTTGTCATGAAAGTGATTTTCCTTTTGTCTTAGCTGAGGCTTCTTTTCCGTCTTATTCGAGGCTTCATCTTCGTCGTAGCTGAGGTTTCGCCTTCATTATGGCCGAAACTCTACTTTCGTCTTGGACGAGGGATTACCTCTATCTTGGATGAGGTTTCGCCTCCATCTTAGCCGAGGACTGATGTCTTTTGTTTAGGTTTGAACTGTGTTTCGTAAAGCTTGGAAATCGAGCCATACTTATAAGACTTAAGCGTGCTTTGACTAGATAATCGAACATGGACCAGGCTAACCGATTATTAAATTCGATAAATCACCATCTACAGGTAGAATAACCAAAATATTAAAATGATGTTCAACCATTATTTGGACTTTAAAGGTTCTCTAACTGCTAGTTTGCAATGACTTTTTTTTCTTTTTCAATTTCTATATATACCACACCTCCTCCTCTTCACTCTAAACTATTTTTAAGTCTTCTGTACTCTTCTATACTACTTCAAATACTCTTCGAGTCATATCGTCTCTGCTAATTTTTCTTCTACTTCACCATTATTCTTATGTTGTCTCAAAAAATGTTCGGAAAAAAATAAAAAATAAAAAAAACGAGACTCTCCCATAGTTTACCTTGATCCACTACAGAATGAAGTCAGGATAATCAATATGAGTGTGAAAGTCCCAGGGTTATGTCCTCTCTGTATTTAGCTGAAGGTTCAATTCCACATATATCCAAATTGCTTAAGCGAGAGAAGTATCACACATTTAGTGGTGTATAGTGAGAAGTAACAATTGTGTATAACACTATATCTGGAATCCAAATACAGAGTCTCACTATTTACTTGACGTCACCTCTGTTTGTAAATCATAGGAGATACAAGAACACGCTATTGTTTCTCTTAATTAAACGTCAGTGGCCTACTACCTGATAGGTGTATTATTTTTACTAGTTTGGTACTCTAATTCATTGCTTTCTTGTTATTTTTTAATTATTATTCTATAATTTTGTTTGTTTTTGATTTCTTAGGAGTTTTGAAGTGTATTCAACCAAAGAAGAAGAAGTGAGTTCATTACGACATAAAATGAACAAGGAAGTCAAGTGCTAAAATTGGATCTAGAGAAAGGACTAAATGGAACTCTTTCAAATATAATATATATTCACTTTATCTTTAAGGAAATTGAAAGACAAAGACAACGCAAAAATAATGAGGTCGTTCCGACATCGAACTAAGAAGTTACGAGCAACACAAGTTAAAGACAGTTCACATACTGTAGAGGTTTGCAAACCGTACTCTCCTGAAGCGTGAACTAAAAGAGTTTGCAAACCCCGTTCAACTGTTTTTCATGAACCGTTTTGGGTCTTTATTTCCTACCTATGTTAGGAAAGGATTTCCTAACCGACTAGGATTCTTGAAGACCGAGTCTTATAAACCTACTTAAATAGGTATTAGGCCTTGTAGAAGAGACACAATACACTTTACAACAAGGAGAGCAAGGAGCTAGGGCTTGGAGTTATGATTGATCATCATGATTTCTAGGGTTTGCTTTACTTGTTATCTTCTATATTTTCCATGGATTTTGAGGAATCCATGATGAACTAAATCTTTCTTATGGGTTAGATATGTAGTCCTAAGTTGGAAAAAATATTTATTAATTGAAGTATTCATTCTCATATGTTCACAATCTCTTTAATATCGTTTATGTTCTACCATTAATAACGTCATATATGATTGATTGCTTGATTATTTAAGTCGCGAATTAAATGAGCATGCATTGATATCTATAGCTAGACTATGGTTTGAGATCCGAAATTGTCGAAAAATACTTGTTACAAGTAGCATAACATAGTTGTTAATGACGGGATGTTACCATGCAATTATGTATAGAAATGTGACCTAGGTTAAACCTGAGCGGCTCTTACGCCGGATTGATTAAAATAACCTCAACTCACAAAGACTATTGTTTCCATTAGGTTAAACTTGAGTGGCACTTACACCTAGTTATTCATTGAAAATGATTCAGAGAATAACTCTTGCGCATTTGATGATAATATGAGTTTTGTCAGAGTAAGTCTGCGATATGATGCTTTAGGTTATTGATATTGAGAGAGAATGAATGTTGAGCATGGTTCAGTTGATAACATGTTGGAACAGGGAAGATGAAATCTCTAACCAGTATTCTTTAACTTTGATATTCGTTTTTATCTATTTGTTTTACTATAAACTAGTTATAATTACAATCAAAATCCCCATGTTTACATAAGTAATCGAAAATAGCTTAACAACCCATATCCCCCTGAGGAACGAACTTGTTTCTACTACTATACTTTAATTTTTATTTGTGAAGTTAGAACTTGAATAATTTTTCTTGGCTGACAACCGACCACTACCCGTACTTTTCATTTCACAAACTTCAAAATATTTTTTTTAATTACAATATATATATATATATGTAAATATTTTGATTTTATTCATATCCATCCAATCTAGTCTTTCCAAGAAACCAATAATGTTTATTATTGTTATACCACTGGATTTTATGATATTATAGGAATACCATCTGGTATGGGATACATGCCTCCATATGACCAGCAAGGTTGCTTGTTTGATAACAAATGAAGATACCCTTCCATTTTATGTTGGTGATCATGTTGCAAATTTTAATCATTAAATAGTAAAAAAGTGGTAAAATACTAACACAGGTTTAAGGCATTTTTATTAAATCCGGTAATAAGAGCAAACTAAATAAACGCATGAGAAAATCAGTAAAGTGTTTGTGTTACGGTTATTCGACGAGCTATTCTTTACCAACTCAAACACTTCGACACGCGTTGGTTGGATGGTTCGATACAGCGGAAGATATGAAAAACCCGTCACTAATGGATAACTCGTCGAGTTGTTAGCCTTGGCTAAAGCGTCACTAATGGGTACAAATTTTGTTAGTTTATGGGGAATTATTGAGGTAAATATCCAAGTTCATCTCATTTGCATCCTTGTTTTCAAATATAATAATCATATGTTAATATATGAGTTTACTTTCAATATTTGTGGTATACATATTTTCGTCTTTCATAATGGTAAACTATTCCACTAGAAGTAAAAGATAAAAAATAATTGATTAAATTGATTAAATTGATTAAATTAATAAAACTGTATCATAAGGTTCATGTATTATGGTGGTAATGGAATTTGTTACAATTCATCAATCGACAAATCATATCGGGGTCTCTCTTAAAACGCCACTATTCAATGAAACATTATTAACTGCTAACCCAACAAATTTTTTTACCTTAAAATAAATTACTAAACCTTTGTATGGTATTTTACTTAAATGTTGTAATCAACATGATAACAAATCTGAGCCTGTACAACGCACATGCGTGCCACTAATAAAAGGAAGAGACGCATTAAAAAAGAAAATCAAACGAAAAGTTAACGGCTTGGCAGGTCAAGCTTGATCTTTCTCTCGAGTGCGATCTCTTTCCTAGGGTTTAAAAAAAACAGTTCTAGATATAAACAGTTAAACCAAGGAAAATTCACAAAAATCAATGGAAAATCGAGCAAGGAGGGGTAATAAGCACAAATAACATGGTGGAGATTTCAAAAAATCTCCAAAAGAGATAATCACTCACAGTAAATTCTTTCATTACATTCTAAAATATATGATGTGACGTATTTTTTCCTCCATATCCTTAGCACGACATAAGACATGAATAATTATATTGTTTTGTATAACTATATATATATATCTATTATATGTTATATGTTATATGTGAGTTTGGTGGATGACCCACCATGCAATATCCTAGCCGATCATACTAGAGGAAGGATAAACTTCACATGTTTGAGTTTATCTCATTATGATAAATATTAATCTCATAACCATACGTAACCATGTGTACATACACGTGGCTATTAATTGTATTTACTTGATATGCTATATATATTTATACTTAGTCATTCATATGAAAAAGAGTTGGCAGTAATAACAAGGGAATAGTTTCCACATTCTCTTTTTATACTTTATCTTCGTTATTTTGCGTTATGCTATATAGTTTAGTTATCTCATTTAGTATGAGTATGTGATGGAGTGTTTTGAACTATCAAATAAGTCGATAATAATGTAACATGTTATCATCACGAAGAGCTAGTGACGACCAATTTATTATGGTTGATTCCTTTCTAATTGTTCTTGTTTTGTTTCAATTAGTATGGTTTTAGCCGTATACTTACCTTGTTATTTTTGTTGTTGTGATTAGGATATCATAAAATGGTATGATTCAATTGTAATTAAGGCCTATATATATATATATATATATATATATATATATATATATATATTTGTTTCTTGGTAAGTATGGGAAAGGTGAGAATTGCAACTTCGCGAACTCTAATAATAATTTTCGTTTTATTTCTTTATTATGGTATATGACGGTTTTTAATATCAATAAAGCGAGAAACTGTTGCATCCTCGAATGATAGCACAATTTTTTTTTCGGGTGTAATAATCTCCGTAATATTTAAAACTATTCTACCAGAAGCTTAAATATTGTGTCCGCCCCGCTAGCCATGTCCAAAACCTAGTTTTTAGGACACTTGGGGCGGGAGGAAAATGACATATCCCACAAATGGTTATATATTTTAAAAGTTAGGATTTGTTAAAATATTTGTGTCTGCTAAATAACAGTATTAATTTGTCGTATTTTTCGGTTTTGTTTGCCCCGTACTCCCTTAAAATTCCACACAATAGAAACCCTTAAAATCACATTAATCGTACGACCTCTAATTAGATCTAGAAACTACTTAAGACTGAAAACACGCGGAGAAGATAAAGTCTCCCGTATTCTCTACTTCGTGTTTATTAAAATAAAACCATCTCCTTAACTTCTCCCTCTCGATTCTTCTGATTTTCTTTTTCTTACAGGGGGTAGTCAATTGGGATTTATATAGATTTTCATAGACTTTTATTTCTAGTGACTCCCGGAGACTCTCTGGAGGTATAGAGATTTTCAGTGATTTCAAAAGAGATTTCCAGTGATTTTAAAAGAGAATCATAGAGAGTCTCTGGGACTTGTAGATATAAATCTAATAGATTTCTAGAGAGTTTCTGTGATTTGTAGAGTAAAAGCTTGAGATGGCCATAAAAGCTTTATCATCGCCAGGGTAATTCAAACAAAAATTAGAAGGTATAGCTAATGGAAAAAATTATGATTATAGAAACATGGCATATGAGAAGGGTGTCTCCGAAGTCCAAACTGCTGTATACAGTTCAGCATATCCCTATACTCTTTTACTTATAGAACAAGCTTCCCAGCCATTTCAATGAAATGAATTACTAAACTTTACAACACACATTACATAAAAAAAAAAACAGACCGTCATATGGAGTATCTGGTGCCCGACATTCAGAATTCCATAATCTCATTCTCAATCATTGGATCCAACTAGGCTAGAATTTCTCCAAATCCAAATCATCAATAACTATTCCTAAAAGAAAAAAATCAAATAATGATATACACTGCATCTGGCTTATACAAACGTAGACGTATCTCATCTGTCACAGTTGATGTAAACCGTGCTTTAGTGGAATGTCTTCCTGAAGATAGATTTTGTATCGAACGTAAGGAAGACAGATACTTTCCATCTAAACGTAAGTGACCTTTCTTTAAATATCTTTATTTATTTTTATTTTTACCAGAAGTAAGCGAGAAAGAGCTTTACAAACCCAGCAGAATGCCCATAGGCATTACTAAAAAAACTATCAATTAATTCAGTGCATATAGTCTTATAATTCTGATGTTTGTTTTGCCTGCAGATTTTATAGACATAACTCATCATCAATACCATCAGATATCATAACCTGGAAGAGAAATTGAAACTTTGTAACTTTTTCCATTGAATTCTTATGAAGAAATATCTCATCATCATTATGAGTCAAAGAACAAGCAGCTGAGGTTGTTCGCGAATCATGAATACAATAAGGAAATGATGTTTTGGTATTCAATGGGGAAAGAAAATGATCATCCACCATTATATTTGTGCTTAAGCTTTATGTAAAAGAGGCCAATAGGCCTATTAACTAGTAGAGATTTCATGTCAGGAAAAAAATATCATATATATCTGTTAGGGATTTAGTTTCGTCATTAGGGTTTGGGGGAGATCACATTAGAAATCTATATATAAAAGAAGTACTATTTCATCATTAATCTGAGTTTTAGTCGAATTTCCACTCTTGTCTCAATTCTTTTAGTTTAGGGTTTTTAAGTTTTAAGTTTCAAATAGTTCAACAATCAACATTCTGATCTTCTCCTGTGAAACATATATTGATTTTCTTTCTTCTTTGTTTTCATCTATCTTGTGTTTACTCTGTTGGACTGTTAAAAACTCTGAACAACACTTTTTTTCTGATTAAGAGATAAATAAAAAATGAAACACTATTTTAGTACTATAAATATTATATATTATGCATGGTTTTGAATTGGAATGATGTTTTATGAACACTGATTCCAAAGATTTTACTTCCTTTGATCCTAAATCAGATCACAGAACAGAGAGTATTACTAAGAAGTGAGTGAGTGATGTGGTGTGCATGCAAAGATTTTTAGTGATCGTAATAATGAATCTAACGTACGTAAAACCTGACATGAATGGGCAGGTTATCAATATGTTGCTGTTTAGTAGTGAAGAAGAAGAAAAAGGCAGCCAAATGTTGTCTCTAGCTCAGAGAGATAATGGGTGGAGCGTGATGTGATTTTAGAAAGTGGTAAATAAAGGTTCGATTCTCGAACTTGTGAAGGTAATGATTTTAGAAAATATTAAACTTAATCTAAACTAATAAAAATCAGGAAAATAAACTAGAGAATATTTTTAGAAAATATGGAGAAAACTAGGAATCAGGGTTCAGTTATTTCTAACAATTCATGTGATTAATCATGTAATTCTTTTTAACAATTTAATTCAAGTTTGCCAAAAATATGTTTCCTAAAAGAATAATTGTAAATCCTAAGCATGGGACATCAAGAGTAATTAACTAAGCATGACCCATCAAAAGAGAACACAACTATTTAATAAAAACTATTTTTTTTCTAATTTAAATCCATGCAAATAATAATAAAAGAATTATAAATAATTAATTAAAAAATAGACTTACCACATAAAATTGAGAGAAAAACCTCCTCCATCATCCCAGTAAATAGACTTAGCTCATGGTGAAGAAAACTTGCTCAAAAGATCTTTTCATTGCTCAAAATATTAATTACAAGGTTGAATAATAGTGCAACAGCTGAACAGACGCGTTTATAAGTGTTACAGAACAAGGTTCAGCCGTTGCAAAGGCTAAGGCAAAGAAAAGGAAGGAAGAAATTTGAAATTTAAGGCAACAGAACAGCAACACTTATAAGTGTTGCTGTGTCTTCTTCTTCGGCAGCGACCAGTTGAAGAACACGGTCACCGGCGGTGACCGGTGCAGCAGCAGTTGGCCGGATCGTGAGTATTCCGGCCATAATTCCGGCGACTCCGAAACTTCAATTCTAAGCTATTCTCCCCGTTCTTCTTGGCTTCTCTTGGTATATATAGGCTCTAGGGATCCTTGTGAGTCTTCTAAACCTAATAGAACTCTTTAAAACACATCCAAATCCTCCCAAATCCGAATCAAAGTATAACTCCCTTTTTCCGGCCAAATTCGGATTTGGGGCTATTTTTCCGGCTAAAATTGCTGTTTCTTCACGTGTTTAATCTTGTATTGTCCTCTAGTATATTGTATATCAATTTGGGACGAAAATATACAAGTTTTATCATGAATCAAAGTTCACAGTTGTATGCAGACGATTTCCGTGACTGGCTTGACTTGGTCAACTCGGGTTGACCGATTTGACTCGGGTTTGACCCGATTTTGACCGAGTTGACTCGAGGGTACCCCTTATCCACTTCTAGTGTGCCAAATAACACTTGTCCTTGAGTGCCTTTATCACTTTTTGAGCCAATTTTTCCACAAATCTTTATTTTTCAAATGTACCTACAAAAGCATAAAAACACGTAATATTTGCAAAATCGAATACTAACTTAATAGAAACTAAGGTGCAATCTAGACACTAAAATGTGTCTATCAGAGCGCTTCACCCCAATATACTTCTTGAAAATGATTAGAGGAGACTGACAGTCAAATGGTGTGAAGAAAAATTGTTCCATAAATCGATAAAAGCAAAGAAAGATGGAGGAATAAAGAAGAAAGAAAATATTTGTTAATAACCATCCGATAAGGTTGAGAAATGAGGACCTTTGGATTACCCAAAATTTCAAGTCTCTCAAAATATCACCTACAAGGGAGAGATTTCACTCATGCCTATTTTCATCCAAAAAGTCTCTCAAAATCCCAATAAGTAACAAATCCATGATTTTGAAGTCTTAGTCCAATAACAAGAGTGTTTAAGTGACTTCCTATAAATCTTAATCCAATAACAAGAGAGTTTGGGGAATTTAAAAGACTTGAAAAAAGTCACTATCCAATAACAGAATAGTTTGGAAAACTCTCTGAAAATCTCAATTGAATAACAGCCTATTTCAGAATTCTCTACAAGTCATTATAAATCTCAATTTACTGCCCCTGTTAGATTTAGAAGTTAAACTCATCAATTTCATCAAACATATCACTTCGAATTTCTTCAAAACCCCTGTTTTATGAAGAAACTGGAATCAAACCCAATTCCAAATCCACCTCATAGAGAGAGACAGCGTGACTGGAGAAGCTTCTTTTTTCAACAGTAAAGATCTATCTGTGTATATCTCCATCTTCTACCTTCAATAAAAAGATACACAGATTTAGCTTGGAATGGTGACATCGGTGATGGATTGATGGCAAAGACGATCGGAAAGAAGAATCATCATCAAAAAGGTGAAGAAACCTAGGGTGGAGGTGAGCTCGAGATGCGAACTAAGTATAGATTCTTATGATTTCGGTATAATTTTGGTATAATTGTTTTGATTATTCATTATGCTCGGCTCGATACTCCTCCAATTAAAGTTTTTCTTGGGATTAAGAGTCATGCTGGTGCTTGTTGATAAAAGGTTTAGGTTTTTATTTGCACTTATACTCAATAGATGTTTGTTCCTTTGCATTTCTAAAAGTAATTTTCAGTAGATCTTCTTGGTAGAAATATTACGCAGTGCTGACTCCTGATCATTTTATAGTTTCTGTTATGCAGTTATTGCAGATTGTTGCAAGCTAAGGGGAGCTACGCTGTTGATCAGTTGGGATGTAGCTTCAAGGATGTCGGATGGTGCAGAAGGAACAAACATCTATTCAGGTTGGACAACCTGCTATGATAAAATTTGATGTCCATATGAGGAAGGTGGACTTGGCATTCCTAGACTGTCGGTAATGAATATAATTCTTCTTATGAAATTATGGTGGAATGTTCAGATTCGAAAAAAGTATGGGCTAGTTTTTTACGTGCTAAATACATGATATAGTGGACTATGATCTTAAGTCTTCAATTCTACCAGGTGTTCGCTGGGTACACAATGACGTTGCTTCAATTACTAAGATGCTTATTGAGGATGGATGTTGTACCTCTCTCTATTTTGACATCTGGTTTGGTAATTCGTGCTTGGCAGACATCTTGGTAATTCAGTATTCTGATAGGAATGAATATAATGAGAAGCTGAGCTTGTTAATAACACTTGGAATGTTTCTGTTCGTCACAGAGATATATTTAGAAATGCTGGTTTTGAGATTGGGGACCTACCTAGACCTTTGGAAGTTGTGTCCTGGGGCTTCAACAACTCTTGATAAAGTAGAGAATCGGTTCGGTAGTTAACAAATGCTACCTGTATAGAAAAGAAAAAGATTCCCCTGAGCACATCTTAAGACAGTGTTCTTTTGCTAAAAAAGCATGGGATTGGATTTCAGGTATTTTTGAGCTTCAACCTTATTTTGATTGGGGAGGTTCAAAACCTCCTGTGGTTGAAGGGATACAGAGTTTCCAGAGATAAAAAAAAGCTCCATGATTTCGAGCTACAGGTGAGCAATGTACTAACCAGGTAATGAGTTCTGTGCTGGTAATATTAACTATGGATTTTGTTTTTAGGGCTTCTTTACATGTTATTCGAGTTAAAATTTTCTTTGTTGGTGCAGGCTGGAGGACTTGTGAAAACTCAGCAAGATATAGAAGAAACAATTGGAGAATTGGGTATAGCATCCATAAGTGTTACTGACGGTGCGAAGATGGTTGTTGTCTGAGAATATGAAATAATCAAAGGTAATATCAATTGTACATCCTATTAGTATTGGGCAATAGGCACACGAACTAGGTTTATTTGTTATCTGCGGTTTAGATATTGAAACCGCCTGTGTAGCAAAAGGCGGAGCCTAGGCAGGCGCCGGAAATTTTAGGTGTTTTAGAAATTAGGCGTTTCTGGGCCTAGGCACCGATTCTGGGCCGATTTATGAAAAATCGGACAGGGCTTAGGCGCCGCCTGGGCTTGATTAGAAAAAAGATTTACAACCCTAGGTTTTTTTCATAACAGTCATTCTTCTTCTTTTCCAATCGCGCCGGCACTCTTCCCTTCTCCTTTTCTTCTTCTCTTTCCTTGCGCAGCCTCCACTCTTCCTTTCTCCTCTTCTTCTTTTTCTTCTCTGTTTCCATTAATGGAGGGTAGCTTTTAACAATTATAAGGCAGAGAAACAAAGGATAAATACTGCACTACAAGGTGGTAGTTCAATCAATGAAACTACTGACATCATTGAGCTAGAAGAAGAACCTCCAACAAATAATCAGCAAACTACTAGCAGTGGTACACCTATCAGCAGAAAGAGGGTTCACAGCAGCAGTGTTAAAGGGCCTTTGGATGAGGTTTTCAAAAACTAACAAATAAAAACAGCAGATGGTAGTGGACTATGCCGGTGAAGAGGAAGAAGATATTGAACTTGAAGTTGAAATTCCCTAGGAGTATAAGTTTAAGTAGCAAGTATTAAGTTTTATTGAATGTTATATCAGTTTTAATACATGGTTCATTTCCCCTCTATCTCTTGCTAATGTTATATGTGTTTATTTATTTTTCCCCGCCTAGTCCCCGGCTAGTCCCCGCCTAGTCTCTCCAGTCCCCAGTCCCCACCTAGCCGCCTCACACCCGCCTTACGACTTCTGCTACACAGGAAACCGTACAGTTACAAGCAAAAGTGCAATGAACATTTAATTTGTGTAGGTTGTTTACTTGTGCTGACAGCGATAGGCACACTAACTAGGTGTATTACTACTTACTTGCGTTTAGTTGGTTTACAGGGACAGCCCCACCATTCTCTCTGTTCCCAAAAGTGCAAATTGGAATTCCGTTTACAAGCCTACTTCTTTGTTCTTGTTTGCCTACAGGCATTATTAAAGAGAGATCTGCATTTTCTTGGTGCTAGGGTGTCTGTTCAAGGTAGGAAAACTTTAATAAGCTAGATATTGAGTTTGTCAGGAAACTAAGTCTTATACTGGGTGAGAAATCTCCTTAGCCATGCTTCAAAAAGGTAGTGCCCTCAAATGAAGTGGATAAATATATTGTATGTAATCTTGATACTTCTCTTTTTATGTGAATCTTGTGCTTCTGGATCAGATTACTCAACTTGTTTTTGATTTTTGTTGGCTGTAAACCTTGATAACACCATTAGTTTCCTTACCTCTGTCTCACACATGTTTTGATATATCCACCAGATTCTCTTCTAGAGGGTACCTTACTATTTGATGTTAATTAGATTTACCCAATGTTTCCTGACCTATGTATGCTAATCTGTGCAGTGGCTTACAATAGTGGAGCTTGGATTTTTGAAGGGTCGGCATCCTTTACTGGAAGATGTAGATGTTACAATCAATCCTTAAAAAGGGTTATCTCTTGTTGAAGGTATATCGTCTTATGAACAAAAGAGCTCGTATAAGATCCCGAACCTCTCAGGATGATGCTTTAAATATATATGATCTGGATCTACCCAAAGTAAGTGATAAAGTAGCTAATGTTCGTGCACTTCGGAGTTAGAACGTATTGTTTAGATTTTTTTTTTCTTATTTTTTGTTGTTTTGAAATTGAGAGTGAAATATGTAGCTTTTGTTGATGATGAGAATTTTCGGGTTGTTAGGTTGTTTAATGAATTCAAGTTAATTTTAATATAATGGGATGAATATGTTAACAAAGTTCCACATTTTATATAATGGGTGATCACCTGAAACTGACTGGGCTGAATCTGACTCACCTGAATTAGATTAGGCTGTAACTGACTCACCTGAATCAGATTAGGCTGAATCTCTGATCGAGGATTTTTGACAAACACCATTAGTTGGTATCTTTGGGCAAAAGAAATTAGCTTTTTTGTTTTTTTACAAAAACAAACTGTCCTAAAGGAACTAGTACACCAAAATTATGACAAATTGTAGGACGGATGACATCTGTCTTATAACCCCTCAATAGAACGGATTTGGTCCATTGAATTTGGACTACTCGATCCCAAAAGTGACACGTAACAAAGTGCTAGTCGTTCTCTATCAACGGATACTGAAGTAACTTGTTACTGATATTGAAGCAATTTGTACCATAAAAATATGTCCATGTGCACACTTGTAAATTAATATTTTGTCAACCCTGAATGTGAGGAAGCTGGAGACTTGTTGATATTATATTGGTACCATGTATGTGTATTTTTTTGTGCCTCATTTATTTTCAATTATGTTTAAAGTTACTTGTGTGTAAATAAAGGACTTCCAAAGTAATCCATGAGATGTTGCCAACTCCAGAAGCAGTCCAATATATGTAATTTGTAGTCTCCTTTAGTGATCCAAAAATTATTATCTGTTCCAGTAATAACACATTTAAATATGGACCCCAGAAGTGGTCTATGGAGATAATTGGATTCCAGGAATAAACTATGTATTTTTGGGTTCCTGAAGTAGCCCATGGTTGCTAAATACTTTTGTTAATAACTTCAATATTTTTTTCTCGTCTATCTACACCAATGGATATAGATTCCAGAAAAAAATCTATCTAACATTAAATAGACGATAGAGATATTTGTCGCAAAGACAATGGAACAAGAAACACAAGGCTCATGTATTATGGTGGTAAACTATTCCACCAGAAGTAAAAGATCAAAAATAATTGATCAAATTGATTAAATAAATACAAATGTATCATAAGGCTCATGTATTATGGTGGTAATGGAAATCACATAAAGCTTATATATTATGGTGGTAGTGGAATTTGTTACAATTCATCAACCGACGTATCATATTGGGGGCACTCTTAAAACGACACTATTCAATGAAACATTATTAACCGCTAACCTAGCGAAAAAAATTTGCTTTAAAATAAATTACTAGACCTTAGTATGGTACTTTATTTAAATTTTGTAATCAACATGATAACAAATCTGATCCCGTACAACGCATGGGCGTGCCATTAGTAAAAGGGAGAGATATTTCAAAAAGAATATCAAAGGAAGAGTTACCAACTTAGCAGGTCAAACTCGATCTTTCTTGATTGATTGATTTCTCACCTAGGGTTTTAGAAAACAAAAACAGTTATAGATCTAAGAAGTTAAACAAAGAAAAATTCACGAAGATCAATGGCAAATCAAGCAAGGAAGGGTAAGAGGCAGAAAAAATGGTGGAGACTTCAAGAAATCTCCAAAGAGATAACTACTCACGGTAAATTCTTTTAATTCCATTCTAAAATATATGATGTGATGTATTTTTTCTAAATATCCTTAGCACGACACAAGGAATGAATAATTATATTGTTTTGTATAACTATATAACTATATATATTATATGTTATATGTTATATGTGAGTTTGGTGGATGATCCACCATGCAATATCCTAGCCGATCATACTAGAGGAAGGAAAAACTTCACGTGTTTGAGTTTATCTCATTATTATAAATATTAATTTCATAACCATACGTAACCATGTGTACATACACGTGGTTATTAATTGTATTTACCTTATATGCTATATATATTTGTACTTAGTCATTCGCATGAAAAAGAGTTGGCAGTAATAACAAGGGAATAGTTTCCACATTCTTTTCTTATATTTTCATCTTCATTATTTTGCGTTATGCTATATAGCTTAGTTATCTCATTTAGTATGAGTATGTGATGGAATGCTTTGAACTATCAAATAAGTCGATAATAATGTAATACGTTATCAGCACGAAGAGCTCGTGAGGGTCAATCTATTATGGTCGATTCCTTTGATCAATTAGCGGAGATCGACAATCATAATGACGTTGAAAAATGGAGAAAATTCTTATCCTTCCTTTTTATTTGTTCTTGTTTTGTTTAAATTAATATGGTTTTAGCCGTATACTTACTGATAAGTGCATAATTCACATGATTTTAATGTCAAATCCATGCTTGTTTTACCATAATTCTTGCATATTACTTGTTATCACTCTTATTTTCTATCTTATGTGTCATATTCGGTAAATCATCCAAAAAGGAGTTACAAATTTCCTAAATGAGCAAGGAAGTTGAAGTCTATAAGTGGAGAAGGGCCAAAGACCAAGTTTAACTCGTTTAAATCCAGGAAGCCAACGCCAAAAGAATGAGGTCTTTCCGAGTTCGTATGAGGAAGTTATGAGCAAAACAACCGAAAAGAAGAAAATGAAACACACATATTATAGGAAGTTTCGACACAAAAAAAATCATATTTTGATCTCTAACAATCGGTAGATAAGAAGGGTGTTATGACTACCGATTATGGACGATTTTGGTATAAAAAAACTCTTATTTTTGGACACCAACAATCGACAGAAAGAGGAGGAATGAGTCTACCGATTGTAGCACGACGAGACCACTTCTAAGACACGTTTTTGACTTCTAAATCAAGGAAGCATGGTCCCGGAAGGATTCTAAACCCTAGAAGGAGAGGATACTTGAGGGCCAAGTATTGAAGGCTATGAAAGAAGACATCTAAGGCTCAAACAAGACATCTTTATAATATCATACATATATTCTACATCTTTTGGAAGGAATTACTACCTTCTACCTCTCATATCACACCTTCTATATCTAAAACCTAGGATTTATCCCTTTAGGGGGAAACCATTCTTCTTTGTAATATGAGTAGCTAAAACTTTTATTGATTAAGGATGAATTCAATGTTCTAAGCGTGAAGCTTTATTAGTAATACAATTTTGTTTGGAGTGTTAATCATTATCGTTTGTTTTCATTATGTCTAGGGTTTATGATTGATTTCTAGATTGCTCAAGTGTACAATTGGATTATTCTATTGATCAGTCTACTGTTAGTAGAGAGTTGAGCGAACCGTAATTGTCGTGCACCTCCTACACAGGTAGAGAACGTGAGACCTTGCAGAGGGATTCTGTGGAGCAATCGTGTGTGAAGACAACACTAGTAAGTGGACCTTGCGCTAAGAGTTTAACTGCTGTGATCAACCTAAGTTCACAAAACTTAAAGCTTTCGATTGAGTTACACCTTGAGTGCACTACTAGTTGGTGGTTCAGTTGGATATAATCTGATATGCGAGCGCTTCGGTATCTGGTTACACAAGGAACTTTGGGGATAACACTGCTCTAGATGTTATTCTACAGTTAGTGATGAATGGTTCTAACGAAAGCTAGATAAGTATACTAATTCAGTTATCGTTTGACGGACTCCCTAATCAATCTTTTTATTCTTATTGTTTTTATCTTTTTAGATACTTTAACCAAACCAATCCCCTTAGTTATTTACTTTTACTCTTAGTCGCTAATCTAAATAACCTATCAATTACACAGCTCTTCGTGGGAACGATCCTTACTACCGCTATATTAACTGTTAATTAGTGGGAAATATCTTAAATAATTTGTTGCACTTACGACACGCACCAAATTTTGCGCCGCTGCCGGGGAGCAGTCGCTAATTGACTTTTTATTTGGTTTAGCTTGTTTTTGTAGTTTAGAATTTTTCACATTTTTCTTTAGTGTTTTTCAGATTATTAGGTTTTCATGGTGTTAACAACTCGTTGAAGGTGTTCAACTCTCGTTCGAGAGGTAAATTCTGAAAAACAGGTTATAAGTATCATTTTTTTTTTAGATTTTTTTTAATAGATTTTTTCTTTTATTCTTGTGAGTCGTCATGTTTCCATTCAGAAATAACATGTACGGTGCACAAAATTCACTCACATAATATTGGTAATCAATATGGTTTTCAATCTCAATGTTATAACAACCACCAACCATATCATGGGTATAATCAAAACCAATCTTTTCGCTATGCCAGGTACCCTACGGACCCTTATGGTTATTCTCATACATGCCAACAACCTTACAGCGGGTATGTAAGTGAACAACCGCGAGGATGGGGGGATAGTTATGCTTCTAATACTATTTCTTATAGCGTTGAAGAACAGATGTGTACTATGATGGAAGAACTTCACATTCAAATTGATCAATCACTCCAACCTCCACATCAACATCAAAATTTTTTATTTTTGAAGATACTTTTTGTACTATGGTAGAAGAGTGTCAAAGGATCATGGTTCAATATTTCCAGAACATGGATGAATCACTCTAAGAAGTCTGAGAGAGCGAGGAAACTTAAAAAGAGACATTGACCAAATTAAGGAGGGAATGGAAAAGGATGATCAACCTTTGGAAATTCCTTATAACAATGATGAAGTTATTCCAACTCTGGATCATAATAACGATCATTCGCCTATAAAAAAGGAGGAGACTGGATATGACATATCTATTGTTATCAATGGTGTAACGTACTCAAAGCAAGATCTTAGGATTTGCACCAATGAACTAGACTTTCTAGGAGAAGATTCCGATGATGAGAGTGTTGAAGAGATGGTGGTTGAGAATGAAACCAAATTGATTGATTTCGTGGAAGACCCAATTGAGATTCTCAAGGATTATAATGATGTTGTGATTTCTGTTGAAACAGAAACTGACGAAGGATGGTTTTTAAAGAGTTTGATAGAGGACCACGATATAGATGAGGTAAATAATTCATTGGATTTCATTAAGAATGATGAGGATCCTTTAATACAAGAGATTGTGAAAGGTTTGTCTAGTCCTTTGCATACCTATATATCTTTTGATCCTCCCCCGATCGAAATAGTTCCCCAAAATGGTATTCCGATTTTTAAGGAGCTAGATCACTTAGGGATGAGTGTATATGCTGCAAAAATCCTTAAGAATTATTTGCTTCTAACTATCCACCACTAGATGTGTTTGATTCTAACACTGTGCAGGTTCACCGAGAGGAACCCAAATAAGTTCCCTTGGTCTATGTTCTTTATACACTTTCAAGTGTAGAAAATACTAAGTGTGGGGGAAACTTCCATACAATAACAGTTTCAATATTTATATTTTATGCTAACGTTTTTGTGAAGTTGTAAGCATTCCCATTGATAAGTGCATAATTTACATATTTTAAGTATCATTTTCTTATAATTAT
The DNA here is from genome assembly GCA_023531435.1 of Papaver californicum. Taxonomy (NCBI): domain Eukaryota; kingdom Viridiplantae; phylum Streptophyta; class Magnoliopsida; order Ranunculales; family Papaveraceae; genus Papaver; species Papaver californicum. Next base: position 73,219 of record JAJJMC010019295.1, read on the forward strand.
TTGATATATTTTATGTGAATTACTCTGTATTATTATTACTTTTGTAGTTTATGTGTTTTATTAGGTTACATCTCTGAAAGAAGTGAAATTGAGCTCTACAAGGAAGAATTGCTAAAAGAATTAGGTCATTCCGAGTTCGTATGAAGAAGTTATGAGCAAAACCGTGAAACCAACTTGGATTTGGTATCTGTTGGGCCTTATTGGGCCTGCGTGGGAAGAGAAATAAGGGAAGCGTTTTGGGCTCGCCTTTGACGTGAAAATTAGGGTTTTTGTTGGTTTTTGAGGAGGTTAAGTCTCCTAATTGGATTAGGAATCAAAAGGAAGTGGAAAAGTTTAATGAGACTAGGTTTCCTAGTTAGATAAGGATCAAGAGGAGGTTACTAAAGCCTATATAAAGGGGAGCCTAGATACAATTTTGAGAACAACTTCTCACAGATAGAAAACTAGGGTTTAGTTTTGCTTTTCAAAAACAGTTTATGATTTTCTTTAATATTTTAATGGGTTTTAAGAAAGTTATGTCTAGCTAAACCCAACCACCGGGACAATGGATGAAGCCATATTTCATGAATGAATGGTAACTATTTTTGATTCTTAGTGACTTTTGCATCGAATTTTGATTGATTTTTTATTTTTATTAATTAGTTGTGATTTTGTTTGATGGTGTATGCTGGGACTTAAGAGCTTTTGATGCGCCATGCTTGTGATTTACAGTTAATTTTTAGAAATATACTTTTGGGAAAGAAAAAGAGTCAATAAAAGAGCTATAATTATTAAAGAATCATTGTATAAATTATTCAGAAGTGATTTTGGTGGAATCCTGAGTTCCAGTTCTTCCCATATTATTAAAATCTTTTAATTACTTTCTAGTTTAAATCAAAATTAGGTCTAAAACGAATATTCGCAAGTCTCAGCGAACGAACTATTTTTTACCACTTTTCTAAAACGATTACCCATCCTTAGATAGTGGTTGATTTCCTTTCTTAGAGGTCATCAGAGAGAAAAAAAAATTTTTTTTTCGTCCCACGTTCTATAGGATAAAATCTTCATATAATTCGGAAGGTAACTTTTCCTTATCACCATTCAACGTGTGCAGGATTTCTATCTTCATTCTTCCTGCACACATGAGAACCATAAAGTGCGTCTTTTGAGTGTCAATTTTATAAAAATCCTATTGGTGAGACAGAAGTCATTTGATCGCTCTTGAGGCTGGATTCTTTCGTATGATGGTTTTCTCCTAGCTCAAGAGCTAAGCATGAGAATAATGTTCTTTGATACTTCGAACTTCTTATTGTTAGTGTGCAAAAACTTTATGTCTTCGTAGCTCTTTGGATGCATGTGCTCTGGAATGTTTGAAAGTTGGAATATAGGTTTTGTGGGTATATCTCTTGTAAACCCTCATGAGACTATAACTCGTCCACTATATATACCTAGGGGTTTAAAGGCTTGTTGCACATGCTAAGTGTAACCGCATCCTCGATGAAATGGAGTTGTTGTATTTTAGTTAGGATAGTTTAGATAGTAGTTTTGCTCGAAGACTAACACTTACCTTGTTATTTTTGTTGTTGTGATTAGGATATCATAATATGGTATGGTTTCAATTGTAATTAAGCATATATATATTAATTTGTGTTTCTTGGTAAGTACGTGAAATGTGAGAATTGCAACTTCGTGAACTCTAATAATAATTTTTATTTTATTTCATTATTATGGTATATGATGGTTTTTAATATCAATAAAGCGAGAAACTGTTGCATCCTCGAATGATAGCACAAATGTTGTTTTCTCGGCTGTAATAATCTCCGTAATATTTTAAACTATTCCACCAGAAGCTGAAATATTGTGTCCCCCCGCTAGCCAGTCGATCCCAAAAGTGACCCGTAAAAAAGTGCTAGCCGGTTTCTATCAACGGATACTGAAGTAACCTTTTATTGATATTGATTCATGTGCACACTTGTAAATTAATATTTTGTCAACCCTGAATGTGAGGAAGCTGGAGACTTGTTGATATTATAATGGTACCATATATGTGTGTATTTTTTTGTGCCTCATTTATTTTCAATTATGTTTAAAGTTACTTGTGTGTAAATAAAGGACTCCCAAAGTAATCCATGGGATGTTGCCGACTCCAGAAGCAGTCCAATATATGTAATTTGTAGTCTCTTTTAGTGATCCAAAAATTATTAGCGGTTCCAGTAATAACACATTTAAATATGGACCCCAGAAGTGGTCTATGGAGATAATTGGATTCCAAGAATAAACTATGTATTTTTGGGTTCCTGAAGTAGCCCATGGTTGCTAAATGCTTTTGTTAATAACTTCAATATTTTTTTCTCGTCTATCTACACCAACGGATATGGATTCCAGAAAAAAATTTATCTAGCATTAAATAGACGATAAAGATATTTGTCTCAAAGACAATGAAACAAGAAACACATGGCTCATGTATTATGGTGGTAAACTATTCCACCAGAAATAAAAGATAAAAAATAATTGATCAAATTTATTAAATAAATACAAATGTATCATAAGGCTCATGTATTATGGTGGTAATGGAAATCACATAAAGCTTATATATTCTGATGGTAGTGGAATTTGTTACAATTCATCAACCGACGTATCATATTGGGGGCACTCTTAAAACGACATATTCAATGAAACATTATTAACCGCTAATCTAGCTAAAACTTTTTGCTTTAAAATAAATTACTAGACCTTAGAATGGTACTTTATTTAAATTTTGTAATCAACATGATAACAAATCTGAGCCCGTACAACGCATGGGCGTGCCATTAGTAAAAGGAAGAGATATTTCAAAAAGAATATCAAATAAAGAGTTACCGGCTTAGCAGGTAAGCGCTTTGTGTTTTATCTTACTCTTCCTTTATGTATAAAATAAATCTATATCTTCTTATGACGAGCACTTTTTACATAATCTAGGGGGTAATTCGTCAAGGTAACTTGAGTATTCAACCTTTTAAGTTTGACGTCCCAGCTGTTATTGGAAATGTTCTGAGAACCGGACCAGACATCGAACCGAAAAAGTTACTGGGTCAGGGTCATATGGTCCAACCAGTGGTTTGACCCGAGGTCACTGGGTCAAACATATAAAGTTTTATAAACATATAAATAATTAAAAAAAATAGAGTTGGGAATATTTATCCAGAAATAAAATTTTTATATAGTAAGTATATAAATATCCTATGAAATAACATGTAAAATAGGTTGGCAAGGTGGTTAACAGATTTAACTTTTGCTCAATAGGTCACAAGTTCAATTCTCTCTATGTGAAATTTTTTATAAACATTTAAATGTTAATGGGTTGAACCAGTTTGGACCGTATTGGGTCATCCGGTTCACCGTTCGGACCGGCTGGATCACACGGGTTACAAAAAAACAATGGGTTTTAATAAAATTGTTGGGTCAATGATGAACCAACCCAGAAAAGTGGTTGGGTTACTGGTTCACCGGTCCGACCGGACGGGTTGGGCTGGGTCTCAAAACACTGGTTATTGGCTCCTCATCACCTTATGTTATAAGTGAATTTCTTTTGAAAATTCTTGAATTGTAGAAATTTTCTCCTTGCTTAACTTAATGAATTTTGATTCTTATGGATAATTATCATGTTGTGATTGGAAGTACATAGGAGGAAGAGCAAGATGACAATGGACCTGAAATATCGTCCCATACTGAAGTAATTGAAGAATCTGAAGATGAAAATGAAGAACTTGGTGACGATTCGTATTATGAGATGCCTTATGCATCTGATGGCTTGTCACAGCTCCAAGTAATTTTCTATTGTTTTAGAATCATAATAGCATGATTATAACTCTTAAACCACCAAATGTGTAGAAGTACACATGATTTTATGAAAGACCTTTAGCGATTTCGCATGAATCATGATGCTAGTGATATGTCTTTTCCGCCTCAGAATCACGAGCGAGCTCTTTCTGCTATGGTTGTTGAAGAAAGCACTCCGAGCGGTGTCATTGTACATAATGCTAATATGATGGAGACTATTCCAGTTGAATACCCGAATGCTGGAGTTAGTTAGTTTTGACTCCAAGTTTGATAGAACTCGACTTAGGTACGTGTGTATTGGGGGTTTCACTGTTCCGTCTGCCTATGCTGATTTGTATACCAAGATATGGAGGAAGTTTGGCCATTTCTTCGTAGGTAACCCTCAAAACTATCGTACTCTGGAGAAAAATGTATGTGTTGTTGCCGGCTGTGCGTGAGATGGCTTCTCTTCCACGTAGAGACATTTCCGAGGTGGTGCTCCAAGACTGGAAGGATGCCTTGGAGGAGGCTGAAGGATATGAACTTAATGTCTCATGGATTCACCGTCATCTAGAAGCTATTGAAAAGCATTTGTAGGAGAAAGGTGTACCTTATAATTTGGAGACGGTCACCAGAGCTAGACATGAAGTTGATAGACTTTCCCAGGAGTTGAGGCTTGCAACTGAGACTCTTGGACATGTAGAGAAGATATATTCCGAAGGTGCTGAACTAGATTTCAAGGAATTTTTCTAGATTTTTCTGAGTTTTATAGGTTTTCTGAATATATGGTTTTTGTGGTTTTATTTTGGGATTTTGAGTAGGTAGGGATTTGTTTTTTAAATGATTCGCCAGGATATATTTTTTCGAAAAGAAACGATGCTATGCTTGATTAATAAATTGAAATCCTAAGTATGAATGCAAGATATTGCAGACGTTTTGGAGGAAATACAAATATTGCATAAAACAGAAAAATGTTGTAGGGTGGTAGTAGACTGCTTTAAGCGTTGTGAGCTTTAAGCCACTTGCCATGTATGGCCACTCCTTCTGGATTGTTAGTTTTGACAAGCTTGTAGTTACTGTCGATCAAGGCTTCAGTGATAAGATACGGTTCTTTTTCAAGAGAGACTGTAATTTTCTCCACCGTATCTCCGACATGAAAGGAATTGGGTTCAGGCACCTTATGTTCATGGCATGTCTTCTAAATGACCGGGTTATTAATTTCTTCATCTTCAGTAGAGACAATCCATACTCGTTTGATAAAATTTTGAAAAGGATCAGCTTCCCATTCACATCGCCAAGTCAGAGTAGGGTTGATATCTGGGTCAAGTCCCCAAGCTTTGATGGGATTTTGGGATCACTGGTTGCAAAGGAGTTGGTGGGATATGACTTACTTGTGTGCGAAACCTTCGGACGTATGATGTTGTATCCTCTTGATAGACATATTTATGTGTCTTATTTGAGCTCATTTTAATATATCGTTGGTCCTTATTTTGTACTAATGTTGTGTTTTCATTGTGTTTGTAGGTATTTTTCAGAAATAAATAATGTGGAAAAGATGGCTTCAAAAATGTAAAAAACACCCTTCAAAGTGTTAAAAGCACCTTTATTTTGGATTAAGGAACCCACCTTAAATTACTAAAGGCACCCTAACTTTGGATAAATGCACCCATTCTTCTTTTTTTAATTCAAAAGTTGGTAGGAAAATGATTCTCACGAAGTATCAAATCGGCATGAATTAAATTGAAGAGAATTTGTTAGTTTAAGACAAGAGATATTCTGTTACCATATTATGTGGGGTTTGTAAACAAATTTTAAAAGCAGAATCAAAAGGGAATCGTGTAAATATGGGAGACTTGAAAATATCTCGTGAATCAGTAAAAAAGGGTAGAGGAAATACTCTCGGAAATTTGATTTGGTTTAAAAGCAATGAATATATTTTATGAGATATTATCTTGAGTATACAACAAGGTTGTACCATACCGGATTTCGGTTCGTACCGGTCGAGAGCGATACACTGGTACGCCGGTATACCGGGGAAACTTCGGTTTGAATATCGGTGCATATATTTTATACCTATAATTTTATGAAAAATTACTAGTTCACATTTTATAACTATAAATATATTTTAACACGTTATAACAAACATTTTTTCACAAAATTTAAAAAGATAAACTAGTATTCATCCAAAATATATAGATCCATAGATTTCATACAAAGTTCAAACTGGAAATACAAAAGAAACAAGAATAACTTCAAATTTTATCGTCTAAAATACTAATTAAACAAAGATATTACAATTTTAAGATCATTAGATTAATTATAGATATTATCATATGCATATATAATTCTAAAATATCATAAAAAATATGAGTAACAATTGAAAACCCTAAAACAAGAATAAATTATTTTATTTTATTTTTTTTTAAATAAAAAAAACAAACTAAAATGATTGTACCGGTCAATACTAGTAAATATCGGTCAATACCGGCCAATACCGGCTGTACCGGCCAAACCGGTACAGTCCATACCGGTCGATATTTTCGGTCAAATACCGTTTACCGGTATACCGGATTTCGTCCCGCTTTTCGGCCGAAACCGGTAAAATCGGCGGTATACCGGCCGTACCGGCCGGTATGGACTGCACTGGTATACATGCAACATCATCAAAACAGATTGGAGAAAAATACGCTCGAGTTAATTAAAAAGGAAAAAATATCGAGATTATTTCCGAGAGTTGATTCTCATCAAAGTGGAGGAATCAAGAAGATTCGGGAGATATGGTTGGTTTTTGTATAAATAGGGGTCGTGT
>JAJJMC010019295.1:84804-131488 GCA_023531435.1 Papaver californicum
GAAGATTCGGGAGATATGGTTGGTTTTTGTATAAATAGGGGTCGTGTAAGAGAGATTTGGGGGGATGGCAGAGGCTAGAGAGCGACAAAGAAAAATCAGATCAAAATTCTGATCGTGAAAAATATGAAGAAACTGTGGTGAAAGTATGAAGAAATCGTGGCTAAAAAGTAGAACTGTTGTTTATGTTCGTGGTCTATTCTCTTAAATTCAATATCTTTTGTAACGGTTCAGTGAATAGTTCCTACAACAGCTTAGAGTTTTAATTCACATTGAACCTGTTCTTCTTTCACTGCGTCTAAAGTGAGTCGTTTATTCAATAAATCATTTTAATCATTCTACGACTTAGCTGGTCAGTTCTTTCTTGTATATTTCTTCCTCTCGAGTACTTTTGAGCTATGTACCTATCTTTTGAGAGTGTTTTGAGCATGATGAGCTAAACCCCAATACTGAGACAATGGAGGAAGTCCAAAAACATAAGCTTTAATTATTCAGAATTAATTTTTGAAACACTTGATTATGTTTATGGTGGAATCTTGACTCTTAGTATCTCTAAATATTATTATCATCTTTTGTAAATATTTGCTAGTATTAGAAATTAGGTATAAAATTCTATTTTCACAAGTCCGAGTGAACGAACTTTCTTACCACTGTTACAACCACATCACTTCTTCTGACAGTTGCTTCACATCGAGATTCATTGCACGGAGAAACTCGTCTGATAAGCAATCTCCGGGATTTTCTAGCTTGTTTGAGAGTCTTGGCGGTATTGGCGCTGGCGAAGGAGATACACCTGATTCCATATTGTTGATATGGACCCATGGGCATCCCATAATCATGTCATAACTTGGATCCTCCTTGATAATGTGAAACTTGGTATGTGTTTGGGCGTCACCTATTTTTACCTCAAGAGTGATGTAGTCGTAGGCACTCCTGGACTTCCCTTCGGAATTCTTGATTACGGTGGGCGAGTGCGTGGCTTCGTGCCTGGAAATTCCCACGGCTCTCAGAGTCTTGATAGTGATGACATTGGCATCGGTGCCTGTATTGATTAGTGTTTGCTCGAATTCAGTGTTTTTGAGGCGAGTGGTGGTGAGAAGTCCCTAGTTAGGCTTTTCACTGTACTGGATGAAAACGTCTTCCGAGGAGGACTTGGAATATACAATAGCTTTTTGGCGAAGAGTAGACGCTTACCCGACACAACACGATTGAGAGCAGTAAAAATATCTTTGCCTTGTGCCTTCGATAGGTAAAAAGTTCACATATGCGCTCCATCATGGATTGGACATTTATGTTGAAGGAATCCCCAGAGAGAGTAAAGCTCCTGACAGGAAATGGATCTTTGTGGACACCTTCGGTCCCCAAGCATAGCTCTCCTGAGTCGATCTTTTCTCTAAAGATACGCCTTAAATCGTTGCATTCACTGGTTGTATGATTGACAATCTTGTGGAAGTGACACTATTTTGGATTTGGCATGTCCTTTTTAGTTGGTGGGTGTCGCACAGGTGGTAACTGGATATCTCCATTTTGTACCCATAATTACAACAGTTTGAGGACATCCTCCATGGGGAAAGGGAAGTCTGGGATGGTTGTATTCTCCATCGAGTCTTGACTGAGCCTTGTCCTTGAACTGGTTTTGGCGTTGTTGTCGGGGCTGACGTAGTACGCTTAAATTGTGATGTCGATTGAGGTGCTGCTTTCATCTTTCCCCTTTCTTCAGTGAAAACACCTTATGGAGTGTTAGGTAGAGTATTGTTTGTTCACCAGACGTCTACTTCCACTGGTATTTCCATGGCTTTCTTCTCTGGCCGGCCTTTTCTCTCCAATAGGACTGGAGCATTAGTTGTCGATCTCTTGGCGGCCTCATGTAGCTCATAAAAGGTTTGAAATCGTAAACTTTATAACAGAGCACGATAAACAGGAATCATACCGTTAATGAAGAGCTCCACCAATTGTTGTTCAGTCACGTTCTGGTTATGGCAGTCGAGAGCTTGCGTTCTGAACCTCTTCATGTATTTGTTGGGATGCTCGTTGTTCTTCCAAAACATTCTTCCTAGGTCCGAGAGAGTGATTTCCTCAGAGACAAAGAAATATTTTTTATAAAAAGCGTTGACCATCTAAGACCAATTAATGATGTTGTTGGGGGCAAGGTTGTTGTACCAGGTATAATCCCTCCCCGTAAGAGATTTGGAGAATTCCTTGAGCCGCAACACTTGGTTATATTCATGCGCTCTCAACGATTCCAAGAATCGAGAAATATGCTCTCGAGCGTTCCCGGTGTCATCGTCCAATGAGAATAGAGGAGAAGAATATCCGTTCAGAAGTACAAACCTCTGAATTTTTGCTGGGTAAGGGGGTTGGTGTTGATGGAACGAAGATGAACCTTCATTTCCACGATTTTGCAGGAACCTTTCCAGATCTTCGCGAGTGACAAAGTTATGTTGTTATTGACTTCTTTCTGTCACACGGTCGGTGATGATCTGTACCCCGTTATCTTCTTGGGCATTAGCTCTTGATGTGTTGGCTTCACCGGTGGTTATGTTCTTAGCTTTCTCCATTTGATGATAATGTTGCTCTGGTGATAATTTCTTTTTCAAAGTCTTGAGAAAGGTAAGAACTTCCTTATGAGTATTTTTCATGGCTACTTGACTCTCAGTCAAGGTTTCTTGCCGCTTCATCAATTCATCTATGGTTGGTGATGCATGCTCCTTGTTTTTGTCACCTTTAGTGGTACGGAAAGAATTCTTAGTATTTTCAGTGATGGTGTTTTGAGGAATGATCTCTGGGATTCCACCACTGGTGTTGTTGTGGTTAGGAGTGGGTTTTGAACCTGAATTGGGATTCGTTGTTGAACCTGACCTAATCTCCACCTTTTTCAGAAAATTGAAGAATTGAATTCCAAATAGTTGAAATATTGGATTCGTGAACGAGAGATTGATCTCCCACTGTGGTCGCCAATTTTTAATACCTAAAAATTGATTCTAGGAAAAACAATATACTGTAGAAGTACTTTGTTTAGATTCGGAAATCAAAATGTACATGGCAAGCCTAAACCACGATAGTAGCCGTTCCGCCCTGCTTCGGTCACAAGGAGAGAAAATTGGTTGATCTTAGGGGAGGGAAGTAAATAAAGTTGAAGTAATTTGTGTGTTGAATTGTGTGTAGAGAGATGTCGAGTTATTACGAAAAAAAAATAGCAAAGCTTGAGAGATTCGTAAGCTTGTTGTGTTTTCGGAGTAGTCTAAGGAGTCTATTTATAATAGTTTGGAAACACACACTTCCTTGTAAAGTAGTGGAGGTAGTGAAGAGATGAAGAAGTTCGAAATCGTGGGGTTAATGGATCAACCGCCTTGGAATATTTAGGAGACCATTACTCCATTACTTCGTTAACTGCTTCAGCCTTACCACTACTTTGTAACTTCCTTATCATGGGGTGTTTCCACGCCCATGTTGTTGTAACCGCCAGACCAAAACCCCATGTTTTATCCCTTCATTTAATTGTTTTGATTTCTCGTGAGAGTTAGTGGAGTCATGGACTCAAAACATGTAAGTTTGTTGTAAGATAATGGAATCGATAAGTCTGAGCCAACATAGTATAGTAATGGCTAGTATTGGCGTTAATAGTAAAGGGGGAGGCTTGCACCCTAGCGCAAAGGAAAGAGAGGGAAATGTTTTCACCCTAGCGCAAAGGAAAAAGAGGGGAATGCTTTCACCCTGGAAAAGGAGGGGAAGGCTTGCACCCCTAGCACGGGAAAAGAAGGGGAAGGCTTGCACCCTAGCACGGGAAAATGAGCCTAGCCAGCGTTAGCTCATGCTACCGCGGCGCTAGCATCAGCAGTGCTACCAGTAATGTTAAGCTGAAGCGCCAACGGTAACGCTAATATTAGCTATTCGGTCCCAAAAGTGACTTGTACCAAAGTGTTAGTGGGTCTCTATAAACGAATAGTGAAGTAACCTGTTATTGATATTGAGGCCATTTATACCGTAAAGATTTTTCCATGTGCACATTTGTAAATTAATATTCCGTCGACCCTGAAAATGACGAAGTTGGAGATTTGTCGATATTATGTTGGTACCATATATATGTGTATTTTTCTGTGTCTCATTTATTTTTCAGTTTTGTTTAAATTTACTTGTGTGTACCAAAGTAATCCATGAGATGTTGCCGACTCCAGAAGAAGTCCAATATATGTTTATAGTGATCCAAAAGTTATTATCGGTTCCAGATATGGAACCCAGGAGTGGTCCATGGAAATAATTGGATTCCAGGAATAAGCCATATATTTTTGGGTTCTTGAAGTAGCCCATAGATGCTAAATGCTTTTGTTAAAAGCTTCAATATTTTTCTCTCGTCTATCTGCACCAAAGATATAGATTCCAGAAATAGTCTATCTAGCACAAATAGAAGTTAGAGATATTTGTCTCAAAAACAACGGAACAACAAACACAAGGCTCATATAATATGGTGGAAAGAAGTAAAAGATAAAAAATACATAATTAAATTAATACAACTATTCATAAGGCTCATGTATTATGGTGGTTATAGAATTTTATTAAAGCTCATATATTACGGTGGTAGTGGAATTTGTTACAATTTATCAATCGAGAAATAATATTGGGGGCTCTCTTAAAACGACACTATTCAACGAAACATTATTAACTGCTAATCCAGCGAAATCTTTTTATTTTAAAATAAATTACTAGACCTTAGTATGGTATTTTACTTAAATGTTATAATCAACATGAAAACAAATTTGAACCCGTATAACGCGCGGGCATACCATAAGTAAAAGTAAGAGATGTTTCAAAAAAGAATGTCAAAGGAAGAGTTACCAGCTTAGAAGGTCAAGCTCAATCTCCCTTTCTTGATCGATCTCTCTCCCAGGATTTTAGAAAAAAAGAAAGTTCCAGGTCTAAGCAGTTAAACCAAGGAAAATTCACCAAGATCAATGGCAAATCGAGCAAGGAGGGGTAAGAAGCAAAAACAACGATGAACATTTCCAGAAAACTCCAAAAAAGATAATCACCCATGCTAAATTGTTTTAATTTCATTCTAAAATATATGACATAATGCATTTTTCTTCGTATCCTTAGCACGACACAAGGAACGACTAATTATATCGTTAAGTATAACTATATATTTATTATATATTATACGTGAGTTTGGTGGATGACCCACCATGCATTATCTTAGCCGACCAAACTAGAGGAAAGATAAACTTCACCTGTTTGAGTTTATCCCATTATGATACATACCAATTTTATAATCATATGTAACCATGTGTACATACACGTGACTATTAGTTATATTTACTTGATATGCTGTATATATTTGTACTTAGTCATTTGTATGAAAAAGAGTTGGCAGTAATAACAAGGGAATAGTTTCCACATTCTCTTCTTATATTTTCATCTTCATTATTTTGTGTTATGCTATATAGCTTAGTTATGTTATTTAGTATGAGTATGTGATTGAGTGATTTGAATTATCAACTAAGTCGATAATAACGTAACACGTTATCAGCATGAAGAGCTCGTGACTGTCAATCTATTATGGTTGATTCATTTGATCAATTAGCAGAGAACGACGATCATAACGACGTCGACAATCGGAGAAAATTCTTATCCTTCCTTTATAATTGTTTTTGTTTTGTTTCAATTAGCATGGTTTTATCCGTATACTTACCTAGTTATTTTTATTGTTGTGATCAGAATATAATAACAAGTATGGTTTTAATTGTACGTTCAATTGAGCCTTACACTAATTAAGGTGTGTATATATATACTTATTCATTTATATTTCTTGGTAAATATAAGAAAGGTGAGAATTGCAACTTCGCAAACTCTAATAATAGCTTTCATTTTATTTCTTTATTATGGTGTAATGGTTTTAATTTCAATAAAACGAGAAATTGTTGTATCCCCGAATGATATCACAAATTTTGTTTCCTCAGCTGTAATAATCTCTGTAAAATTTGAACATATTCCACCTGAAGCTGGAATATTGTCTGACACAATACGGGCACAAGACGTGCACCCCGCTAGCCAGTCGATCCCAAAAGTGACCCGTAACAAAATGTTCACCGGTCTCTATCAACGGTTACTGAAGTAACTTGCTATTGATATTGAGGCAATTTATACCACAAAGAATGTTTCCATGTGTACACTTTTAAATTAATATCCCTTCGACCCTAATCATGACGAAGTTGGAGATTTGTTGATATTATGTTGGTACCATATATGTGTGTATTTTTATGTGCTTCATTTATTTTCAGTTGTGTTTAAATTTACTTGTGAGTAAATAAAGGACTCCCGAAGTAATCCATCAGATGTTGTCGACTCCATAAGCAATTCAATATGTAATTTATGGTCTTCTGTAGTGATCCAGAAATTATTATCGGTTATAGTAGTAATCCATTTAAATATGGACCCCAGAAGTGATCTATGAAGATAATTGGATTCCAGGATTAAGCCATGTATTTTTGGGTTCCTGAAGTAGTCCATGGTTGCTAAATGTTTTTTTTAATAGCTTCATTATTTTTCTCTCATCTATCTAAACCAAATGATATGGATTCCAGAAGTAAATTATCTAGCATTAAATAGACGATAGAGATATTTGTCTCAAAGACAACGGAACAACAATCACAAGTTTTCAAACCATTTTATAACCTTGTAAATTGGGAAATGTGAAATATCATTTCTGGTTTGAATAATATGATAGACCTCTTTAGAAGAACGCATATCATTCTGGTGGTATAAAAGTTAGTATTATATACACTTTATATTATTCTGGATTCCAGAAGAATCTCTTGACTTTTGAAAATATTCAGCATACCTATCACCTTGAAACGATAAGGATAAGTGAGCATTTTATGGAGTACTTTTTATTTTATCTGTTTCATACCAGAGTACTTTTTACTTTATTTGTTTCATACCAGAAATACGCTATAGAGAAGCTTAAGGTTATCTCTTCTGGAATTTTACCAGAATTCGAACAATCAATTCTCATGTTTTCATTGGGGCTGTTTGGTAACCATTATTATAACGGATTATGAGCCCATAATCAATTATCCATCCCATAATCCATTATATAGGTGTTTCATGTTTGTTAAAATTTATAATAACTGATTATTTTAATCATAATTGAAAAAACTCATTATTTCCATAAGTAGAAAAAAGTTGTTTATAAAAATTATCATAATCAATTATTTTTTTTAACAAAAATGAATTAGGTTTTTTTTTCTTATTTTCTCTAAACTATCAAGAGAGAGACAAAAAAACAATAGTAGACTAAAAAAAATTCTTAGATCATCATTCTTTCCTTTCCTCTTCAAGTATTTTTCTAAGATAATCAATTATCCTAAAAATATATTTATTAAAATTTATTAAAAAAATAATTAATAACATAATTATTTTTTAATTTATGATTATCTATAATCATAATTTTTACCAAGACCATTAATCATAAATTTAATATAATAACCAGTGTTTAAATAATGGGCAATTAAGTCGTAAACCCGATCCATAGAACCTTAGTGTCAATAGCTTGGAAGCTAACCCTTAATGTTTTGATGGTTGGAGTTATAAAATAATCTTTCAAAGGCTAACTAATATTTTAATGGAGTGACAAATTTTGATGTTTACCTGGTCGGTGTTCTAACCTATGCATATATGAACTTTTCCCTAAAAACCTAAAGATAATCAGCCGTCATTTTCTTTTCTCATGGATTCCTCTTCTTTTGGTTTAACAAAAAAACCTCGAAAACACTTAGGTGACAGCCAACCTTTCTTTCATCGTCTATGACTGCTTGTTTTTTTTCCTAATTCGTCTTGATACTGAAACACACACGGGAACAGTGGTCGGAACCCTTTTTATCCCTTCTAGCATGTTAACATTTATTCGTTGTTTCTCGATCGAACAGAAGAAGATCGTTCCCGTTTTTTTGGAAGAAATTTATTTTATGGTGTTTCTCCTGCACAGTGAACCAACCAATCATGATTTACAAGCGTTTGAGGTAGGGGGTTTTCCTATTATAAACTAAAACCTATTTTTAGTATTATATAAAATTTTGTGCAGGGTGTTTTCGATTATGGCTTGTTGCTCTGTTTTTCAAAATACTATCGTCTGCCATGTTGGTTTGTTTGGAATCATATTGCATAATTGGATAGCATTTTTTCAGCCATAGATTGATTGAAACTCTAATCTTGCTGACTCCCCGTTTATCGTTCATACCTTGAGCTACTTTCATAATTTTTGTTTTGGATTTACTGACACATAATTCCTTGTCAGACTTGCACCTCTTTGGGATACCTTGTAAATAAAAAAGGAAAGGAAACTTTGTTGTAGTTTGCAACATTGATCAGTTCATGTCATCTTAACCTTAGTGAATCTTAAACCTCTTATTGTGTTTTCACGTTTTATGGCCATACTACTTGGATACTCGCTTAATTGATTCCTTGTAATACTTTGGTGTTTTGTTTTCTAAGCAATTTTGGTAGTGTACTATTGTTCTTGTGTTCTATTCCATAAATACGTCGTATTTGATTTGTTTTACTCACATTAAAGTTCATAGAGTACTGTGTTGAATTGGGATTGCAAAGACAGTAGAAACCTTACCTTAACTTAAATAAAATTCTTTCACTGTTTTAGCATCTAAAGTGCGTTGGGTTGGTTTGCTATGAGTCTGATACTTAAAGGCAAAACAGAGAAAATGATCCGTAAACGACGCATGGATCGATTGCTAAACTTGAGACTGTACGATACTAAGTCGGACATTTTATAAAAGACATACCTTAATAAACGGGTTAAGAGTTTCGAATTATAAAGAAAAAGCAGATCATAAAAAAATATTGTTTGCAAAGTAAAGGATTTAAAGAAGTGAAATCAATAAAAATCTTTTGTCGGAGAAATATTGATCGATGGTATAATAAAAATTGGGAAATCTACTTGCTATGAGGTCGGGTTTGTGAGTGCCGGTGGGCAGTGGATGTGTATGTTGAGATGTATATGTTGAGATCAGGTATCCATAGTAGCTATCGTGTTTACGAGTACTCGTGCGGCCACAATAACTAGCATGCTTGTGAGCATGCACCAGATAAAAGGTTGTTGTTGAGTTTGCCGAGTTCAGGAACATCATTATTCAAATTATGTGTGTCGCGGTGGGTACTGGTTGTAAGTCTAAAGTATTCTAGTGTTAATTGAAAAGTCTAAATTAGAGAACAAAGTGTAAAACTTATAAAATGGAAGGTTACGAAGGTTTAACAAACTTAAAGAAATTGGCAATAATATTTGGTTGAACAAAACTTAATAATAAAGGTTCTAAAATAATCTAAAAAATTAATTATTTAATTAAGAAGCATGTTCGAATAAATAATCTAAATTAAAATCTTTAATTGGGAGTTTATTTATATTTTTGATATATCGTTTGATTTTTTTTTCGCCGCACTATATTATTTTTGGAAACTTCCTATTGGGATATTGTGCTCACCCCTTTTTCTCTCTCTTTCTACAGACTAAAAGAAATGATAGCAGTAATGAAGACTATAATATGTATCACTGGGATTGGGGTATCGGTATTTCAATATCGTCGAAGTGTTTTACATAATTTATTTAACTACTTTAATTATGGATCCATTTAATTTTTTTTTGTAAATGTTATTTAGTTACTTTGTTATATCTTTGGGATTTTTCATAGTTCTAAATTATTCTTATTTCGAGAAAGAAAAATATGGACCTACGTTAGCAGCGTCGCGGGATTCTGGACTGGATTTTAGTGCTAGAATTTGTGGGGTGTTACATTTAATGACCTTGAGTTATTCATGCTTAGGCATGATTGCTTGGATACCCAGGTTATACCAAGATGAGTTGAACGATACCAAATGCTCATGGACATCCTTTACAGAACCTGAAGCTTCTGTTGAACAAGGATGTAAACTATGTTTCTTGTTCCCTGAGACATTTGGTTGAATAACTAGCATTAACAGAAGCATTATGATAACTTACTGAATCACCAACATTCCTACAAAGAATTTAAAGTGGCATTCATAAGCCTTGTTTATCCTGCACTGTGGACAATTTTCAATACTTTACAGTATTAATAAACGCATCCACTATATGGTTTCTTGTTTATATTCTAACATGTAATGTTGTGTTTGGTTGCATACACATTCTATGGACTTTCCTATTAAGTCCATTTATGTTGATGGTAAATTTTCATGTTTTTGATATTTTTCCTTCAGTTGGTGTTTTATTGAGCAATAGCACATGTGCATACTCAGCATGGTATAATTGACTCATAAAGTATCTTTAGTTGATTGCTCGACCAATTGTATACCATAAATATTATTCTAGGCAGCAACCTTATATTTCATATTTACATGTTTTTTCCATAGAGTCACCTAACTATGTATATGTTGGTTCTGATTTATTATTTATCATAAGACATTTAAACCTTGAACATGTAATGTCTTATTGCAGATGACACCGTATTCCCGTTGTTGGAGAAGGTAAGTTGTAACAGCAACGACGTGTGATATATCATCTTTTGAAGAGCCTGCAACTGTTTTTGGATCACTATTGTGTAGTTCAGTTAAAATCCAAAAACTATCATGAGTAGAGTTGTCCTTGAAAATCGGGAAAATTATGGAACCAGAAGTTTCCAAAAATAAGATGATAATGTTTCCGCCATGATCAGGAAAACTAAAATGCCACCAGAAGTTGACATGACAACACGCCACCAGAAGTTGGCGTGAGTAAAGTCGTTGGCATGACAATTTGCCACCAGAAGTTGGCATGAGTAAGACTTATAACCTTTAAGATTCTCCCATTTTAACCAGGGGAGAAAATTCACCACAATTGATTGGTGCATAATATGTTGATAACCTAAAACTTTTGCCCGCCTTACCAGAGGGAGAAAAGATGCCACCATAAGATGACACATGTTATGTCGACAAACTTAAAAAGTTATCTCATAAAGTCAGAGAGATGACAAACACCAACAAGAGATTGGAATAAGCAATATCAACAACTAGATAGGTTATCTGGTTAAGTTTTTTGTACGTCATGAACAAAGAAAGTTTGGATGCCACTTGAGATTGGCGAGAAACTATCTTATTTTTCTCTCGCCAAGATATTTGATAAAATCGAGGTATTGGAGATTACTCGTCATTAAAGCGCGTAGCTGCAGTATCTCTTGCCAAATATTGTTTTTCACTTGATCGAGGATGCAGACACGAGCAGTTGGTTCAGCAGGACAAATCGTGCATCTCGCGGTGACCAAAACGTGAGTTAAGACACGCTTAAGGCGTGAACGACTTCCTTATATATGCCTCATAAATAAAATTCAATCACTTTTATAATATGTAGTGTTCTTGAAGAAACTACAGATAGTGCTCGTGGGAGACTATCGGAATTAATATGACCCACATTTTCTAAGTTTATAACTTCTTATTAAATATGAAGAGATGATAATTCCCTTGGACTGGCGCTGGTACCAGTCTGTAAAATTTTTAAATGTGCATGCACTAAAGAAATATGTGAGATCTGTATAATTGTCGATTATCTATAGTGGTTATGTACCCCTCTGCGGAGGAACATCATAATCGTGATTGGTAGGCATATAATCAAATCCCCTCAAGCTAATATAGAGATTGGAATCTCTTAAAAAACACAAAGTTCGATCCGACTCACACTGTAAAATTTTAAAGCCTGAATATTACAAGTTGGTGTTTGAGATGAAGTGCAGAGAGGAAGTAATGTAATCGCTTTAAGTATGATTAAGGGTTTCCTGTTAATGCAGTTTAGCATGGTAGTCCCTGAAGGACTCAGATTGCATCTAATTATTGGTGATTGTATGTGAATTCCTGAAGGATTCAAGTTTCTAACTCATGCAACCACCTGACCTTGTGAATTACGTCAGGCTTTAAATCACCAATTTGAATAGGAAAAATCTGTGAACAATCCTTTTCTGTGTTTTATGTTTTTGGTACAAGATCAAAATCTGAAGGAATTGATGATATCATCTTTGGCTTCTTAAAAGGCCTTTAATAGCGCTAAATTTCCCGTTTAAACTAAATCATGAGATCTTGATAACATTGAAATATTTTCTCGATCTGAAGTTCGAGAACATGCGAGCATATAAAACTTGTTTATACAGGACAAAGTATCCAATTTTTAATACTTATGATCCTTATTGTGCTGCTAACATAACATTGTTATCATATGATCCCTTAGAATAGAAGGTGATCTATTTGTCATATACGTAGACATATTACTTTATGGGTACCATATAAGAATATAATACAGGCATTATCTTGTTGTTCTAACATCTGTTTTGCATGTAACACTTTTAAAGGAAAAAATTGATTATACGGTAACAATGAATATACAAAAATCCTTATTGTTAAGCGTGAAATTTAAGCGACAAACTAGAATTGGTGTGCATTAGATGGAGGTTTGAAATGTAAGGTGTACAATAGTATTTGTGCACCCAGCGTAAACTCTGGTAGTCAATCCTCCACATATAGAAAAGCTATTTTCTGATAGTTGTATAATCTTTACACCACCGACCGCTTTGCGAAGCTTCAAAGGGAATAAATTCGTAGAATCTTTTGTTGGACACGCACACGCTGTACTCTTTTTGTTCGCCAAGTTTTTGTCCCGTAGGGTTTTCTTTGACAAGGTTTTAAGGACGCAGCATATGCGTGTCCAGCACCGTTATCAGACGACATCCATTGTACTTTTTTCCTTTGGTTAGATTTTTTCCAAAGTGGTTTTCTAGAAGATGTTTTTAACGAGGCAACATTTATACCGACGTCGATAATATTTTAATTTTTAGGCGTTCAGGTTTTATCCCAAGTGGTTTTCCTGGCACAAGCGTTCAATTTTTGTTCCAAGTGATTTTTCTGACACAGTTTCAACAAAGAAGAAAATTCGTGGAGACGACCAACCTCATTCTGAGCTCAGGTTTTGTCCTAAATAGTTTTTCTTGATGCAGCTTTGACAAAAAAAAGAAAACTCGTGACTACCATCATCACTTTAAAGCTTCAAGAGTTGTACTCTTTTTCTTTCAACCGTTTTTTATCATATCGGATTTTTCTGGTAAGGTTTTGATGAGGCAGCGCATTTGAAATGGTGGTCATCCAAAAAAAATATTATATCTTATATGTGAGTTTGGTGGATGATCCATCATACAATATCCTAACCGACCATGCCGAAGGAAGGATAAACTTCACAGGTTTGAATTTATCTCATTAGGATACATATCAATTTTATAACCATGTGTACAAACACATGAATATTAACTGTCTTTACTTTATATGTTATATATTTGTATTTGGTCATTTGTATAAAAAAGAATTGGCAGTAATAACAAGGGAATAGTTCCCACATTCTCTTTTTATACTTTTATTTTTATTATTTTTTGTTATGTTATATAGTTTAGTTATTTCATTTAATATAAGTATGTGACAGAGGATTTTGAACTATCAACTACATCGATGATAACGTAATAATATCCTTTTTAATATTGTATCACGAAGTCAGATCGAATCAAGCATGAACTTCAGTCCATCTTCTTCTTTTTATCTCTCTAAACTGCAATGCACTCCATGTTGGTGACATGTTACCGCAAAGCATATTAGTAAATGGTTGGAAGATATAATGTTGACAATTTTGTGTATTTGCAAAAAGCAAGGGCTTTCAATTTACTGCCACTCTCAAGAACTTTGCTTACATGCATGATTGCATCCTCACACTGTTTTGTATTACTGAGTATTAAAATGGTTAGTGTTATACATACATCGCAAGCTTCACATTAATTTAATAATGTTCTAATAGCCGATAAACATCTCCAATATTCCGATCCATAATCAGATGGCATAATACGGTCACATTTCTTTTTGCTATTATGAAAGGGAGCAAGTTATACACAAAACTTAAACTATACAGACGTCATTTTCTCGGGCAAAACAAAATGTCCTAAACTTTTACTCTAAGACTTTTACTCTTCTTAAAGCGTCCACATTCACGCGAGTAAAAGGCGAACCAGACCTAGATTGGATCTGCAACAATAGAAATACATTAAATATGAGAAATTGTTAAGGTTAAAGAAATCTCTGATTGATACACACGATGGACAGAGCTACCTGCTCAGCAAATTGTCCTTAACACAATAGTCCACAGGTACTCCTCAAGAATGAGAGATGATATACCCCGACAACGGAGATGTGTCCAGGATAGAACTGCCCGTTGTGACTAGTATAAGCACAATACTAGTCACCCTCAACGAACTCAACAACAACTGATATGAAAGGGAAATAAACAAGCAATGTGCGTAAAACAAAGCAAGAAGAGGGGAAAAGAAGACAGGATGGTAGCTGCTTCTGGAGTAAGTTGAAATGATGAAATCAATTTTCTTTTATAGCCAAAAGAAGAGAAGAGCATTAAGAGTATTGACTGAAAATCAATTCCGTGCACGAAGCACGGACATAAATAATTACAACGGAATTAAAATGGTCAAAAATTTATTCTTTCTTTTAATTATGCTTAATTCACGCCGGGTCAGACGCCTCCACATTTAAAACAAAATTTATTTTGGTTTTAAATTCTTTTAAGGAAAAATATTATGTTCAAAAAAGGTAAGTCTTGGTTGGCCCGCAGCCTCAGCTACGACCGCACCCGCAACCATACTCATTCCCGCAGCAGTAGCCACAGCCGCAAGTCCGCAAGCTCGCAAGCTCCCAAGCACACAAGCTCACAAGCTCACAAACGCAAGCGCAAGTGCACCCGCACTCGAGCCCGAGTGTGCTTCGTTGTGAAGCACCGCGCGTGTGTGAAAAGCATGGTTGCACCAACTAGTCCATTGCCTTAGTCCTACCTCAACCACAAAAGTATCTAAACCCCTAAGGGCCCTCCCTTAGAAGCAACTTTCTAGGTGATAAGGAGAGGAATCATCTTTAGTTTCTCCAATGTGGGACTAAAGGTTCATTCACAAAAGTGAAAATGAGCTAGTTATCCTAGTTCCTTAGTGACCCCTTGGTCCTAAGATCCATTCCTGCCAAGACCAAATAAAAATAGTTCATTTTCTCCAACAATCCCCCATATGAATGAAAACCCGATAAAAATCAGAAAGCGAGAAATACCACTTAGGCAATAGGTGTCCATAAGGTCTTGAACCTTTGCTTAGTGAGAAATTACTGGAACTACTTGATGGACAGTGAACGCGATGTCTTGAACTGCCATTGTTTGTTGTAGTTCATCAATAACTTCCACGCGTGATATCTCTCTAGGTGCTGTTAAGTTCGTGTAGTTGTGTCCATTTTGGACCTGGACGTATCCCGTTTCTTAGAATGCTATAGAGAATCAGCTCAATTCTCATAGGAAGCAGCCCACTTCCTCATTCAGATAGGTGAGTTCTATCAAGAGTGTTTACTGCTACACCCACTTCAATCTTAAATTGAAACTATAAAACTCATTAAGACTTAATACAACGTCATCCTTCACATGCAGTCACATTATCACGTCTACACCATAGGGAAGGGACAGAGAATGAAATTCTCTGATAGTGTTTCCTTTAACCCACCACAAATTAGTTGTCTCATTCGAAACCTTGATCTTGGGATCTCCAGTCAGCAAGGTTGAGTATCCTTCATGGAAAGTTTATTTGATGAGCTTAAGCCCCATCCCCCTCGATGCATTACTAACTATTTGGACAAACCTTTCGTCAAAGGGTCCGCGATATTCTCCTAAGACCTCACAAAGTCAACAGAAATAACGCGAGCTGAGATTAGTTGTTTTAGGGAATTGTGTCTTCTACGAATGTGTATAGACTTCCCATTATAGTTGTTGATTTTAGCATTAGCTATTGCAGCTTGACTATCACAATGTATAAATATAGCTGGCACAGGCCTATGCCAAAGAGGAATGTCTTCTAAAAAGCATCTTAGCCAAACGACTTCCTCTCCTGCTTTATCGAACGCAATAAATTCCGATTCCATAGTGGATCGGGCTATACATGTCTGTTTGGAACTCTTCCAAGATACAGGCCCGCATGATAGAGTGAAGACATATCCACTCGTAGACTTAGAATATTCTGAGTCTGATATCCAGTTTATGTTACAAAATCCTTCAAGGACCGCAGGGTATCTCTCATAACTTAAACAAAAGTTTAAAGTGTACTTTAAGTACCTTAACACTCTAATAAGTACATCCCAATGCTCCTGCCATGGATTACAAGTATACCTACTCAACCTACTCACAGCATAAGCAATGTCTGATCTCCAACAATTCATTAAATACACCAGACTTCTGATAACACGTGAATATTCAAGTTGTGAAACTCCATCACCCTTATTCTTTTTGAGTCTACAACAAGGATCATACGGAGTACAAACAGGTAACTAAGACTATATCTATTAGAATTTCTTCTAAACTTCATCCTTAAGATTACATCAGCGGGGCATAAGTCTTTCATGTCAAAGTTCTCATTTAGCATGCTCTTTGTGGAATTAATTACATCCATGTTTGTACCAAGTATAAGCATATCATCAACATACAAGCATACAATCACACATGCATCATTCACAATTTTAGTATAAACACACTTGTCAGATTCATTTATTTTAAAACCACTAGAAATCATTACATGATCAAATTTTTCATGCCACTGTTTAAGTGCTTGTTTCAAACCATACAAAGATTTTTTCAGTTTACACACTTTGTTTTCACAACCTTTCACTACAAAGCCCTCAGGTTGGTCCATATAGATTTCTTCATCTAGTTCACCATTTAGAAAAGTTATTTTTACATCCATTTGATGTATCTCTAAGTTATGAATGGAAGAAATAGCAATTAACATCCTAATGGAAGTAATTCTCGTAATAGGTGAATAAGTATCAAAGAAATCTACAGCTTCTATCTGTTTATAGCCTTTAGCTACTAATCTAGGTTTGTATTTTTCCACAGTTCCATATACCTTACGTTTCCTTTTGAAGATCCATTTACAACTTATGGGTTTACACCCTAGAGGTAAATCTACAAACTCCCAAGTATCATTTTGTATAATGGAATCCATTTCACTAATGGTGGATTCTTTCCACCATGGAGCTTCAGAAGAAGTCATGGATTCTCTATAAGTCTGTGGATCAGTCTCAGCTAAGCATGTTATGAAGTCTGGCCCAAAAGATTTTCCAGTTCTAAGTCTCTTACCTCTTCTAGGCTCAAATTCAAAATCATCTTCCTATAAAGGTAATGTTTGACTAGTGGAAGGGACATCTAGGGGATCAACACATATCATGCGAGATTCAGATTTCAAAGGAAAAATATTTTCAAATAACACAACATCCCTAGACTCCATAATTGTATTCACACCGATTTCAGATATTTCATAACTTACAACCATAAATCTATATGCAGTAGTATGTTCAGGATACCCTATGAAGACACAATCAACAATTTTGGGTCCTATCTTGATTCTCTTATGTGGAGGAATGGACACCTTAGGCAAACACCCCCACACTTTAAAGTATGCATAAGAAGGTTGTCTACCTTTCTATAACTCATATGGAGTTTGTATGATCCTTTAAAGAGTACTCTGTTCAAGACATAGCAAGCTGAGAGGACGGCCTCCCCCCACAAGTTTGCAGGTAGTCCTGAACTAATTAACATGGCATTCATCATCTCCTTAAGGGTTCGGTTTTTCCGTTCAGCCACACCATTAGATTATGTTGAATAAGGAGGGGTTACTTCATGTATAATGCCGTGTTCTATGCAAAAATCTCCTATAGGAATTACATACTCACCACCACGGTCAGACCTAACAGTTTTAATGGTAGCACTCGTTTGGTTTTCAACTTCTAGTTTATACATCTAAGGCTTCTAAATATATGTGACAGTACCTCGTACAATCATCTATAAAAGTGACAAACCATTTCTTACCACCTCTAGTTTGAACTGATTTCATTTCAACTAGGTCTGAATGGATTAATTCTAAAGGTTTAGAATTTCTCTGAATATTTTTCCTAAAAGGTTTTTTTAGCATGTTTTGATTCTACGCATATTTCACATTTATGTTCATTTTCTAAACTAAATTTGGGTATGCAGCCTATGCTAGCCAGTTTATTCATTGATTTATAGTTTACATGACCAATTCTACCATGCCAAACATTCAATGACACACAAACATAAGAAGAATCAATTTTATTCATTTCAACAGAGGTTACATTCAGTTTGTAGAGACCATCAGTCTTATAACCCTTCCTACATAGTCATTACCCTTAGTGACAATAACTTTCCAAGATTCAAAAACAAGTTTAAAACCCTTATCATCTAAAATACCACAAGATACAAGATTTTTGCAGATGTCCGGAACATGAAGAACTTCATCCAATGTGAGAGTTTTGCCAGAAGTGAGTTTTAGCCCAACTTTGCCTTTTCCCACAACTTATGTTGCGAACGAGTTACCCATGTAGAGTTTCTCCCCTTCCCCTACCTTCTGATAGGAGGTGAACATATCCCTGTTTCCACAGACATGTTTGGTAGCACCAGAGTCTACCCACCAGTCTCTCACATTGGTTACCAAATTGACTTCAGACACCGTGCCAGAAAACTCGTTCTTGTTGCTTTCAACCAAATTAGCATTGTTTTTCTTGTTATTAAAGTCCTTACATTTTCTACAATGAATTTCCATATGGACAGGAATTCCGCAAACATAACATGCACCTTTAATTTTACCAATGCCAGATTTGGGTTTCGGAAATGTACCTTTCTTGTGCGTACCAGGCTTGCGTTTGCTGTTGTCGCCCTTTTAGTATTGAAAGACTTATGTTCAATTACATGAGCCTTGTTGGACATGTCCCTTGCGAAGGATACGTTCTTGTCTTTGGAGCACATCAATTCTTCCACTTGAATCTTCTTACCCAATTCAACAATACTGAATTCACCAGTTTCATGTCTCAATCTTCGTTTGTATTCAGACCAGGAAGAAGGTAATTTCTCAATCACCGCAGACACTTGAAACGTTTCATCTATCACCATACCTTCAGCAATAATTTCATTGATAATACGTTGGAGATCAAGGAATTGGTCAACCACAGATTTGTCATTTGTCATATTGTATTCCAGGAACCTGGCTACCAAAAACTTCTTACTTCCAGCAGTTTCCGCTTCATATTTTGCTTCTAAAGCAGCCCATAAATCAAACGCAGAAAAGTTTTCTTTTGCATTATAGAAGTCTTACAGAGCATCTTCTAAAAAGTTCAGAATGTGATTTTTAGCCATATAGTTCTGTCTACCCCAACTTTCCAACTCCCTTTCATTTCCAGCATCATTCAAAGTCTCATCAAAGGATTTCAGAATAATTCATATAGCATATGGAAACTCAGAAAGAACAACATCTTGGATTGCCATCTTTTGAAATCTTTTCCATTGAATTTTTGTGGTATGTCAACATCACTTTTAGCCATTGTTACAGAAGAAATAGCTATTGTGTTAAGATTGTTGGATCTGCAACAAAAGAAATACACTAAACAGGAGAAATTGTTAAGGTTAAAGAAAACTCTGATTGATACACACAATGGACAGAGCCACCTGCTCAGCAAATTGTCCTTAACACAATAGTCCGCGGGTACTCCTCAAGAATGAGAGATGATATACCCCAACAACGGAGATGTGTCCAGGATAGAACTGCCCGTTGTGACTAGTATAAGCACAATACTAGTCACCCTCAACGAACTCAACAACAATTGATATGGAAGGGAAATAAACAAGCAATGTGCGCAAAACAAACAAGAATAGGGGAAAAGAAGACAGGATAATAGCTGCTTCTGGAGTAAGTTGAAATGATGAAATCAATTTTATTTTATATCCAAAAGAAGAGAAGAGCGTTAAGAGTATTGACTAAAAATCAATTCCGTGCATGAAGAATGGACATAAATAATTACAACGTAATTAAAACGGTCAAAAATTTATTCTTTCTTTTAATTCTGCTTAATTCTCGTCGGGTCAGATGCCCTCACATTAAAAACAAAATTTATTTTGGTTTTAAATTCTTTTAAGGAAAACTATTATGTTCAAAAAAGGTAAGTCTTGGGTTGGCCCGCAGCCTCAGCTGCGCCTGCACCCGCAACCATACTCATTCCCGCAGTAGTAGCCACAGCCACAGCCGCAGCCACAAGTCCGCAAGCAAACAAGCTCGAAAGCACGCAAGCACACAAGCACACAAGATCACAAGCACACAAGCACACAAGATCACAAGCACACAATCACACAAGCTCACAAGCTCGCAAAACGCAATAGCAAGCGCACCCGAGCACGAGCTCGTACGTGCTTCGGTGCGAAGCACCGCGCGTGTGTGAAAAGAATGGTTGCACCAACTAGTCCGCCTTAGTCCTCCCCCAACCACAAAAGTGTCTAAACCCCTAAGGGCCCTCCCTTAAAAGCAACTTTCTAGATAATAAGGAGAGGAATCATCTTTAGTGTCTCCAATGTGGGACTAAAGGTTCATTCACAAAAGTGAAAATGAGCTAGTTATCCTAGTTCCTTAGTGACCCCTTGGTCCTAAGATCCATTCCTGCCAAGACCAAATAAAAATAGTTCATTTTCTCCAACAACCTATATTTACTTTTTGGTCCGCCCAAAACCAATTATAGTGGGGCGAGTAAATTTGGTTATGGCCCAGATTTTTTAGGATTTGAGAACAAATTTGGTCTGAAATCCGAACCAAACCCAAATTTAATAAAGCACAAGCGTATGTATAGGTGAACATTTGATGGCAAGCGCAAATAAAAATGAACGTCTGAAACCAGACGCACATTTAGAGTACCGCTTGTGTACTAGAGAAAACTAGGCACACATTTAGAATATCGTTCGTGTACTAGAGACAACCTTGCGCACATTTAGAGTACCGTCTGTTATTTGGTATACTCTTTCACCGTTGCATTTCTTATGGAATATAATAAAAAAAAATGATATTTAATCTTTGATTTTAGTATTTACTCCACTTATGACTATGGATGCTCTTACCTACCATTTCTACCCATATTCTACTTTTCAGATTTAAAAAAAATCTTCATTCTATTTTTACATTACCCACGAATTTATGGTTAATTCTTTGATGTGCTAATGACAATACGTTTGAAGGCTATTCTGCACCAGATGTATTTTTCTTGGGAGGATGCTAATATGGAGTAATAAATTATGTAACTGCATTAGATTTGCGTTGATCCGTATGAATATTCTTTCGTATATATTTTTTTTAATCTATAATATATTTTTTTCTTATCTAAAGCCGTAGTTTTTTAAATAGTTTATTGGCTTAACAACCCTTAGATCCTTTTTTATGGGTATAGAAGATAAGTAAACTTAGATACTTTTCAAATACCCAAGTATCTAGAAGATACTTTTCTAATATCCTAAATGGGTATTACACCCAAAAATTTGTAAATCAACTGACAAAAATACCCTTATCTCTCTCTCTCTTTTTCACGGTGTTGGAAGCACTCCCAGAACATACTCTCTTTGCCTGATTTCTCAAGGTAGGATGCAGTCGATAACGTATTTTGCACAATTGTTATCGTTGCTCTAGAGAGTTGTATTTTACTTGTCAGAAGCCGTGGCTGATATGTTCACTAGAAGGATTTAATTTTCTCTCTTTTCCTTGTTTTGACTTCGTACATAATTCGGGAAGATGGTCTGTTAATTATGAGGTAATTGAATCAGAATCGGAATTTGATGGCCCGTTAATCATGAGGGTAATTGAATTTCTTGATTACTATAGATCTTAGTAAACAGAGGAAGGTTGAAAATATTTGATAGTCTGTGAACTTCCATGGAGGAATTTTCTTAGAGATTTCTTTCTCATGTGGTGTATAAAAAGGTTTGGTTGAGTCACAAAAGAGGTTAGGAAGGTTGGGTCGAGCTCAGGAAGCTAAAAAGAGCGAAAAAAATAAATTTAGAAAAAAATTTTGGTGCTGCTGATGAAGAACACGGGAAGAACGGAGAAAAGACAACGGTTTCTTCAACCCATCAGCAACGTTGTTCTTTAGCTTTGCAACGTTTATCTTCAACCAATCAGCAACGTTGTTCTTCAGCTTTGCAATGTTTACTTTTAGCTGCAACGATTTCCTCAACCAATCAACAACGTTTATTTTCAGCTTTGCAACGTTTATCTTCAGCTTTATTGTAACATGAAAAAAACGTTGCAGATTTCCTGTTTTGTTAATTTTAGCTTTTTTACTTCTTCCCAAACACTTTTGAGCCATGTACCGATTTTTTAGGGTGTTTTGAACATGATGATACTAGTTTCATACTAGTATAAACATGGATGAAAAAAAAATTCAAGTTAGGATTCAACCAATTTCATCCTAGCTATTATTCGAAAAAAAAAATTCAATTTTATTTTAAACCAGAATGCAACCAGTTTCATCCTAGCTATTATTCAAATATTTTTATTTTCTTAGTTTAAAACAGGATGCATCCAGTTTCATCCAAGTTATTTTTTGAATAAATTTTTCTATTTTATTTTAATTCAGGATGCAACCAGTTTCATCCTAGCTATTTTCTTTCGGAAAAAAAAAATCGAATTTAGTATCAATAATGGATCTTGTTTTGAAGAGAATTTAAAATCCTTTCCAAAAATATAAGTTTTATTAAAATCGGATATATGTTTTGAAAGTTATGAGTGCTTTTGTGATTTGTTTTTAAATTGGAGAGAGAAATGATATTTTTTTAAAAAAAAAGATTAAGGACATAATTGTCTAATTTTCTTTGTGTCAATTTCACTCATCCCTAATTTTTACAAGTCCACTAAAACTATAAATTAGGGAATATTGGCAATAGACCCAGTTTTTGTTTTTTAAATAGACCGTTTCAAAAACGGGGTATTTGCTAACTATTCCAAAAAACCCGGACCGTATTAACCATTAGTCCACCCGGGAAACCCACTTTAACCATAGGTCCAAAAACCATTTGAAAACTCCCAATTACGATTTTGCCCATCATGTGTATTGTTCACAACTCACATGTGAACCACGTAGCACACGTCCGCCATTAATTCTTTATAATTCTCTCTTCTTAAAATCAAAACCAAAACATAATCATTTATCAGATCTGATTCTCTCTTTAAATCATCAAACAAAAAAACAAAAACAAAATCGTCAAATAAAAAACGCAAAATCATAAAAAAAAAAAAAAAACCAAAAAAGATTAAAAGAGTAATAAGAGAAGAAGTAGTAGAAGAAGGAAATCGTATTCCTGCACTACCAACAAAAGAGAAGAAGAAAAGAAGTAGTAGAAAAACAAAAGAAGAAGAAGATCTATATTAGTCGCCAAGAACACTACATATTGATCATTTAGTACATATTGATCCTTTAATACATATTGATATGCACCGAAGGGAAAAGTGTATGATCCCACGGTACATATTGATATGTACCGAAGGAAAATATGTATTGAAGGAAAATGTGTATGATCCAACAGTACATATTAATATATATTGAAGGAAAATGTGTATGATCCCACAATACATATTGGTATATAATGAAGGAAAAAGTGTATGATCCCACAGTACATATTCATATGTACTAAAGGAAAATAGGTATTGAAGGAAAATGTGTATGATCCCACGGTACATATTGGTATATACTGAAAAAAAATAGGGTATTGAAGGAAAAAATATATGATCTCACAATACATATTGATCAAAATGTATATATTGATATGTACTGAAGGAAAATCTGCACCGAAGGAAAAAATAAATGATCTAACAGTACATATCAATATGTACTGAATGAAAAGTACATATTAAACCATGATTTAAAAAAAAAGAAAGAAGTAAACCAAATAAAAATAACATCATATCGATTAAACCATGTCACTTTAAGAGACAACCTTCGTTTTTCAATATTGAACATCAAATCCAGATGAAAAACAAGATTAAAAAATATAAATCAAAACCCAAAATTAATGAATTTATATCTTCTTCTTCTTCTTCATGGATCTATTCGTGAATCTTCTTCTTCTTCACTTGCTTCACTTCTTTACCATCACTTATTATAGAACATACCTGGATTGGATGGAGATGAAGGTGATTATAGAGCACTAAAACGATCTTCAAACAAAACCCTAAAAACACTAGCAGAGAAGAAAATGAATCTGAAATTTTAGAAAGATTGAGCTGATTGAAGTAGTTTCTCTGGTTTTTATTCATCAATCCCCATCAGCAGCAGTAATCAATGATCTTCAAAATAATATTTAAATTCCTAGAGCATCAGCACCAGTAGAGAGAAAAACAGATCCGAGCTACCAAAAAACAAAAACAGAGAGAGAAAAAAATGAATCTCAAAATTGTTTTGAAACGAAAGTTTGATTTTCTCTGTTATGGTAGAGAAGAAAGAGGTATTTATGGGATATTAAATTTTGTTTTTCATTGTTCTCACGTGAATTGGACGCGTGAGTAAGAAAACAAATCTAAAAACTTGTTTTTAGATTAATGGTTAAATCGGATTTTGGAATAGGATTAGAGGTTAAACGGATCTCTAATATATGATTATCTAGTAATTCCTAGTTCAAAAACAACATTAAACTGTATGTTCTAAAAAGAGGAATGGTAAATCTTTTTAGAAAATTGGTGATCCCAGTAAAATGTAATGGGACATAACAAAAAAAATCTGGCTAAGAGGAACAACTTTGACGTTGTTTTTCCAGACCGTAGTCACCGTACATTAGGAATTTTTGTATCCAAAAATAAATAAATAGTCCAATGAATGTAAAAGTGAATTCATACAACCCAATCACCTGATTCCAAGATCTGAATAGAAAAAAGAGAGGTTGTGATTTATGATTAAAACATAGAATCCCATTCTCATAGACACTAATAATGAAACTTTAGATTTGTTAATTATTACTTTAGAAGACAGATTATGTGCATAATTGTAGGAGAGGGCACAAAAAGTCGGGGGTCCTTTAAGAAAGAGACGCATTTCGCAATGGCATATTACTATTTGTACAGGAAACGTGGGGGTGCATGTACTGTTCACCAAACTCATGAAGGGAAATGCCAACTGATTGTCACCTTCTAACCCTCGAATTAAAGCAAAATTTGTGACGCTCCATCTTTAACCCACAATTGCGTCACCTGACCCAAGTAACGATGAGATTTACATGGTATAATTAATTAAATTTCTTTGTTTTTGTTCATATAGAGAGGATCAGTGTTAGATTCATCACTCATAATGCTTGTAGCCTAAATAAAAAATGACCTTTTTAGACATAGGCTCACATTTGAAGCTACCAACACGGCAACACTGATCTAGTAAGAAAAGACAAGATGTGAGCTGATCGGTATCCGCATTAACATCTCATCTGATTTGCTTTTCCAACCGACGGAGTAAACTTTTGGAATCTTGTTTAACTACCATAGAGCTTCTTAAGCCAGCTGAAAACAAACAAATTATTTAAATTTAAGCCATAACTTCTGTTAATACTTGCACGATTTGTATTCAACCGTTAATTCACTACGATTCAATTTCAGACTAGTGTACTTATTAAAAGTGGCATATTACGCTAGTTTATGAAAAAGTGTGATACACACAAAAAATATATGAAAAAATAGACTCTATCTTGTTTTCATATGGATTATAAAAAAGAAAAAATCCACATCAAAACGTAAAATAATGATTTTTTAACAAAATGTATTATATAAATACGATTTTTTTCTTTTATAAAAATAATTTTTGAGGAGTATATTTTAAATTTTAATGAAACTTGACTTGCTTTTTTAAAATGTGAAACTTATCTACTGTGGTTTTGATATACGAAAACTTCGATTCAACCTTGTACAAAGGCTGAATTGACTAAATATAATATTATATAGGAACCAAAAATTAGAGCGTACTAACTTAAAAGTACCTCTTAGAGGGTAATTCTGAAGGATCCTGAAAAATGAGATAAATTTATTTAATTTTCATTTTTTTCTTTTAACAATGTGGTTTTCACTCATATATAAAATTGGTTTGGAGATTTAGGTTTTAAGAACCTTAAAAAAAATTAATCTTGCTTTGCTAGCTAAAATGCCATGGAAGCTTATTACTAATCAGGATTCTCTTTCATCTAAGGTTTTCAAATCTAAATATTTTAGGAATCACTCACCTCTTCATCCCATAAAGAAAAAACAAGGTATTTGGATTTGGCATGGCATTTGTAAAGGGCTTGATGTTATAAGAAAATTACATTTGGCAGGTAGCTAATAGAGAATAAATTAGCATTTGGCAGGACAAGCGGGTAAATTGTGATTCCTCACTTTTGCCTAGACCCACTGACTTTGCTTTGTAGGATTATATCCTAGTAAGTCAGCTAATTAACCCATATTCTGGTGAATGGGAAGATTCAGGCTTGCAGGAATTATTTTCAAAAGAACAAATTCAAAAAATACATCACATTAGGATTCCATATTCAGGACATGATACTTTAAGATGGTCCTTAACTAACTCTGGTAATTTCACTACCAGTTTTACTTACAGGGCACTAATACAGGAGCAATGTACATCATCCCAGTAAGAGCATAAACAATGACTCAGACTCCAGCACTTGGATATTCTTCCAAAATATAAGATTTTTCTTTGGAAATGTTTGCATAACATTTTACCACTTAAAACAAAATTGCATAACATAGGTGTTACTTCAGATAACTTATGTTCTTTGTGTAACTCTGCAGATGAAAATTTTGATCACCTTTTCTATCACTGCTATTTTGCTAGAGCATTATGGTTTGGTTACTTCCCTCAAGCTCTCTCTACTATTTCCAGTTTTGTTAGTCTAAAAGATTGGATTTTAAGCTGGTTTTATTCGCCACCCACTGCTCAGATGACTGACAATTGTAGAATCTATACAGTTATTCTATGGAATATTTGGAATACAGGAAATAGTGCTTCTTTAGAGCATCAACAACAACACACTTTAACTGTCATTCATAGTATTACACTACAAGTTGATATTTTGAATCAGACACATCACTTGTTTCATAAAACTTAAATCATCTTCTTTATCTGCTAATATTGCTACTAAATTTTTTTTGTTACACTCAAATGATATTAGTAATGCTTTTGGGGGTCTAATTTTTGTTGATGCTTTTTTGGGGAAACACTCCTCAATTGCAGGTTGTGGATTTGTTTACTATCATCTCAATGGAGCCTTCTCAACAGCCGAATGTTGGACAACTGTAGCAGATATAGTCCTTGAAGCTGAAGCACAAGCTCTACTCTCAGCTATTAACTGGGCACATAAAAAGCATCTTCATCATGTTATATTCATCTCAGAAAACATGACTCTAGTTCATGCTCTTAATGAGGAAGTTTCTAATATCAACTAGATGAATTTTTCACCTGTAAATAATTGTCAAATCGTCTTGCAAGACTGTAGTCTCTCTAGTTGTAGATATACTAGTCGGCATCTAAACCAGGCAGATGATGCTATAGCAA
This sequence comes from Papaver californicum, assembly GCA_023531435.1. NCBI lineage: Eukaryota > Viridiplantae > Streptophyta > Magnoliopsida > Ranunculales > Papaveraceae > Papaver > Papaver californicum. Next base: position 112,273 of record JAJJMC010019295.1, read on the forward strand.
AACTAGCTAGGAAACATTTTGTAACTAAACAATGGGAAAATCAGCCTCCTGACACTATCCTTGGAAAGTTGTTTCCTTTCTGTATTTTTTAAGTTTGTTGTTTGTTAATAAAACCGGTTACTTTCAAAAAAAAAAAAGGTTTTTCGTAATAGTACCACAAACGGCCATTTATTAACGCCTAAGATGTCACAAATTTAAACTCTAGTCCGCCTATATTAAAACTCTACAGAAATAACCCTATCGCACTATAGAAATAGAGTCCTCTAACTAAATATGCCCCAATGTATGTTTAGATTTTTTTATTTATTTTTTATTTTTCCAGTTGTTCGTGAAGACAACATTTGATCAAAATGGTTGGCATGTGTGCCAAAAACCATCCTTTCTCCGATTCATTCAGATCTATTTTCATACATATATTTGGTATACATCAATGTTCTGTTTCTTTTTCTTGTCAAAATTTTCGGATTTGTGTTTTTATTGTATGTTTCTCTTTGGATTTTTATAGATTTTGATCCTTATGCAACCTTGATTTGTCGTTAATATTTATTGTACTTTTAAAAATAAATTATCTTATTAGAGAAATTATACATAAAATATGTTGAGTGGATAAAGGACAAAAAAATTTTACTGTAAGGCAATTTCTATGCGAATTGAAAAAAAAAAATTGTTGTCAAGCCAGGTGAATAGGAAAAAACGTTTTGCCACTATGTTAAAATGTGAAAAGACTGATCACGTGTCGAATGGAAGGTCCAAGGACGTAGCAATGGCGATGCTGCACTGCGAAGAAAGCATTGCCGCGCATCAATACCCATGTCGCCAATGGCCATATTGACAACGACTTTATTTTATCAAGCCTATGAATTCACCCTCAATCTCCACTCTCAACTCACACTTCTCTACTCTTTATTACTTAATTCTTCTATACAAATTCTCATACTTTTTCTATATAATTTTTTATTTATTTTTGTTCTAGTTCTGCAAAGTTATGAATTTTGTGATTTTTTTTGTTGGAAAAAACAAAATTGAAAACTTGAAGCATTATTAACGACGGTCGTATTTTTGGATGATTTGTCTCAGAATCGCCCATATGATTTTGACCATTCTAAACAGGTGTCTTGTCCATATTTACTCTTAAATCATATACCTTTAAATCAAGATCGATCTGGATATCAAATATTGAGATGGGGTTGGTCGGAAACGGTAATTGTTTTGGCGTGGCTACCTCCTCCAGTTCGAAAAAGAGTTGTAAGATATCCTTGGCGGAGGTTCTATTTCATAATTAATAAATCAATTCTTTAGATGAATTCATAATCAATAATTCAATTCTTCAAGCATTCCACGGAAAAAAAAAATCATCTATTTCCAAAAGTGTATTAAATTTTATCCATAAGGATTAAACAATTTGTAGCCCAAATTACTCAAAAGTTTGACAAAGTATACAGACAATCAAAACAAAAAACACCCACAGAAGAAAAACCCTATATGATTTGTAAATTTTCTATTCCACCTGATTCTTTCTCCAGTTATTGTTGTTGTTGCTAGCCTTATTTATTTTTTTCGAAGATGAAGTAATTGCAGAGTTGGTGTTACTTTGTGGGCATAGAAAGTAAGTGTGGACTGAGTAAGAGGTGAATGGGGGTGTATATGGAGGGAAAAAGGTTTGAATGTGCAAAGATAATGTGATGATTTAGGGTTTTTATGAGAAGATAAAACCCCTAAAAGACTATAGTAGATGATGAAGCAACAACCATGGTTATGCCCATTTATTTCTCGATTGGGTTCTAGAAATCGAAGAAAAAAAATAGTGTTGGAGTTGTTATTTTGATGCTACTTTATACGGAGTTTACACATGACCTACAAAAAGTCGAAGTTAAGAAGAAAAATGAGTTTGGGTATGAATAACTCGTTGATTTAGGTGAGTTTTCGGCCGAGAAGTTAATTAGTAGTGGAAAAAACTCATTGCCGAGAAAACAATAATGATAACAACGAGAACGATTATTTATGAGTGATGCAAGTAAATTTGGGGCTTTTGTTTGCAACCATTGATTTAAGGGTTTTGTTTGAAACGGTTGGATCTTGTTAACATAGGCCCACACTTGGGGTAAATTCATAATGTCAATAAAAAAGTTAGACTTTAACTAAAGTCAGCAGAAATCAATGTGATTTCCAAGAACCAACCCCTAAGTTGGACAAATGTTAGACCAAACTCTGCTTTTGGACAAAACCTAAGTACCAAACATCAATTAAACCTATTTTAATTTAATATGCACTCAATATACAATAATTAAATAATATAATTATTTTTACAGAAATTACCCCTCTCGATTAGTTATTCATCTGTCATCTGTGGAATCATAAATGGTGTGGGAGATGTAGTTTCGTTCAACCAAACTGAATGGGTGTTAAATGGGAAATAAAAGATGATTCTTCCAGTATTTATAGCAACACACACACTTTGCGACATGATTATAACAACTACAATCTCGTACATTAAGATATTCAGTGTTGAAGAGTTTTTCACAACACAAGAAGTTTTCAAAAGATACTAATGAAGTCGATGAACTCGAAAGAATGTTTGTATTATGGATATTCAGCCAATTATTTTTCCCAACATAAACAGTGTTTCAAAGGTTAGTTGGCTCGAAGCTTTACAAGATATGAACGTGGTCCCATATTATTGGGGGTATACAAATTTAGTGGAACTCTACTTATCCCTCGACACAACATCCCTATCAAAGTCGAGCTTCATGCTTTTTTTTGCATCGTAAAAGTAAATATCACAATTCATCCATCTCCATCTCCATTGAGTATATATATATATATATATATATATTAAATATGGGCATATACTAAATGTATGAATTTACTTTTAGTTTAGGTGGTATACTTACTTCTGTGTACAGTGTATATTCACCAATTCTTGTGAACAATACAAGAAGAGTTCCAATTATTGACAAGTACCACAAAACCAATTTGACGAAAAACCAATGTGATGATGGAGCTATGTCTACATTTGTAAATCGACATCGTCAAACGACAAGAAACATGGAGAATATGGTTGTTCATCCTTATGAGGATTATTCTGATTTTGAAGAGGAAGAATCTAAAAAAGTTTTCGATGCTTACTAAAAAGAGTCGTTTTATTCAGTCAGTCGTCGATGCGCGATGTTTGGTATTTAGGGGAAAAACTTATTTACCAGTTTCTCGACATAAGATATTTAGTCAATATCCCTCAAGTTCAAGGTTATGTCTCTCCATCATATTGAAATATTACATGTTCTAGGTTGGCAGGGGCATGATATAAAGTGCCAACATAATATTGATTAATCAAGTACCTCAAATAAAAATATACTTCCTTGACAGCCTCCTCCCGAAGATCGTTGCTCATATTAGATATATATCCCACAAATAAAGATTCTACATCGTCCGAGTCAAGGGAAAATGTGATGATCCCAGTCGTTATACAAGGCATCAATCATACTGATCCTTATTATCATGTAAATGATATCGAAGATAAATTGAAGGCGTGTTGTAATGATTTATGTTATCTGACTTATATAATGCAAGTTATGCACTTAGAACATGTACACAAGTGGAGGGTAGATGCCTTGATATTTGGAATGAGTTCAACCTTCGAAACTGGTGGTACTGGAAGTCATATTGAATCATCATAGATGGTGCGACACACACAACCACCACAACAAATATTGGGGTTACAATTTAGATCTCAAGCAAATCCACGACAACAAAGCACATTATAACCATGCACTTCTAATACCTAAGTTGTACAACCACCTCGAGCTTCTTCTTCTACTCCCCAAGGTAATTATGGAGATAACTAACCTTTTTCTTCTATTCGTAAAGGTTATGTATGTTTTCTAGGTATCTCCAATATTTTAGGCTCAACAAATTATGAGGATCTTGCCAATTGGGACCCTAATCAACAACGGTAAAATAAATGTAACTTCTTAAGTTTGATTACTTAATATTATGTAGAACAAATGTAACTTTTATTATTGATTACTTATTATCATGTAGTAAAAATAATTCCATTTCTAATTAAAGATAACCAGTAAGTTTTAAAATTCAAATGTTGAATGAATCACACTCAACTAAAACTACTAAATCTTCGAGTTTAGGGTGATACAGGTGGTGAAGATGGACCATACAACATATCAAGGTTAAATTTGTTTAATTCCTTAAGGATGTGGAAACAAACTTCGTATTAGAAGATTTTTCATTCTCTTATTGATATTCCTCGCTAGTTCTTCGTAGCTATAATTTACAAAACAAAATCAATCTAAAGATGATAACAAAGTTAGTATTTGAATTTCAAAATTTTGAGATGTTTTTATATCATCACCAGTCGTTTCACTACTTTTTTTGCACCGATAACATTCAATATTAAAACAAAATAAAAGGTAACTTCTTTGCTGATTTGGGTAAAATGACTATTCAAACTCCAAAAATCATAGTTATTGGGGTTTCCGGCAGTGTCTACGTAAATTTTTTCATAATTTTCTTCCCCAAACTACTATGAACAGACTGCAGATTTTCTAATAATACAAAATTCTTACAAATAAAACGTCTTCTCCTCCGATATAGTTAACATGTCGACTCTTAGTCAATGATCGAGCTTGAGATGGTGAAGCCATAATTTATAATCAGGTTGTAAAAATAGAGGTGTAAATAAGGTTTGAGTTGAGATGAGGGGTAAAAGGGAGTATGTAGTGTAATAGGACGATAGCATGGCCGAAAGGCATATATTATACCACGCGGCGATGATATTGTCAAGAGATACATCCATTGATGCGATGGACAAATGCCCACCAAATTTTCATTTTGCCATTTAAAAATATACTGAATGAATCATTCTCTTCAAAAGGAAGCTTTCTAACTCCAATTATAAATAAAATACTTCTTGTGGTACATATGATGGTAATAATTATGAATTATCTTAGCATATAATTCTTGACGCCCTTTATCTAAAGCTATGCGATCTTTAGTCCCTTATGGCTAATATGTCTTCCAATGTTTAGATTCCACAAATTTCCATACAAGAATGGATGTAGAAATAGTAAACTAATTTTCAAAATACTGACCAACTTTGTGCAATTTTTACTACTGCTTGGTGTATATGGAGAGGCAGATGTTTCAAGAGAAAAACTTAAATTCATCATCCACTGCAAGAGTTGTAGTGAGGTTAGCTTAAAAAACATTGCTTTCTCTATTGGCTGAAAGTGATATCAGAATCCATCTGAACTATCAGCTGAAGGTCAACCATCAATCGATGATCTTCCTCGTAACTGCGTAATAGTCTTTTGTGATGCCTCTTTTGACGATAATACTAATGAAACTTGTGTTATATTATTTTTACCGATTTGACATGGGATAAAGGATACAAACTATCAATGGAATATTTAGGAATCCTGAAGAAGTTGAAGGTCTAGTTAAGTTTGAGGCTATTAAATGGGCTAAAAGCAGAAACATCAACAACATCTGCATAAACAGTGAATTAATGATGTTAAAATGTTATTCCTTACAAAATTAAAATAACCAAGTTGGTTAGTTTACCAATTCTATTTTGGATAATTATGTTGTCTTTCTTAATAATTTTCAATTTTCAAAGGTAGAGTATATCAGTAGAAATTTTAATTATATAACTGATATAGTAGCCAAATACTTTATAAGGAATACTACTGTGGTGAATGGTTGGACTTATGTCCCTCGTTCTTTCACACAACTATACAATCTCTTATTTAATAAATTTTTATTTCTTAACATTTTTTTATATTTTTTTTGACAAATTTATCAATTTATCTACTCTTGAAGAGTTGCCCTTTCATAGAAAAAACGACGTTGTTTGGTGCCCTTATTTTTTACCCCATGATGTGGTACCAATCTAAACTTCTCATTCGAAAATAGTGATCCCTTAGAGCAACTGCAGCGGACGATTAGAGTAAAGACTAAAGAGAAAATTTTCTCTTTACTCGTCAGATTGCAACCGCAACGGGAGAGGAAATATGAGTTTTAGTCCATATTAGCTACAGTAACCGAGTGAATTTTCTCCAAATTATAAGTATAGTCGCACGGCCTTGTGAGATAGCGTATGTCTAATACGTTCACTTAGGAAACCGTATTTATATCAGAAGTATCCTTAGAAAACCGCTTGGTACTACGGTCATCTAAATGTCCGCCTGATACTACGGTCACATGCAACATCGTCCCTTAAAGATACGGTCATCTAACTATACGCCTCTTAACACGGTCTGTTAGGAAACTGCATTGGAGACGTACGGGTTGGTAGGAAGCCGTCCAAAGCTAAACGGCGTCTTAGGAATGAGGTTGGTAGACGCACGGCCTGGTAGGAAGCCGCCCAACCTCCTAATATCAGACGGTCACCCAGTGAACCGTGTGAATTCCAAACGGTAGCCGTTAATACCGTTGCAGTGAATGAATATGATAGTTCAAATGGATTGTTAGGAGAGAATCGATGAATGGAAGGAGGCAGTGATAATGAGTTAATGACAATGATGGGCGTAGTGGTGTTTGATGGGTGTAATATGTGAGAGCGTGAAAGATGAGATAATGATTGGGTTTGCTGCCATTGGATAGCTGATTATTTACACGAGCTATACTTAAACTTTAATCTTGTTAAAACTCCACAAAAACTCCTATACAGACCACTTACTAATCAACTGAATAGTTGATTGCAGTGATAAGATGAGAAGATTGACTGGTCACACGGCTTCTTATATGGCCGCCCAGGCGCGGTCTCCCAATTGACCGCTGGTAACTCATACGGTTTCATAAGTAGCCGCTCCACCATACGGCCACCCAACTAAACGCTCAATGATACGTATCGTTAAGTGAGCGTATTTTATTTGGCGGTCACTTAAATGAGCGTATAATTCCGCGATCTTCTAAATGAATGCAGTACAAACATACGGTAACATAGTTAACCGACCGTGTTATCTACGGCCATCTAACATTACGCTCAATATCATACGGCTACTAAGAAGACCGTGCGAGTAAAATTTACTCGTTTCCGCTGTGGGTTTTAAGCAAAAGACCAAACAAAATTTGATATCTACTCGATAGGATAGTCGCACCGCTGCAGTTGCCCTTAGAAATTTACGGTGAATTCGGACTGAACCGTTATAGACCATTACCTATACAAGACGTTGTGAGGGAAATTTTTTGGAGGATATATGTGAGGGTAGGAAGCATTTTCGGTAAAAAAAACAAATAAATGTTGCCCAAAGTCCATTCGGTCTTGACTAAAATCAATCATCCTCGAATTTCAAATCCGTCCTTATACCTGTCCACTCCACTAATCAACAATTTAATACGGAATTGAAATAGGAAAGAGTCCAACGGTATAATCCACGTCAACATGTAAGAAATAGTCGCACACACAGATTTCATCAATTTTCAAATCGAATGGGGTTAGCACGACATTTTCGGTCAATTTTAAAAAAATCCACATAAACTCAAATTACAAAACGGGTATTTAATTCAAATTACAAGGACAATATCGGAAAAAGAACCAATATTCACCTAAAACTCCTTTTATAGTAGCGCCAGATTCCCTTTCAAAAAATTTCAAAATCCCCTTTTATTTCATTTTCTCTTTACCGACTAAAAAATACCAATCTCTTCTTCTACTGTTTACAGTGAGAGAGAAAAGAGAGTAAAAGAAAATCATTTCCAGATTTAAAATTCGGTAAGTCTAGTCTAGTATTTCAGATGTTAAATTTGATTATTTTTTTTGTTCGGATCTTCTTCTTAATCTCGATCAAATTGATGTGATTTTTATTTAAAGTAAACGGTTGAGATCTTAGGATAACTTGAAATGTACTCAACGGGCCCACAATAAACCAGACACAAAAAAAACTCCTCCCATCTCTCTCTCTCTCTTTTTAAAAATACTCTACTCTCTCAATATCTCTTGTTTTTCTCTCTGAGTTTTATTTTCAAATGGGTTCAAGACAGAACCAAAACAGACCACCAACATCAAATACTCTCCTTCCTCCTCGTAGTCCTTCTAAAGTAAGGTTACTCTTGTAATCTCTCTCTCTCTTTTAATCTTAATAATTAGGGTTTTGATTTGGTTTTCATTTTTGATGTGTTTTTTTTTTCGATTTTTGTAGAAGAAAGATCAGTTTGAGATTCCTGTAGATAAACGAAGAAAACTTGTTGGTGCGACGACGTCGAACATGGTAGGACAGAATCAGAATCGTACAAGACCAGCGTTAACAGTTGTGAATAATACTTCTGCCTTAGATCTATCGATGACAAGTGAAACGGCTAGAAATGGTGGTGGTTCTGAATGTGGATCTATTGATTTTACTAAAGATGATGTCGAGGCTTTACTGAATGAGAAGATGAAGGGGAAGAGTAAGTTCGATTACAAGGTCAGTGCAATTTTTTGATGAAACTTATTTTATTTTGTTGTTGTATTTCTTGGATTTTGATGTTCTCTCTATTGGTTTTTTGATTTTGGATTTTTTTTTCGTGTTGGTATGAAATTTGCAGGGGAAATGCGAACAGATGACTGAATATATTAAGAAGTTGAGACTATGTATAAAATGGTTTCAAGAACTTGAAGCAGGTTATGTGATTGAGCGTGAGAAGAATCAGACTGCGTTAGATTCCTTAGAGAAAAAATGTGAAGAAACAGGTGAAATTTAATCACTTTCCCCTTTTTTTTTTTAAATTCAATTACTCAGTGAGAATTGTGAATTGACATTGATTGTAATTGCTTAGAGACGCAAATGAGAGCAAAGGTAGATGAGATGGAATCATCGATTGCTTCTTTGAAGAGAAGTGTTGCTACTCTAGAAGAGGAACTGGCCAGGGTTACAACTGAGAAGAATGTAAGATCAGTGACACTCTTTGTTTTTTATGTTCAAGTTTGAATAGAAAAAATCAGAATTTTCTGATTCGGTTGAGATTCTCACTGTATAGTTTGTTATATGGGTATTTTATACATAGGCTGCTGTAGATTCTCACAACACTGAGAAAGAAGCTAGATTGGCTATTGAAAAGTTGCATGCTTCTTTGACTGGAGAACTTGAGAAAGCTCAGGAAGACCTAAGCAGTGCCAACCAAAGGGTATAATCGAATTATGAAGTTGGTTTTTCTAGTTTAATCTTATATTTTGCTTGCGAGTCATCTAAATTTTGATATGCCTTGTGTTACAGATAGAGTCACTGACTGCTACGTACAGAAATTCACAAGAATACAATACTAGCTTGCAGCAATACAACAGTAGACTTCAGGTGGACTGTGAGACATTCAAGACAAACCTTGCACATGCTGAGCAGGAGAGGGCTGTTATTGTCGAGAGGCTCAGCACCTTTAGGGGTCGAATCAATGTTCTGCAGGATGAATTGGGTTCCCTTAGAGTAAGCATTTTATGATTATAATTCATGTGGTGCTTTATCTCTCTGTGGGTCTGAATGGTTGTATAATAGTAAGAACAGCTAATCTTTTATGTGCTAATATTCATTTTTTTTTTACCATGTATTGCGATATGTTTTAGGAATTAAGTTTTCTCTGTACTGTTTTCTCCCTCGCATGTCATTCTTTCTTTTCAAATTCAATTGTTGGCATAACTGACATTGCTTTGTGGATCTTTGAATCTCTTCTGATGCATAGTTTTGCGTCCAACTTATCAATCCTGTTTCTGCTTTCTTGTTCTAAACCAATAAGTATTATTTGTGCCCACAGACTTCTAAAGATGAGGCCGTGAAGCAGAGGGAATCCTTGGCTGTTGAAGTTGGGAGTCTGAGAGAAGAACTTCAAAAAGTTAGAGAAGATCGTGACCGTCAGCTGTCACAAGTTATAAGTTTATCGGAAGAAGTTGTCAAGTACAAAGAATATACTGGCAAATCATCTGCACAGTTAGACAATTTATCAGTAAAATCAAAATCCCTCGAGGTTTGTTGAATTGTACTTACTATCTGCGAAGTCCTATAATTCTTGACTATGAAGGTTTACCAGAATCTGAATACTTCTATTGCAGGAGACTTGTACTTCTCAAAGCGAGCAAATTAAAATATTGCTGCATCAGCTAGCTGCTGCAAATGAAAAGTTGCAGGTAAACTTGTTGCCTAGTGGACATGTTCTTGGGTGTGCTACTTGATTGGGAATGGCAGATTTAACATTCTTTCCTGCAGGTATCTGATATGAACAATATGAAGACAGTGTCTGAGTTTGAAGCACAAAGAAAGCTTGTGGATGACCTACAGGAACGGCTAGCTGATGCAGATATTCAAATTATCGAGGCAGAGAAGCTACGGAAAAAGCTGCACAACACAATATTGGTAATGTTTACTTGTTTCACTTTGGTTTTCAGTCGAATTCAAACTTTCCATGTACTAATTATAGGTGTGCAATTTGCAGGAGCTCAAAGGAAATATTCGCGTGTTTTGTAGAGTACGACCTTTGTTACCTGATGACGGTGCTGGTACAGAAACAACCGTGATATCATACCCCACATCAACGGAAGCTAAAGGCCGGGGAATTGATTTGTTACAAAGTGGTATGTGTGACGTGGTTTCCATTTTAGTTATTTACTTATCCTCAGTATGCATCAAGCACTTTATCAGTATACATATTTCCAAGTATCTATTGTCTTATTTTTCTTGAGTTTAAACATTTTCAGTTTTACAATATTCTGATGTCATCAGGTCAAAAGCATCCATTTACCTTTGACAAAGTATTCAGCCACGACTCGTCACAACAGGATGTTTTTATAGAGATTTCTCAGTTGGTTCAGAGTGCGCTTGACGGGTATAAGGTGATGCTTATGCTTAAGTCTCCTTAATGTGTTTTGTCGGTAACATAAGAATACCATACTTGTTCATTTTAGGGGTGTCTTTAATATCATGGTTTGCAATTTAGTAGTTTTTTGCAGGTGCACTCTTTTTAAAAGGATCTAATCACACTGTGTCAACTAAATTTTTGCATCTGAGGTCTTAGTTGTTTATGTCAATTACAAACTAAAAGAGAAACCTCGAGAGGATATAAATGCTGTGGTACAAGTGTTATTTTTAGATATCCTTGGAATTCTCAACTCAAGCTTTTAAAATGTCGAGTTGGATGTGTTAATATGAGAATGTTGTCTTATTCGTGTTGGAGTGACTGCTACTGTGTAGTTTTGTGTTTTTCCTCGGGATCATTATATCTTTCGTAATGATAGGCCTCTTAAAGGTTTTGGTAATATGCTTACCTAATAAGGACTTTCTGTTCTAAATTGTGGTATCCTCTGTGTGAGTAAGCTCAAAAAGTTAAACAATTTGGTCTTTGTAGGTTTGTATTTTCGCATATGGCCAGACAGGGTCTGGGAAAACTTATACCATGATGGGTAGGACAGAAGCACCAGAACAGAAAGGTTTGATACCTCGTTCACTGGAGCAGATATTTCAATGTAGCCAGTCACTTAAAGCTCAGGGATGGAAATATAAAATGCAGGTTTTAAGTCATTCCTCTCTGCCCATTTTATTCATTAATTCTTTAAGCTTCTTCGAATTCTTTTGCGAATCCTTCAGATCAATCTTGTGTTGGTCGTTGTATTGCTTCATTTGGATTTGGTAATGCGGGTGTCTAAGATGTTATTTGTTTTTCTGTTTTGAAGGCGTCCATGCTTGAAATATACAATGAAACAATCCGCGATCTGTTAGCAACAAATCGTACAGTATGCCCCGAGAACTCCGCTCCTGGGAAACAGTACACGATAAAACATGACGCAAATGGGAATACACATGTTTCCGACCTCACTATTGTTGATGTTTCTAGCTTCAAAGAGGTTTCCTCCCTTCTGCATCAGGCTGCACAAAGCAGGTATATTCCTTGTTAATTAATTATGCCTTTAATCTGCAAGCTGTGCGGCAACGACAGTGGTCTTCAGTTTCTTATCGAAGTTTACACAGTGATGTTGTAAATTTTTGGAGATGATGCATGGTGTAAAATGTTTTGTTGTTTCTTTCAGATCTGTAAGCAAGACACTGATGAATGAACAATCCTCAAGAAGTCATTTTGTCTTTACCTTACGAATATCAGGAGTTAACGAGGTAAGTATTCTGTTGATTATGATTTATGTTTCAGTAAAGAAATGTACCCTCATTTATCCATTGACCTGTCTTTATTTGCCAGAGCACCGAACAACAAGTACAAAGCATATTAAATCTCATAGATTTAGCTGGCAGTGAAAGGCTCTCCAAGAGTGGTTCAACCGGGGACCGTTTAAGAGAAACCCAGGTGCTTTTATTGTGAGATATTTTTTTTTCTTAATTTCTCTCATCACAGGTTTCCACTAAATTGAGACTAATGTTTGAAATCTTAATAAAATAGGCCATTAATAAAAGTTTATCCTCTTTGAGTGACGTCATTTTTGCCCTTGCAAAGAAGGAGGATCATGTGCCATTTAGAAATTCAAAGTTAACGTACCTTCTCCAGGTAAACATTCAAAACAATTCAGATAGATCCCTTCTTTGATTTTGTTACAATTTTTCTTTTGTCTTGAGTCAGGATTGAATAACTGTTCATACTTGTTGTGAAAGAGATGAAATTTTCAGTTGTTGCCTGATTCAAATGCTTATATCTTCCTTTTGTTTATTGATTTCTTACCAGCCTTGTCTCGGGGGAGATTCAAAGACGCTGATGTTCGTGAATATTTCTCCAGACCCAACATCAGTACCCGAGTCACTCTGCTCTTTAAGGTTTGCAGCCAGAGTGAATGCGTGTGAGATCGGCATTCCCAGAAGGCAGACTAACATGCGAACTGGCTCGGAGTCTTCTAGGTTGAGTTATGGCTAATTCAAAACGCAATGCTGATAAATCTTGTCCTATTATTTACTAATTCCTCACAAACTTGTGAGGGGTGTAACCTGTTGATTTTAAATATAATATATTAATCCAGGAAAACAAACAATGATTGCATCAGAGGAGGTTGATATTGAATTATATGTAACCTGTTTGTTTCTATTGAGTGGCTAGTTTGTATTATTAGTAGAGATTTTCTTGTACTTGATCTATGGCCTTTTGGTAGTGTCTCTCTTCTGCATAGGACTTCTGCCCGAGACTTGATACTAATCCAAAATTCATCATTTTGGTGGTAACATAACGTAGCAATTTTTTTTTCTCTGTAATTTCTTTCCTGGATTTATACAGTTCGCCAATGTAATTGGTCTTGTTGAAATGAAAACATGTAACCGATCAAAAAAAAAAGAAATGAAAATGTGTGAGCTTAATGATTAAATTCCAGATCCTTCTGTTACATACTGCTGATGTTTCATGCTATGTGATCAAATTGGTAAAATTGCTTTGACTAATTGCAGCATCTGAAAGAAACTGCTGTGTATCCTGATTGTCTGATCAGTAACATGGATTCGTATTTTATGAGAACAACTACAAATTAACAGCTGCATGGGTGTGTTAGGTCTTGAGCGTTGAGCGTATGAGTCTGGTTTTGAAATGTAGGGTAACAACTCAATGACAGTTGTTTCTTTTTGTTCTAAATATAAACTTCGAATAACTGTAAGACTTTGGGCCAGAACAGAAAGTAAAGCAAATAGCCACATTCTAAAGAAAAAGAAATGGGAAAAAAGCCTTCCAAGGACCAAGAGTGAAACCAACAACTAAAAGAATATGTTAAATGTAATGGTTTTTACATAAGAAATACAAACATTCATGATTGGTGAACCTGACACTATTATTTCTTAAGTAGATAGAAATAGCAAAATTCTTAAGATAGAGCGACAAGATTTGAAAATAAAAGAATATAAAAATTAGGTACTTGTCTATAATCCAAAAGAGTAGCTTCAAAACTTATCCGAACTGGGTCATCATGCAATTTGTCAAGTTGTGTCCATCAATGATCACAAAGTTTTAAAATACTTAGATGAGCTAAATTACTGGTTGCATAAGAGATAAACATCTTCATTACCTACGTGCCAAAATTCATGAGATGACTCCAAATTCTGATTGTACATATACATAATATAAGGAATGTGGGTTCCAATTCTACAATACTTTAGCAGTTTTCCACCTGACAAGTTGATTGAAGTAGTTGTTTTGATTTGTAAGAAGATTCTCTTATGACGCAATTTTAATTTAAGTGTATGTAATTAGTGTTGATATGAATTTGGATTAATTTGTTAGTCTCTGTCAATGAAACTTCAACATCCCACATACTTAGTTTTAATCAAGACATAGTATTCGTCTAGATTCTTAACCATGGCAAACCTATGCTATGCGTTCAACATCCCACATACTTAGTTTTAATCAAGACATAGTATTCGTCTAGATTCTTAACCATGGCAAACCTATGCTATGCGTTTTATCTGTTGGCAAGAGCTTGCATCCAAACTCAATCTTAATAACCCATCTGAAGGCTATACTATCCTGGGAAAATGATTTCATTCCCTCCGACCAAATACGTAGTCACTGTAGTTGCTCCTCTCCTAGATGCTTTGCAGTTATATGTGAAGGAACACCAGAGCACAAGTGGGGTCTATATATGGCAATCGCAATCCACCTAATTTGGTTTCATCCACATAAAAGAGAAACTAGAGAGAGTACCCACAGATTGCATACATGTCGCTTTTGTAGTTTTGTATACCCCATTCCTTCTCTATCTATCCAGTAAAACAGACAAAACCCATCCATCTCTATATAAGTTGAAATCTTAAGTTTATTAATTACTTGCAGAGAAAGGATATTAACCGAAAGAAAAAATAGGAGTTCGAGAGAGATGGAAGCTGTAGAGGGGCAAGAACAGTTAGTGCAATCCAGGGTTATGAGAGTGAAGTCAGAAGAATCGTGGAACTACTTCATGACTCAAGCTAACACTGAAGGCTGCCCTGTAAGTTATCTTTATCATCACCTCTCTGTTGAGCCTTATATGCTTTTCTTTTATGTTTAGTCTGATCACGTATCTGTCTAGAGGCTTACTAGATTAATAGGTTGTTGATCAAGTCGTTGATCAGCATTAAAAATCTGTGTTTGGGGGTCATATGTGCGACATCACGAAAACCAGGACACAGTTCAATTCTGATTAAAATTAGAATAGTATGCCTATTGTGGGTTTGTGCTAATAGTTCAATTGATGAATAAACATGACAAATTTTTTAAATTACAGGTAGCGATACATTTTACTGCTGCTTGGTGCATGCCGTCTGTTGCCATGAACCCAGTTTTTGAAGAATTGGCTTCGACTTACCAAGATATCTTGTTTCTTGTGGTTGATGTGGATGACGTCAAGGTAATTATTTGGTAGTTTAGATTCTTACAACATACTATATGGGGTCAAAATTTTACCCGCTTCATCTTTAACATTTTTTTGCCCGATACAGGGTTTAAAGAATTTCTCTTTCTTTTCTCCAACTCCCTTTAAATATGATAATTGAGATTAATAGGATGATGATGAGTGTATGTACAGGAGGTAGCAACAAAAATGGAAGTGAAGGCAATGCCAACATTTTTGGTGATGAAACAAGGGGGCGGCCAAGTAGTAGATAAGGTTGTTGGTGCAAATCCTGAAGAGATAAGGAAAAGGATTGATTCCTTTGCTCACTCCATTCGTTCTTCTAAATAACACACACCATATAAAAACTTTCCTATTTTTCCTTCCAAGTTTTTTTTCCCCTAATATATAGCAAATCCTTTGAAGTATCTTATGTTTTATGCTTCAAGAAAAAAAAAAGTATTTTAAGTTTTGTTTATGTAAAGCTATGTGAATAAATGGAAGCAAATGTTTGAATAGTGATGGATGTACTTTGATTTACTTTCCTTTTAATTTTGTGTAGATGTATTCTACAGATAGACCAAGGTTTAAAAAACGGGTAAAGGTCCGGTCACTGTCACTGTCACTGGGCAGGATTGTTATAACACGTTTTGACGGTGTGAGCACGTTTCGGTTAAAAAACATGTCTTCTATATATTTTTTAAATAACAAACGTTATAACGGTTAAATAAAAAATAAAAAATAATAATTTAAGATATCCTATCTAACGATTATTACGTGTATGAAAACGTTATAACGGGTCTACAAACACAATAGCCAATACATCACTTTTTATTTTTGAATTATTAGTATTTTTACCATTTAAACTTATAAAATTTTAGTTAAATTCGTGACAGGAACCGTAACCAGTAAAATTTTCTCGGCAACACTTAATCAATACATGTATAAGAAAATAAAAGAAAGAATAAAAATTTCAACTTTCAAACAATGTGAAGAAAAAATCAAGTCAATTGAACTCTTAAATGAGTTCAATTTTATCGGTAACATAAGAAAATATAAAACCTAGGCACCTAGCTAGTTAGATTTGTCCTTTTCTTTTTATCTAATTTTAAATTTTTTACATAAAACAGTGGAGTATTTCACTTCAATACAAGTTGGGGAAATTAAATAACATGTGGCATTATTTTTTTTCCATTTTTCTCTACTTTCACTTTATCAAAAAAAATCATTCATTAATTATTGTTTTTTCTTTTCTCATCTCTATGATTTCGTCCTCTAGAAATATATATCATTAACTCCTTTCTATTAGATAAGATATTGGCATCAGAATATGGCACATTTTTCTGAATAACTTGTGCTGCTCTCGTGTTGGACTTATGTTGGAAGATACATAAAAATCCTCCTTTTTTAAAGATGTGATTGTAGAAGCTAGAAAAAATAGCAAATTTATTTATAATTATGCTTGGATTCTTGCTAGATTTAGACAACATTCTGCCAGACACAATATAGCAAATTTTTATAGTAACATGTATGTTTCATAGATTTACCGTTTGTAATAAAATGATAAAAAATTCTTTAAAGCATATTTTTATAGATTGAACATGCTCACATCGTTTTATTTCTATTACTTCCGGCATAATGCCCCACCTTAACAGGTACGTGTAAAAGTTTTAAAGGATTAGGTAGTGAGGAGGTCTCCTTGAGGGCAAATAAACTAATCAAAATCTTCCATGTAAATCTCACTTTGTACCTCCTTCAGTTGCTCTTCGTATTGTCCCTCTCCCTATGTTATCGGTATATCCCTCGGTGATCCAGTTGATAGGCTCATGTGTTGCAGCTGTCCAGTTGGTGAAGTAGGCAATATATCCATGTTTCCATCCGCATTGTTTCGCTATTATTTCCAAAGCACAATTTGACTTTAATGTTATTAATGCGCAGCAATTACAGTAATCAGGTGTTAATGTGGTTACCTCTAACATCAAGTCGTCAACAAAATAGAATGCCTATGAGTTTTGCTTGAAGAATGCTCCAGTAACCAGAAAAGTCTGGGACCTCTTGTCTTTTGCGTCTGCCGGTGACAGGACCTGGAACGCGATTTGACGATGTAGTACGCGTCCAATAACCTCAAAAACATGTTGATCCCCGTTATCCTGCTTCAAAAGCCAATACATAAGTGTTTTACCGAAATAACCAAAAACAATAATAATCAGAACTTTTAAAATGATCTTCTTCAATTTTTGCACAATAACAGAAAGGGATCATCAAGGTTGTAATTTCAATCCATTTAACCTTTTAAGAAAATAATGATTAAGGTGAACCAAAAAATTAAGGAATCAATTTCATCCCAATAACAGAAAGGCACAATCAATGCTGAAATCATAACCAATTTTACTTCGAATAACATCATTTATTTTGGCAGTCTCAGTGCAATGAAAATTCTTATTCAAGGTAGGTGCAACACATATCCTATAACAAACTGACCATCTAGTGTAGGCACGACAGAAAGAGGAATCATATTTATTCGTCGTCAACCGGGATCCCTAGTCTTGTATCTAGGATCTCTTCCATTGCTTGTTGGAAAAAAGTATTTTCAATATACCTTGAGTTCAACGAGACATTATTAATCATGTAATAAAGTATAAAATGGAACAAAGAGAGAAAAGCCGGCTATCGGAATCGAACCGATGACCATCGCATTACAAATGTGAAATGCACTTCTATGAGGGAATTGTAAAGAATCGAATTCGAAAGCCTGGGCGCTGCTGGTAGCATAGCTACTTGCTTGCATTCTAGAAAGTTCGTTCCGCTTCCTGCTTGCTGAAGACCTTCATTGCTTAGAAGGCAAGGCTCGTTAGCGGGCTGAGCCCCTCACATGTAGAACATATGAGTCTCTTCGCCCCTATCTTGCTGCCCGATCCGACGCTCCAAGAGACAGGCTCATTATAGAGGCAGGCGAGCCTAGAATACTCCAAAAAATATATAACAAAGTGGAATCCCAGCCGAGTAGTCACTCTTTTTTTTCCAACACGTGTTTTGTTCTCTCTTTTATTCTTGTCAAGTATTCTGTTGTATGGCCTATCTATCAATTCCGCCTATAAATTTTAGGCGCTAGAGACAGAATGTACAATATACTTACACACTAGAGTGGAATATACAATAGAGAGGAACACACAAAGAATTAATTTCAGTGGGGATATAAAAATTACTTGGCAGGATGTATCCCCTTAGATGAGATATTTCGAGCCGACAACATTAAGGGTTCCTTGCACTTTCTTAACCACTTACCGTGCTGACATGGACACAAATTCAGGAACGTCTATACCCGTGTACACCTTGGTGGCATTTGTAGATGAGAGGCTGACTTTACCTGCAGATGTTACTGCAGATATAAACTATACGTGGAAATTCATAAATACACAAAAGTGGGAGACTACATTAATGCCTTAGAAACTATAGACAAATGGAGCAAACTGAAACCAAGGCAGCTCCGGGAATAGCGTCGTATTCATCTGGGTCATTTACAAATCTGTTAACGGGACGAAAACCACAGAGCAATTAGGTGGTCATTCGTTATAAACATGCAACATCTAGTGCATATACCATAGGTGGGAATTCCTTAATTTCATTTGCTAACGTGCTTGTACCATAGGCGTTGATTCATTATAAACTCATGATAAAGGATTTGGATGAAGGGTTAGGATGAGCGACAAATATAATCATACAAATAAACTTTTGTAAAACCTTGATTTTTCAAATGTGTTCTCGCGAAATCTGCTAGAAAATTTAACAACAAATAAACAGTAGGCAAAAAAGAAGATTACAACTATTCAGAAGAGGTAACCAATCATCGTGCTGGCATGGATACAAATTCAAGAACGTCTGTATTCGTGTACACTTTGGTGGCATCTGTAGATGGGAGGCTAATTTTACCTGTAGATATTACTTCAGATATAAACTATATGC
>JAJJMC010019295.1:131498-145638 GCA_023531435.1 Papaver californicum
GAGGCTAATTTTACCTGTAGATATTACTTCAGATATAAACTATATGCGGAAATTCATAAACACGTATAAGTGGGGGACTACATAAATACCTTGGAAATTGTACACAAAGGTGGAGCAAACTGAAACCAAGGCAGCTCCGAGAATAGCCTGGCATTCAACTGGGTCATTTACAAATCTGTTAATGAGAGGAAAACCATAGAGCAATTAGGTGGTAATTCGTTATAAATAGGCAAACATCTAGCACATATATCATAGGCAGGAATCCGTTATTTTCATTTGTTACGTGCTTGTACCATAGGCGGGTGTTCGTGATAAATATGCAAACAATATTTATAGAACGACAAATAAACTCATGCTAAAGGATTTTGGTTGAAGGGTTAGGTTGAGGGACAAATAAACTCATACAAATAAAATTTTGTAATACTCTGATTTTTAAAGGGTGTTCTCGCGAAATCTGCTAGAAAATTTAACAACAATTTACAGTAAGGCAAAAAGGAAGTTTGCAACTATTCGGAAGAGGTAACCATCGACCGTGCTGGCATGGATAAAAATTCAGGAACGTTTATATTCGTGTACACCTTGGTGGTATCTACAGATGAGAGGCTAATTTTACCTGCATATATAAAGTATATACGGAAATTCATAAAAACTCAAAAGTGGGAGACTACATTAATACCTTGGAAAATCTAGAAAAGGGGGAGCAAACTGAAACCAAGTGAGGTCCGGGAATAGCGTCGCAAGTGGTTGGGTAATTTCCAAATTTGCTAACGGTGTATAACCATAGAGCAATTTGACGGGAGAAGGCGGGAATTCGTTATAAATATGTAAATAACATTTGTAGAACGACAAACAAATTCATGCCAAAGGATCTGGAAGAACGATAAATATACTTATACAGATAAACATTTTTATAACCTTGGTTTTTCAGCTGTGTTCTCACGAAATTTGTTAGATTGCTCGGCGGCTGGATGAAGGATATGGATTTCACTGATGGTTTTTAAGCAACCTTAGCCATCAGTGGTCAGCGAACTGCAAAGGTGAGGACACTAAGAGGATGATAACACAATTAACAGGGAATCTATAAAGTAGGTTATCTGTGAGATTCATGTGAGGTAGGTTTTATTCGAGGGATGCAAACTCGGCAAAAAAAATAAATTGGGATGATTAATGGCCACAAAATAGAGATCCGACTAAGAGACTGATGTTTTCCAACGAAATAAACCCTACTTATGATGCTTAAATATTCTCGACGTGGTACAAAAGACGATCACGGTTCAACTGATCAAACTTCCAAATAAGACTCTTGGGTATGACGACATGTAACTCGGCGCACTGTATCAACAGATAAATACAAAACAATTTAAATATTTTATCAAGATTAGTATAACAGAACAAATAGATAATCAAAGGTGAGCATAGCAAAACAGATAAACACAGTTAATAAAAAAATCAACCACCAGCAACGAGAAAATACAACCAATCGATCAGGCTAAGATTATATTCTGGCAAAATAAACCGTAAAATTGAATGCAATTTAAACAGAAAACACAAATTAATACAATAGAAAGTTAAAATAACGTATAAACAATATGAAACACGACTGTAATACATAAACAATCATAAGATTATCAAACGGCTTGGTAAACTTTAACGCAGAGAAAAGGAACGGAAATAATTCAAAGATCAACAAATGAGCAGGGACTAATACCTGTGAAACTGGTAAGACCAATGATTTCTTGCAGCAAGTTAATCGATTTTTTACCCTTCACCCACTAAATTCGAGGATCGGATTTTTTTATAAAACGACCAGAACATTAGCTCAGAAGAATGCAGAGGGGTTATTAGAAATTAGGGTTTCTATGTATTGCACCATAAAAAGGCGGAAACATTTCTAAGCCCAGATACAAAAGGTAGAGATGAAATTAGGGTTTCTATTATCGATCTCCATGAGTGGATTTCATTACTCGGAGAGATGAAATTGGGGTTTCTAAGCCTAAATACCAAAAGGGTTATCAAAAATTAGGGTTTCTATTATCGATCTCCATGAGTGGATTTCATTACCCGGAAAGATGAAAGGGAAATAAGTGATGAAGGCGGCGATTAATTACTATTATTTGAAACAGTAATGACCAAAACGCTGGAAATATAGCTGGCCATATAAGGGAAGCACAAAAACCGTTAGATCATTTAATCTGGCTAACACAGTGAGCGAGGGGAAATCCTAGCCGCTTGGCGTTATATCCTGGTCGTTGCGTCTAATAGCAATCGCTTGTTTTATATAAGCATAAATAGAAAAATATTGTAGAAAGTTATTTGAT
Organism: Papaver californicum; assembly: GCA_023531435.1. Taxonomy (NCBI): domain Eukaryota; kingdom Viridiplantae; phylum Streptophyta; class Magnoliopsida; order Ranunculales; family Papaveraceae; genus Papaver; species Papaver californicum. Next base: position 133,817 of record JAJJMC010019295.1, read on the forward strand.
CGGTTATAATGTGCGTGGAAACGGAAAAGCAATTCTAAAAAACGTAAGTTAAAATGTTATTTAAAATAAAAAGACATGCAAATTAATTTTAGTAAAACGGTTATAACGAGCGTGAAAACGGAAAAACAATCCTAAAAGACTGTCGTTATCTCCTATTCATGATGTTATATAAAGATGGGTATCGGGGACCCTCACGGGGCACGATATATGGGTGTGACCGCTATAATGACTATTTTTTGTTGTTGAAAAAACGGATGTTTTTCAAACCTTGTTTTGAATTACCAGTATATATATACCGTAGTTGTTGCGGACTCTTCATAGAAGATTGCTTGAGCATGTTTCCATAGCTCGGGGGAATTTTTTTTTTTTATAATGCTTGACATGTACACCTTTAATGGGATCATTAGAAATAAGGTTCCTAACGAGACGAGACTTCTCGTGCTTGACTAAAAAATCCAAATCGTGTCAATGTGTGATGAGATAAAAATAACTAGAACATTTCTAGGAAAGGTAAGAAACATTCAACAATATTATTGATAATGTGATACCTACATACCTACACACGTGTTTTGGGTGGAGTGAACAATAATAATTCTTTTTTAACCATTATTTATATACTATACCAAACCAAACTCCTAATTAAGTATAGATAAGGTTATACCATTCATTAGTTATTCAAAAACCGCACTTAACTCCTGGAATTTGGATAATAAATTACCAGTTGATTACTTAAAATTCAATTTAGTAGGATGAAAATACTGGTATTACCTAAGGGAGTTTATTGTGTTTGAGAGAGACTTGGAGTTGAATACCTAAAAACCACAGCTTGAGGAAACAATTAAGTCTCCCTTGCTCCGCACAGGGTGGTTATCTTTTTGCTTTACTCTTGTTTTTTTATATGTTATTTTTATCTTATAGAATTAAAAACGATGAAAAGAAACATGTGAAAAATATAGAGTAAATAAAAAAACTTGAAAACATGAAGTATAATACTATTATTAATTTGTTGTATATAGGTTTAAATTAGAAAAGGTTAATTTTGGAATGACTATAAACTTATTATTTTTCTTGTAGAATTGGACTGATGATGTAATTTTCACTGTCTTATGGTATGGAGACTTCCATTGTAAAAGAAGGATTTTCTCTTTTTTTTGTTCCATATAAATGAAAGACTACTATTCCTCAAAATCTTAGTATAGATCGTGACAAAAATAATCGTATCAAATAATAAAGATTCGAAGCCAACAAAAAACTTACAATTGTATTTTGTCTTACAATATATTCTTCCTATCTTTATACTGTTTAGTAGTGAATTGGATATTCATATGTTTAGTCTTTGATGTATATCCTAATGAAAGCAAAAATAACATTGATATACCGACCACATTACAAGTTCCGGACAGGAACTCAAGAATAATAATTTGTATATATGAATTGACATGGATGATTTCAGAATTCTTACCTTTCAATTACATGCCCTCCATTGTTTGCCTGAGTACCCAATACTATTGTGGCTAGTTTTTTTATTTTAAAAATTACCTAGATTACAAGATAAGGTACGTATAGGTTAGTTTTTATTTCTAAACTAGGTATCACCCCGACCTAAGGTCGGGGCTCAACCTTTTAGTCGTATCCGGTATTTAAGGACATCAAAAATTATACAGTATTTTACATTCGGCATATTCACTATATTTTTAAACTCATTAACCTGTGATACCAGAATGATTAGTACTCTAGTTGTTGTGGTCGTAGCCAATCTAATTGTGCATGTTACATAGTATAATTATTTGTTAGGTGAATTACTAAATGTTTTTATTATCTCATGGCATGGTTGGTTAGAATAAAATCTCTAACCCCAAAACTCGCTAATAAATATTCCAGTAGTCATAAAAATTATTGGATATTTGTTTGATCATCTACAACTACTGATTTGCACTATTCTCCCCACACAGTTACCTTCATATTAACTCCCTTTTCACATCAACATTAATAATAATCACTCGTATATTAACATTCCGGTTAGATAATATTTTTATTTCGAATATTACTTACTTAGAATTTTTGATTGATATCTCCATCTTTGACACTTCATCAGACCTTTTTGACTATTGAATGCTATTATAGCAACCTGCAAGAATAAAAAATGTACCTCAAATACTCGCGTGTGTTACTGTTGTTATAAACTACTCCGAGAAATATAAATTTTGGAGAGACATAATCGAATTTTTCTTTCATACGACGAATACGACATGGATCTATGAAGGTGAAGACGTCATCCAGAAATGATGTATATATTTTGTTCTTGTCGCAGAAGAAAAACGTTAAAAATTATGTGGATTTATAACAATAAAGATAATAATCTTTTACTTTCAAAAATAATAGCGAATATGTTGTTGTTCTTTGCTAACATTCCATGCTGACTCGGAAATTATCTATGGAAAACTATTTCTTCATTGCGATGGTAACAATGCATACTCCATCTTCTTGCATAAGAACTATAAACATGTGATGTCATCTTTTCGGTATTTATAAATTTCTGAATAAAACAACAATTTTGTAGACTTAATACAGTTGATAATAGCATGCGAAGAAATAATTATATCATCCGATCGATAATTTAATTTGACAAAAAAAATTAATCTCTAGATAGAATTAACTAATCAGGATGTACTACGTAGTCTGTTATGAAAAAACAACATCTACAGTTCCAAAACAAAACTTCGAGGTAGATAATATTCGTTATCGAAAGACCCGCAGTTTCTTCTGCCAGCAACATAATTATCTTTCCAGTAGAAGTACACCTTTATAGTGCTATATAAAGTTTCCCATGGATAAATAAAGGAGTGCATACATCTATGCAAACATACGCCGCAAGGACGGGGAACTGACGCCTTGGGATAAATATATTTTTTCGTTTTGTCACTGGTTAATTAGAACTTTGGCTTCAATTACATGTCGTCCACATTTAGCAATAAATAGTATTGTATGGTTACAGATACCATCTCTAGGTGTAAGATTCCTCAATACCATGATTGGACAACAAACTTTAATGTCAAGCTTGAACTGAGGCATTCCGGGTGGATTTAAATTATGCCGCAATTTATTGGAATAATATGGATTATTGCCAGCGTCATATGCATTATTATCTGCAGCAAGGTATGAATACATATTTTAAAACAGGTTATCCATAGCATCCATACAATGTGTACATCTTCATTGCGCGCTGATAGTATAATCGGCTCGGTAAAACATATTGGATGTGATTTTCCATCTTTACCCATTTAGGGATAAATGTCGGTTACTAACCTAGCCATGTCTTTACACCTACCCACTGACTCGGGAAGATCAACAATTTCCTTCGGATTTTCACCAACCTACAATACCCATCATATGAATATCAAAGTATTATGTCTTGTGTAAATATGAAACAAAGTGGTAAACACAACATTGCCCAGATTTATACCTCTATTAATAATTTTGCAAAAGATATATTTTCAGTCTCAAGTATATCCAGGCACATATTTTGATTAAGGGTCAACATAGTGACGTCTTTCCAAAGCAATGATATTCATACATGCTCCAACGATTTCTTCCCGACATCCTCCGGGGATAGTTGACAATGTTTTCCTAAAATCTTTGCCCATAATAATTTATCTCCACCGAATGGTCTTTTAGGATCCTAAAAATCACAAAGTGTTCGATCAATTCCTTCAACTCAAAGTCTATGATGTATTGGATCTTCGCCCGTATAATTATTTTCACATGTCCCAAGAATTTAGCATGTGGCTCATTTTTATCAATTCCCAAAACACTGATTTCAACAATTTCTTTTGGAATCTTGAACATAGAATGCGCGGTACGAGCTCCCACCAAAAGAAGCAAAGCAATTCCAGAAGAAGCAACATTAAGAAATATGTATTCAGCTCCGCGAAAACTTGTGACTAATGTGTTGTATACAAAAGTTTTGCCACTTCTTGCACTGCCATTTAGAGAGGAAAAAATCCCATTATCCGCCTGCAGAAACCAATTACTGCATTGTACGTAACAACTGAGCAAAGTTCAATATCCCAATATCCTCATTGAATTCAAAATCTCATACTGCAAGTTGCAGCAACCGATACTCCTAAATATACCTATCACCAGCAATATCACTCCAATTTTATATTGGTTTTGGCATATCTTAGAAATCGTCAAGAGACTTCCTAGATTCATGTAGTTGTTCATCAGTAAGATACGATCCATAATAAAATACTTGTTCATTAGTTGGATTATGGATGTTATACCTCACATATAGTTTAAAGTGTAAGTCATCACATATTTTTAATCCAAACTTTGACTACATGACTTTTGGTTGAGTTGGATTACAGCCGCAAAGAGTGATCTCAAAGAGTTTCTTAGTTGAATTCCAATTTTCATCATCGCTGCTCTTGGAGTCATTGAAGCCATTCATCACCATCTTCTAAAATTCCAAGAGAAATGCACACTGCTTTGAAGGTAGCGTGAAGTTTCACCGTGGCACCATCCTTAACTGTCTTCAGTAAGTCAAATGAATATGTACCTACTAAATGAATATGGTGTACAAGTCACCAGCATTATAGCATACAAAGTACATCCTTGCAATCACAAAACCCCGTTGTCTTATTTTCTCTTATTTTTGTCCACACAAGTGTTGCGGAAATTCTTGATAAGGATGTGCTTTAAAAGTAGCTAGGGTTAATATTTAGAATACACCATCATTGTTGACCTATAGTCTTCTGTAACTTTTCTAACTTTCTCTATTGACTTACTGGTATCATTCACAATTCTTTTTTTTTTCGAGAAGATGGATAACCAATCAAACAACGTTAGGCTCTTCTTGGTGCATCGAATGACCATATAAATGCCACGTAGCCTCTGGTGGTCCAATATATCTTGCATCAATGTACTATTGTGCCTCGCCACATTAACTGAAAACTAACATTATGCCATCATGACCTTTGTATATTTACTTATGTATGTATTTAACGACCCTTACTACCCTCCCACCGATTTCAACATTAATGTGGTTATTGAATTTTTCTAGACAAATATGGGTTGTACGGAACAACATTTGTATTGATTGTTATTCATTCATTATGAAAAGTTACCTACCTCCCATTATCACGTCAATGATAGATTGGATATCCACCTTCATCCATGCTTGTACTATCAACGTTTTCCCTGGATACCCTTTATTACATTTTCTATTTTTCATGCACATAGAATCCTTATTACATGGACCGTGTACCATATATTTCCTAGCAGTTTGAAACAAAACGGGTCAATTATTTTATCTGGAAATTCCGCACAAACAAAGTGTTCAACCTGCTTCATTGTTCGAGTTTTTTCAGGATCATACAAAAATAAAAGAGTGTGCAGATGAGGCAACCCGTGTTTTTGAAATTCAATTGTGAACACGCGTGCAACCATTTTTTTTTTTGATTTCTGACATTAAATGGTCTCTCTTTAACTCAAAGATACGGGTTATCAAATTAGGACGATCAGAAGCATATTGATATGACATGAGCTCATCTTTAATCTCCACACAACTTGGATTGATGAATCATTGTATGGAAGATATATGGGTGGCAATTAAAACGTGTGATAGCCATTAATCTTGATATATCACATTCATATGCCTGGGATCACCAATGAACGACGATGGAATAACATGGCTTACCTCCTTCGTTGGGTTTCATCCCATCACTTGTAAGTTGTTTTATACCAACATAATAATCTGATGGCAGCGTATCTTGGATTTTCATGAGATAATATAGACGATTATGTTCGGTTGATGCCCAAGCATTTACTAATAACTCTTCAAATAGTTTTTTGCTCCTAGGATGGTAGAATACTTATCCGTTGAAAAAAATGTGAATTGTAAAACTATTTGAGAATCAATCGAGATTTTATATGCTCTCCTATAGCAGTATCCAGTCGTTCATATCGGGTTTCCAAACCAGCTCACTGTATGGAAATAACAGGACATAGTGCAAGAGAAAGTATGCACTCCTCTTGAATGTCAGAATTGGCTTCCATTAATCATTCTTCTAATGCATCCCCAAACTGATTTCACATAGAAAACTCTTCCTATCTTGCCATTACATGACAATTTATCAGAGTTGTAGTAAAAAAAAATGTGATCCTAATCCCAACATGAAATGCCGCAAATGTAACATTTTTAACACCTTGCTAAAAATGTTTTAGTTTTAGAAAGGTGTCAAATTAATACTAAACTTTAGTAAAAGAAAGCATATTATACAATTCGATGCATGTTTCATGATATATAATAAAGCATTTCAGGTTACACACTAACAAAAAGACAGGATCCTATGCAGGTATGTAACAATGGAAATGCATAAATCAAACTTGACTACTTGAGGGAGGAGAGGTATACATTTTCATTGATGGTTTTGTAATAGTGGTAAAAGAAGTATCGTTGGCTCGAACTTGTGAAGATTGAATTTAGATTTAATAAATTCATTTTAAACTAAAAATATACATAAAATATGAAAATAATATTAATAAATACTTAGGTTATGGATTTCACCATTAACCAATTAAAGTGATTCAAACTAATTAATATTCATGCAATTCTTACATCTAATTTGATTCTAAAATATTGCAATAAGTATATTTTCAAAATAACAATTGTATAACAGAATCATGGAACATCTAAAACCTAGGCCAAAGAATGTACCATCTAACGAAATCACAACTGCTTAACAAAAATCATTAAATTAAATTTCAACCAAGGCAAATAATGATAAAAGAAATTGTAAAATTAATTAAAATAGAAATATACCACTTTTATTGAAACAATGGCTTCCTCCGTCACCTCAGCATATGGGGTTTAGCTCATCTTGCTCAAAACACCCTCAAAAGTTTGGTACATAGCTCAAAGTGTTTGAAAATAATGAAAAATAGTGAAAATAATGAAAACAATGAGTTTGTAACGTTTATAAAAGTTACAGACTCACTGTTACAGAGGTATAACTGTTTCACCGAAACTAAATGTTGCAAATGAAGATAAACGTTGCAAAGTTAAATGCTTTAGCAACGTAATCTTCAAACTTTTGGCCACGGAAGCTTCAAACTTTTCGCAACAGAATCTTCATCTTCTTCATCATGATCACGAGCATAATTTTTCTGAATTTCTGATTCTTCGTTTCTGGACTCTCCAGACCCCCCCCCCCCCCTCAAAACTCTACAATCGGCTTCTTATTTATAGTACAACAACCATAATCTCTCAAATCTCTTTGAAATCAATTCTCTTTCAATCACAGGTCACAAATTATTCTCGGGATCATTTTTTCCTGATTTCTTCTCGATTCTGTTTTATGTATTATTTTCTGAGCTTTGAGAATATCTTGTTGTTATTTCTACCTCAGACAAATATCTCCAATAATATCTCCCACATAATCAAACCCGAGAGAAAATATTCTTCTTCCCGGTTTTTCACGAGAAACATTCAACCGAGTATATTTCATTGATTTTTCGAGTCTCCCTTGTTTTCTAACTCTTGGTATTAATGGCAAGAGAACATCTTGTCTTAAAAGTCTCAAATTAACCCAAAATCTCTCATTGAATTCTTCACAGATACGCAACTAAGAAGATCTCTCTTCCCGCCCAAATTTTGATTTTGAATATCGAATGGGTGCCTTTATCAATTTTTGTGGGTGTCTTTAACACTTTTGTTAGAGGTGTTCTTAGCACTTTTTAGACAATTTTCCCATGAATATTTATTCTTCCTACAATTACATAAAATAACACAATTAATATACAATCGAACACTATCAATATAAAGAATTGAGACAAAACAGACACAAAAGTGTGTCTATCACTCATCAACAGAATAACCCCAAATCCCTCCATATTCCACAGAGAAGCCATTAGAGTTCATCAAATCCAACCTTTTCCTTTTACCACCAACTTTCTTACACCTTTCAACATCATCCGAGCATGGGTTAGTTGTGCTCTCAGTTCACATCTCATGTATAAATACTCACAAATTTCTAATTTTTGTACAATAACAAAAAATATATACATATATAAAAAGTGAAGCACATGATGGATATAACAGTTAAAAGTAACATAATCCCTATTATCACGCATCCTCAACATCCATTGTCCTATTACCATAATATCACAAAACGTTTCGCACTTCAAGCTTAATATCTAACAAAATCAGCAATGTGATTAAATAACCCCAAAAATAAGTCTGCCATTGCATCATATTGTTGTACAACATAGAAAATGGGGAAAAAATCAACTTAACTGTAACAATTAATGATATCCGAATATAATGGTATCTAAAGAATATAAGGGCAACTTCAGGTGTTATGTCTGGGCAATCAACTTTCAACATATTCTCCTCTAGAGGAAAGTGCTGAGAAAACAATATTGGTATATGATGTTTGATAGAAAACAATGCATAAATATAAAAGGTTTTCTACATGTACACCTATTTCGCACTATATATTGGTATATGAAGTACATAAGGTTTTGGTTTACTCAAATAACTATGCCATCTGCGGGAGTCGAACCCACAACTGCATGGTTGAATCCATGCGCTCTGCTATTTGAGCTAGGACAGCAAGAAAAGAATGTTCCTGACACCCTGCTAATTTATATACAAACATATTTAACCCTAACATTATGATCTTATTATATTTCGGTTTCCCCTTATGAACCTCTTTAATCCTCTCTGCATCCATCCTCTAGCTCCTTAGTGAAACCCATGTTATGCATTAATATCATATACAACAACCCCTTCAGCTACTAGACTAGTCTTAACAAAACCGTAACCTTTCCGGTGCATCAAAATTTTTTGTGGGATTATAGGGGGGTATTAGATAGATGCAACTAACCTAATGTCTATTCTGATGGCAGTCTTGGACATGTTTTGCAAATCAGCTCAGTACACGTGTTTCCCATTAGCGAATATGCCAAATATAGGTAGCATCCAATATTGTCCAATACAGAGATAATGCCAGCAATTCTGCTACTAATGCCCACAATTTATGGTAGAACTGAACTCATTCACTATGACAAAAACATTTGAATCTTTGATGCTAACAAAATCATTGTTATAAACCATGGAAAAAAATAATATGCCACCCCCATAAAGTCGAAATATATCGGACAAAAATAGACTCACAAACTCAATTAGATAAAGTCAAATGAAAATATCTAGGGATAATTTATCTTACTTTAACTGCCTTAACTTTCGTAGTATCACAAAAATGCTACTGGGCTACTAATTACTCTCTCCGTCCTAGTTTAGTTGCTATATTAGGTTGATTTTTTTGTCCTAGTTTAGTTGATGTAGTTTATATTTTTCCATTTTCTTTCCTAATATATCCCTAACTTGGAATCAGTATCTAATTTAGATTAATGTGTGTGTCCAACTTTCTAGAAAACTCTCTTAAATACTCCTCTCTATATACTCTTTTATAAAAAAAAAACTAAAAACTAGGGGTTCCAAAAACTAGGAACATCAATACTAGTCTAGGTTATTTAAGGAAAACTATATTCTTTAAGTATTTTCTTAATCTTTGTGTTATACCCTAATATAGCAACTAAACTAGGACGGAGGGAGTACATCATTTGTCTAAGATAACCACCTCTAGCCATATGTCTTCAATGTGACATCAGGTTAGTCCTCCAGAAAGTTAAGCATTCAACACACCCTGTTATGTTTTATACGTTTGACAAACAATATCATTAATAACCTCAAGCAGAACAAACAATAAAAGAATACATACCTATTGCAATACTATCTAAAAGCTCTTGTAAGTTTCTCGCGTTTTTTTTACTATTTTCATTCGTTTCACTAAGTTCTCTTTCATGCTTAGTAAGAAGAATATGATAAAGATATTTGATCAGTATACCCTAAGTAAGATTGTCAATTTTTGTTAGGAGAACAATTCAATGTTTTTTTTCTTCCCTGAGTGCAACCGTTGTTACTTTGCTCTTCTTTATCTAAACAGAAAATAAGCCAGACGAAGAAGAAAAAACAAAGTCAAGATCATCGGAAGTAGGATAAATGATAACAATGCACGCCTCCATTTCCTTCTTCATTTCAGTATATGGTTGCATGATAAGGCGATCGGAAGATAATCGGCCAACTTTGATCTTTGAAAAGACAAAGCTTCAACGATATCTCCCTAAATTGCTTTATCTACCAATCATACATGATTCCAATATAAATGAAGGTGGCATTTAGCATAGCAATAACATAGCTAATACTACAAAGGAATTCCATGAATAAACCATTTATTATTACCAAATTAACATAAATAAAGATAAAATGCCGTTGTAACCTAACCAAAGCCTTAACGCCACAGTAATTCAAAAGGTAAATAAATTATACAACATAAATGTTATAAATAGGCCCAGAAGAAATTTAACATTGAACTCAAAAAGAAAAGAAAAAACTCTAGAATTTTGAGAATACACACCTGGCCATGTCTGCATCTGGTGTCTTATATTATCGCATGAGTTTTTAGTATTAAAATAACTAAGGATACCACTTAAAATCATGACCGCAGGTAGTGTAAAAACCCATTATCCATCATATAATGTGGATCTATATATGATTATGCTTATGTTAAAGTATGCTTTGATCTTATAATCAATTATAAACCATATTCATTCATATCCTTTTTCATTGTTGTCGTTATTATTACTACTTTTTCTTCTCTTTATATAAATTACTACGTCATACCTTAGGCCTAGCTCTCTTGTGGTAGAGATTCTGACGAATTAAGGAGCTCTTCTTTTTCGTGATGTGACGGGAAAACTGAATATACTCCAACATGAGTATTACTATCACGCAAGTGTTGTACCTGTGAATTGCACTGTCCGTAGTAAAAATAACCATCATCATCATCTTCAAACTCCATAGAGTCTCACACATTCTTTCAACCATATAATATTTTTTGGCAGTAAAATTAACCATCATCATTAATGAGGAGGGAAGATCCATGTACACTTGGCGTCCATGTTGCGGGATCTTATCACCTATGAAATTATATAAAGTATCAAATGAGAAAAACATCAGGAGTAACAAAATTAGTTGGATAAAAACTCCCAGTCAAGAAAATACTTGTAACCATGAAGTTACTTCAAACATTTTTAACATAAAACTTGCATTCTACGCATAAAGATGGACACCTATTTGTAAAAAAAATTAACGACTATTACAGTAGTCCAATCAAAAACAAACTTTATGGACCGTCATAAGTTGTAGTTGGTTAGATAGACCAATATGTTTCCCTTGTTAAAAGACCAAGACTGAAAAAAAAATATCATATTGCATTAGTGCAAGAAAAACAAATGGCTGAATTTCAAACTCACATACCAAGCATAGCCCTCTGCATAAATTTTAGACTCATAATAGACATCAAATCTGTGAAAAGATGATTTTTCAACTAAGAAAACGATAAGATGTAGCATCTGTTCTTGTAAAAAAAATTATGAATTTCCGTGATTTCTTTTAGAAAACTCAAACCACGATAAATTTCAAACTAATATCTTAAAATAGAAACGTATTTCGGTAAATATGTGGACACTGAAAAAACAAAGAGCTAAAGATTTGTTTTTCGATTCATCCCTGGAGTTGAATACCTCATTCAATAAATTTTTTTTATCCAACCCGTAGGAATCAATAGAAAAGGAAAATCCCTTATGATACACCAGATCCGGCTCGGTTATTGATAGAGTGAATAGATCTGCCATTTCTTGAAATCTCTCCTCTGATTCAAAATCGCGGTGTAACGTGTACCCCCCCCTGTTTCGGT
>JAJJMC010019295.1:145738-271600 GCA_023531435.1 Papaver californicum
CCCCCCCCCCCCCCTGTTTCGAAAAATAAATAAATAAGGGGAGGCATTTAAATAAAATACTCCAGGGCTTTACTCTACTAAGCACGTTGGAGCTTCCCTTATTCTGGCTTGCGCCTTTGATTCCAAGAAGTAGAAGATGGACGAAGTTGGGAATCATACCTTTGAAGATTATTTTCTTTGCATTTCTTTTTCTTGCCGTCTTGGATTTCCTGAACGAAGGGTTGAATCACCCAACGATGGGATATAAAGGAGGGCTCATAAGATAACATCTCATTGTCAACCTATTAACCATTTTCTATGTTGGGAAAAAACATTTCATTTTTATTTTCAAACAATCCAATACATAAAGAACTCAATAAGATACATAGTTGAAACTTTTGTTTGACCATATTAATATCTTGTATATGTGTATATTAATTGCATTATCTTTCTAACTGTGATCCTGTGTCCATTGTACCCATTTCAGTGTTAGAGCATACATGAATTATAAGTGTAGATACGCGGTAAAGCCTATTTATACCACACATGGTATTTATCATGAATGTATCTTGGTTAGGGTCAAGTAAATTCCTATACATGTAGCTTTGCTTTTATTATTGGTTTTCAATTAGTTATCCTTTTGTCAAAAATAATAACAAAAAAACAAAACATAATTACAAATTATTGAGCCTTACTTATGTCTATACTAGTTAGACAGTTTAGCCTGCTCATAACCACCTTGTGCTTCTTCTGGTTTTTCTTTTTTTTTGTAAGAATTCAGAAAATATCACCATTGATGAGAAAAGCAAGAGACTATATTTTTAGTGGTGGTAAAGAAACTCTTATTTATAAACATCAACATGCACTAATGGAAGGAACGACGGTAATAAGGCACTACTAATTTCCATAAACTACAAACAAAACATAATTCAATTTTACAACTTATAAATTTATAGTTTTATTTTATAGGGCCTCGTATGAAATATAAATCAAAACAACTTCAACAGAAGTGTAATATATATATATATATGATAATCAAACCAAATATATGACCACTAACGTCGAGTTTGTAGTTTGTAAACTGCCACTGATAAGCATGGCCTTAGCAGATAAGGCTTTCAAACTTCCATATTTGATTTTTTGAAATGACAACAAGTAAGTCATCACTCTGCATTTCACAGTCACTTAGTTTCATATGAATAATATGAAATGATGAAAACACCACCATGATGTGCATAAATTTCAATTCTGAAAAGATAACCACTGTGTGGATCCCTTACATTTTCGTTGAGGGGGAGCAGATCGCTCTGTCACTCGCGCAAGACTCGCACATTAACCATGAGAGATTTTCCTGCCTATATATCATTTATCTCATTAAAATTGCGATAAATATTCCCAGCGTGATTTTTTTAGTACACTGCAAAATCAATTTCAAAATTATCATACTAATGAAAATAGTAATTTATTCCTGAATATTTCTACTACTCACCCAGTATTTTCAGCAACTGACAATGAAGTTTAAAACAAACTTCCAAAATCTTAATTAATGATACTTGTTTATTCACCAAACAGTAGAAATCTCTTATCTGCAATTTGTACTTGATAATCTTTTATTTCGCCAGACAAACAATATATGGATACAATGATGATACCTTATTTGTACGAAACCCATACATATTATTTTATACACTTTCAGGAACCAAGAATTTGGTAGATGATCATGCAACTCATGAATGACTTCCTTATGGCTTATCTAGCTTCTCCCAATATATTTATTATTCTGGTCAAACTATCACCAATGGAATTAGAGGTATCATACCATTTCTCTCATGGCATCTAAGGTCATCCATGGGTTATAAATTATGAGATTCTCAAATGTTGCAACCCTCAAAACGTCTTTATGTTGCTGCAATATTGAGTTTTTATTGTTCAGATACATGTACATAAATCGGGGAACTAAGAAAAAGATAGAATCACCCAACACTTTGAACAACTACATATACAGATAACACTGTAAGAATTGCATGCTTTAAACTGTCCCTTAAAGTGGTCAACAAAGTTCACCTCATTATATTGGTATAACCCAACACCCTGAACAACTACATATATAGACAACAATGTAAGGACCGCATGCTTTAAACTATCCATTAAAGTGGTCAAAAAGTTCACCTTATTATATTGGTATTGTGTGCACAACACAACACCTGATAATTTGAGATAAATATTGGTACATCAATTACCAAATGATACTCAAATAATAACAGTTGGCTACAACGGAAACCCAAAATTTCTCACTTAATGATATCACTATGATCATAAACATGTAATGTGTGAAAACAATTGGAGATAAGATAAGAAACTTATATTTTCAGCATACTTAAGGCATTTGGATGTTGACTCTTCGGGTTCCATTCCAATGTGAATACCACCACCAGTTATGTCAATCGTCTTGATTTTAGCATGATCTGCATCGTATGTAGTAAATGCATTTGCAGAAAATTAGTTTGAACCCACATATCAACATTTCACATCAAATAAATGCTTAATAAGTTGGACTAATACAGTGATTTAAAGATATCAACTTAATATAAAGGAAGGAAGTAGTTATTAACTATGAGATCCAATCTTTTAGGAACTTGGCAAGGCAGATACTATAAAAATTTATTGCACTTAAGAAAGCAATGGAGAGAATGTAATGATTTAAGTTTAATTATGCATCAAGGCACTTAAAAATAGATTGTAAAGAAAAATAAATGTGTAATATGAAGATTATATCTAATTTTTGCTAGAGTAGACCATGCAACCATACTTGACAATCATAAGGGTACCATTGTTGATCCTTAAGAGCAGCAGATTATACAGTAGTCTTTAACAACTTGTTGTGTGATTTTTTTCCATCATAAATCTTTTGGGTTACAATCTTAGCAATTTCTGAAAATCTACTGCCCATGTCAGCTAGAAATGAAAATCCACCACGTAAAATACTACATCCATCACAAAACTGTAATGCTTTATATTGCATAACTGAATGATATATACAACTGAAAAAATCAAGCAGAAAAGACCAAGAGTATGACATCATAAAATTCTACATACTGAAAAGTCTACCGAGGATGAAACAATTAGAGTTACCTTCATCAAGCTAAAGACCCCAAACAAACACCTCAAATTATGTGAAGACAACTTCCTCAGTAGAGGGGGGCTTGGCTTTCAGCCAACTTGGGATTTATAAGATGAACCCGTGTAGATAATTTGCTAACTTAGGTAAATTTCGCTATGTAAAGGTTTTCTTATGAACATGATTTCCTAAGTTAGGTAAATTTTAATTAAGATTTATTAAACTTCAAAATCTTGTACTAAGGATTTCAATAAATATTTTCATAAGATTTGCAGAATCTAGGGATAAAAATCATGATTAAGATGTGACCTACTACTATAAAAACGATAAGAACTCTAAAAATCCAAACAGTTTTGTTTTGTAAAACTATCCCTAAAATATTAAAACAGGATTTGGAAGAAAGAGTTGAGTTTTATTTCTCAAATGATGAACATGAAACAATGAGCTTAATCTTAGCATTAAGGGTTTTGATCTCTTACTTGATCTAGATCTTTTTCTTTTTTTTTTAATTTTTTGAAGTTGAAACACATTATGTTTTTTAGGATAATGGAGCTTTGTTAATGGAAAAAATGAATCCATATTTCTGTTACCTGGAGGGCTCACAGCTATTGTAGGTAGCTTCTTCCTACGGCTCTTGCATAAGAAAAAGTGATGTGAAACAATTTAATTAATACCAAAGTATTTACCATGCAAACGACGAATATATACACAACCGAGATGAATGGGAGTAAGTTTAAGAATAGAACCTCCTAGTATATTGTACTCGATATTAACAACAAACTGCGGCAAACATACACTTACCTTCTAGATTACATAAGATCAATGCGATGTTGAGGAGTCTTATAAAATTTATTTCTAGATCATTTAGAATGTAGTTGGTTTTATAACATGGCATCAGAAAGAAAAGTCAGAAGAGTAGACGAATAATATCAATTACACAAATGAAACTGAAAATGGTAAATCAACCAACTCATTTAGGTTTAAGAATTTTAAATGGAGCACTTGATGGTATTGGTGCTGGTTGCTTAAATGAAGTTGTGATTGCTGTTATGGCCGCTGATTTTCAAGCCATCTTTGCTGCATCCATGGGTAAAAGACTGATAGATCTTTCTAACTGTTGGAGGTAGCGCAAAGATATTTCTGACATTAGATCTCTTCAACTTAGAAGCAACTGGAAATCCAGAGACCCTGCATGTAACACGAACTTAGCCTGGACTAAAGACATATTTTTGGATCACTGTGATTTTTCAGTAACACTTGATCTTGCACCATATGATGATGGAGGTCTCTTGTTGGGCTTCTCGAATATAAAATCTCAGATGTGAATCATAAAGATTCTTACATAATCTAATTAAGGGGAACCAAATCAATAATGCAAAACGTGCAAGGATATGAGTCCCAATTATTAGCTACTCGAGATTATAAAAGGCGAAGCTCTTCTTACATGCATAACTATTACCACAATGTTCAAGATTTGTACTAATAATAAATTCAAGAAAATCATCAATCTTCATGCTCGGTACTGATTAATCTATGACTATATTGGAGTTCATATGAATAATAATGAGATATAAGGGTATATAACACTAAAATTTAGAAGAGGGAGGTTAAATTTATTACCCCTATAGATAACTAACAAATAATCATAGTAAAGGCTCTAACCGAGTAAACAATGATTCGCTAATAAACCTCTCTCCCGGTAAACTTAAGTTCTATCCACCTAACTAAAAGGCATCCATCTACCAAGATGTTCATAGTTAAATAGAGAATCCACCAAAAATAAAGGATCATGACTCCCTCCACTAATGAAACTTTAGTAGCGAATTTTTTTATTTTTTTTGAAGGAACAGGAGCAAATGCTTCCAATTTCATATATTATGTATCGAATGCATCAATCAAATACACCTTAGTTGGAATACATGAAGAAATATAAAGATTATGTATTATAAGATACAAGCAAAGTATAAATACAAGTAATCCATTGAGGAATCCGACAATATTTGAGGGATGGTGTGAAAATTATGATTCCACCATTTGAATTAATGTTTTTATTTGAGAACAAATTTTTCTTCTTCATCAAGATTAAGTGCTCCAAAGAGGTGTAATCTGCACAGCAAATCGAAAATCGAATCACATCCAGTAACCATGGATCTTCAGATGTACATCACGCCAATGTGAATCTCCCTCAAAGATATAATTGAAAACGATCGCAACAATCGATATAGACGCCTTAAAAAGGCTATATGAAATTTAATAATCACCAAAAGGGATTAATCTTTATTATGAATAATAATTACTTATATATTTGTAAATCCTAAGTGATGCCCAGATCTTAATGATATGATTGAGATCTGGGTAGAAAACCTAATTGAGAAACGATTAAACTCAAGAAGAAATTGTCTGGTTTGGAAAAATAATGGAGAAGAAGAAAAAAACGGTTATGCAGAGCAAAACCGTAGCAAAAACCTTATCACATAGTGACTATGATATGCAAGACTGCGTACGATATCAACATTAACCACATTATTCAAAAGCATATAGCAGCAGGCATACTATCCATTTTGGCACATTCATACCGCGAAAAAATGGATTTACCAATGAATTTAATTTTACTAAAACTATTAAAGCAATCTACTTAATTTCAGAAAAACCTATTTTTTTGAATTAAAATTGAAACCTGTAATACAAAATAAACAAAAGTGAAGTTCAAATTACTTCTCTATTCTTCTCCTCAATATCACCTCAAGCTCCGTAATCTCCTCATATGATTCTTAATTTTGATTCAACAACTCCCTTTCACGCCTCAACACTACGTTCTCGTATTTGCCTTCACTTCTGTTAACAACTGCCATATTTGTTTGACGGTAGACTGTCAATTTGTCTCTACATCTTCCATGAATGCTATTCTGCATTAGTAAAACTGGTTCAGGTCCATATCTCTTTAAATGAATGTATTAGTTGCCTATAAGAATGTCAAAGGACACAGACACCAAAAACATGAAGAACAGTTACTAAAATCTTTTGATTTGCGTGTTTATTGTCATTGATTGCCATTTGGGTTCCTTCACTATTGATCGACTTATTGTTGTATCTGATTATATAAGATTATACATTGATTGACATGCAGGATTGATGCGTCGGCAAACCGACTTTGTTTTACCGCAAGTGCACAGTGTCGAAAGATGTAGACAAGAGCAAATACGGTTCGTTCCCACGAGGAGTTTGGATTAAAATATTTTTTTAGTTTTTCTAATAAAGAATTAAATTAACTAGTGAATTAAAACTATTTAATAAAGTTGGAAAACAGTAAGAGGAAAACGTTAAGGTTCCGGGAATCCGTTGTAGATTAGGGTTTAATTGCGTTCGTCACATAGGGTCTCGATTTCAAAAAGAATTGTTTGTTCTCAACCTAAAGTAGAATTTCGAAGTACTAAGTATACGGGGCATAAAGAGTCAAAGAATATTCATAAAACAATTTCATACAAGGTTTCAACGAGTCCTTCTACTAATCAAACAATGAACTATACATGGCATAGAACATGAAAAATCATCGAGAAAGGTAAAACGTTGAGAGAGAGATGAAACATTAATATTAAGTTCATATAATTAAAAACCCTAGTTTTGAAACACAAATAAAACCATCTCTACAAGTTCATCCTTTCGCCCTAACAAGGGAATTAGCCCAACATGGCTTTCTTAAAAACCATGAAAATTAATTAAGAAAATAATACAAACTAACCCTTTAAATTTCTCCCGTGAAGTTCTGTAGTGAGCTTGTCTCCAAATTGTTTCTGTATCCGGAGCTCAGCGTTCAAGTATATGTGATGTCTAAGGCTATATATAGCCTACAAGAAAATCCGTCTCTGTGTATAACTCCATTCCTTGCAAAACAAGGCTGAGTTCTTTCCTAATTCTCCGCAGCAAACTCTTAAACTTGCGTTAACCACCTTCTAAACTTGAGCCGCACCCTTCATTCCCTGACTTGTCGGACAAGAACTTTGCCAACCTCAAAACTCTGCTAGTCCATTCACTCGAGCTTCATTCTGCCGTTGATCACTTCCAAACCCGAGCCTCTCTACTTCCCTGTCCAAACTCGAGCTTCAGCCACTACTGCCATAATATTCTATCAATGTTTCCTCCATCTTAATTTCCATCACCACTCGAGCCACCACCCCAAACTTCATCGAGCACAGGTTCACTTCAACTGCCAACAGCAAACCACAGGTCATGTTGCTGTCGAATTTACCTTGTCTTCAATGGCAACAACAACTCTATCACCGAACAGCAAATCAAGCCATCTCCGATAACCACATCCAGAATCTGCTAGCTTCTTGTTCGACTTCCACCCTGGTGACAAAGCTCCAACTCGATCAACAGCACCATCAGGAACACGAGTTCATCATAACTCCATCGAAGTCAACTTCGGCCATTAATGGCATCAACAAACCCATCCACTCCATCAGTACCCATTCTTTTCTCCATTCAACTGCCAAGCTCATCATGGTGATCATCATCATTATCTTTAACCATCATAAACAACGACTTCCAAAGCAAGAATCATTCGAGCTCTTTTTACAGAAACATGGTGTTCTTGTTTTAATTTTGGGAGGGAAAGAAGGTGGCCCCAATCCAGCTTCCTGGTGCTCTTAAAGCTATTCAAATAACTAGGAAGCCCTTAGCAAAACCACTGGAGCCTTTAGTAATTTTCATTAAAACTGTTCAACTGTCGGTTATGTGAAACCGACAAGCTTAACTCCTCTTTTTGCCCGTAACTTTCTCATACGAGGTCAGAATGACCTCGTTCTTTCGCCGTTGTCTTCGTAATTTAATTCTCTAAAAGATGGAGGGTAGAAATCCTGGAATAGACTGAGCTCCAATGGGTCCTTAGCAATTCTTCGCTTGTAAAGCTCCATTTCACTTGTTTCAGAGATGTAACCTAATGAAACACATAAACTACAAAAGTAATACTAACACACGGTAATTCACACAAAATCTAGCAAATAAGTATAAGGAAATGATACTTAAAATGTATAAATTATGCACTTATCAAGGATCCTTCAACATTGGGCCATGTCATTGTCATTTCATGGTTCAGGAAAGAGCTCATGGAACTTTGGGAAGGAATTTAAGAAACCTTGAACGATAAGTCACATGTTACAGAGGTCTTAAATGATCTCTCTTTCAAGTTCCAACATAGTTATTACAGTGGTCGTTCCTGCCGAGCTCACACCTCTATATATCTGTAAATTCCCACATGATAGAGCTGTTGTTTTCTTTTTTCTTTTTTTTCTCTTTATTGGTAATCATAGTAGTTCTTTAAAAAAACAAAAAACAGAATATGATGATAACAAATTAATGCTTAAGTTCCCTTTTAAATATCTTCTTATAGCTGCAACCACTATCCTCCTCCTCTGTATAAAAATGGTTGTTTGTTTCGAATTTATCAATTGCCTCAATTTTGACATCATGTTGAATATGCGCCTTAGTTTCTGTTACCAAGTCTTGGTGTTGTAGTTGTTATAGGTTGCTTTCAATCATATATTTACGATTCTCAATCGTGGATTAGACCCTCTATTACCTGATCCTTATAAAACTCCCTTCCACCAATATACTCCCTCCGTTTCTGGAAAATAGTTACTATCACTTTTTTATTTTAGTCTAAAAATATGTCAAATTGAAAAAGTGATAGTAACTCTTTTCCAGAAACGGAGGTAGTATATTTTTTTTCCTCAATTCACATCATTCCATACTCATCATCGGTCTAGAAACAGAAGGAGCAAGATGTTTCTTACCACTTCTTACTCTTTGGAACCAACTTCCCCACTTCTAAACACCTATTATCTTTCTTACAGCCATTTATGTTCAAATTGAGAAACTGACTGAAGGTAAGTGCATGTTTTAGGAAATAGGATACTGTGTAAATCCTTGAATGATTTGACTGATAATGTGAGGGTTCGAGAGGTGTTTTCGCAGTTTGGGAACATTAGGTAATGCAAAGTTGAAATGTCCAAATATTACTTAGCAAAGGATATGGACATGTTCAGTTTCAGTCCCTGGAATCTGTAAAAGAAGCAATTGAGAAGCTTGATGGCTACATTGTTGAAAAAAAGGATATATATGGCGTTTAGTAGAACATACACTTGATAGGTTGGTATAACTTAACTATGCAATGATATAAGTAGAAAGATCGGATTGATTGTTGCAACCAAAAGATCTCGACAGAAAACTTTTATAGAAGTAACTTCATATTCTTTGAAGGGTTGTTTAGCTAAAATGATATCCTCTAAGGTACCAAACACACAGTTGATAAAAAAGGTAAAATGCATACTGGAATGTTATTAAGTAATAGATGGAAGCCGGAATGTCCAAACAAAATAGTATTGGAGAATTAGAAGAACAGATTCTGAACTTTAAAGTTCTTGGATTCTCAAATTTTGGGGTGCAAGTGCAACTCTGAAAAAATAACTAAGAATTTCAAACAATAAGATTCATAATGATCATCACACAACTATGGTCTCTAATGATCTCCTTCATTTCAATCTTCGTCATTGCTATTTTGTGTGGAGCCTGACATGTTAGACTCTAACTTGGTCCTCTTACAGGGTGTATCATCTCTGTCATCGGGATCAGATTCAACCTTGGGATCTGCGAGAATAGCACTTGAGGGAGTGGCGGCTGGCGATCGCATAACCGGGTAAGGCATTCGTGCAACCATGAAGCCTGACATTGGGTCTGCATACGAAAAATAAAATAAAACACTATTCCAATGCTTACAAAAAAGAAGATAAACGCATACATACCTGCATATGGCAGGGAGCACAACAAAGCAATGGCAGCACGGGTACCAAGAAACAACCAAAGCAAAAAAACACAAAAAGACATACAGGGCTCATCAATTTAACAATTTTTCGAGATTAAAAGAACCATCTACTGTTCAATTAGAAAATAACGACTCAACACTATCTCCAACTTTTCCTGTAATGTCAAATCAAGTTTTTTTACAATTTAAGTCTCTCAGAAGAAATCCCAAGACAATGAGATTTTCAATCCGGAGTATATGCAATTTCTTTGTTTCTCCATGACACAAAAACTTCAACAATTTCACGTACAAACAATATATTCATGGACACACATATGTCCCAGAGCCTATGGGTAGAGACTTACGGATTCGATGAAATGATATTAAAGACAGTATGTTGGATTCTCCACTCCGTTTCAATGCGACTGTAGTCACCAACCTTCTATACATCAACTACCTATACAAAATAGTAGTTCAAGACCTATCAATGCTCAGGGTGAAATCCAACGCTGAAGTGTGAGTTAATTCAGGGGGGTCTACGACATGCCAACAAATACACAAAAAATTACTTCGTTGTGAATGAAAATTTTCCCTGACATGGAATTATGGATGAGACCAATGCAGTGCAGAAAACTCAATGCAATATCTCATCACAGTCAGTCAGTTAAAACGCTAATAACCGATGCACAAACTGGTACTACGATTATCCCACTGGATCGAATAAATTATAAAAGAGCTATTCCCTGCTCTTCTGAATCTCTTAAAAAAAAAAGTTTCTGCGAACCTCAATTGATGCAACTGGGTAGTAACTTATAGAACCCTCTTATTCACCAAAGTGAAGACGGTTCATACAGGTAAGTGACCAATTCCCAAAATTGAATTTAACCACTTCCAAAGAATATGATCTTGGCTGCGAATATAGGCTAACACATACATACACAACACCAAAAGGAAATAGAGGCTAAAAAGTAAAGTAAAAAACATAACAACCCTTTTATTCACCAAATTGAAGACGGTTCATACAGGTTACTGACCAATTCCCCAAATTGAATTTAATCGCTTCCAAGAAATATGATCTTTGAATTTAGACCCAACACCTGCATATAAAACACCATTAGGATCAAAAAAGTAAATAGAGGCTAAACAACAAAGAGAAAAGCAGGTGGAGGTCCTTCTCTCTTGTAATCTTCTTACGAAAACTTTCATCTTGGTAAAAAGAGAAGATAACTAAAACTTGTAGTCTGGCTATTACCACAGAAGAATTAGCTAGCAGCTGATCTGTTTGAGTAGAAGAATCACCATAGACGTTGGCTAGCACCTGTTGTATCTCCTGCAAAATAATTTTTAACACAATCACAAAGAAGTTCAGTACAGGCGAAAATAAACACATGCAGAGGTTTAACAATAATCTAAATACAAAAGATAGAAAACTTACCCTAATAAGACATACCACGCTAGTAGCTCGAGATAGCAAATACTACAACTACCATGGCACCGGTACAGCCAGTGGAGATGTATTATTTGATGGAGATGTGGGCGCATTCGATGGATAGCGTATACATACGGAGTTCATGTCTCGACGAACTCGAGAAGCACACCAACAACAGACAGATTACTTCACCAAATAGGCAAAAGAAAATATTAGGGCTTCAAGATCAGGATGTTAACACAAAAAGAAGATGAACGCATACATACCTACACACGGCAGGGAGCACAACAAAGCAATGATAGCATGGATGCGGAGAACAATCAAACCAAGAAAAACACATGGAGTACCTAACTGGAGGTCCTTCACTGCATCTTACAAAAACATTCTACAAAGACGTCAGAAAATTAGTAATACTAATTGGGTTGTATGATACCTTATTCAAACTTGTTCGATGGAGCTAACAACCCCTTCAAATTAATTCTACTTTAAATCTTTAATTAAGGGGCTAGGTACTAACTACGAAGTGAATCTTTATTCTTTTAAATTTTCAAGATATCCACACCAAGGAAGCATTTAGATTTTTGCGCCATTAACCATATCTAAAGTAACTACTTCGGATGCTTTATATCTAGATGGCTCACATTTCAAAGACATGAGCAAGTTGGCTAGATATTTGAAACCAAGGATTTATTAATTAGTAATTTAAAATATCATTAAAATCACATAAATTTTCATATACAGAGCAAAAACATAACATCCACAAAATTTCTTCAACTATCCTTTTACATATTTGACAGTTAAAGTAACCAAAACCCAATTCTGGTATCCAAAACCCTTTGTGGTTTTTGCAACATATCATGGTTTCTTGAAGGCAATGTCGAATTATCTTCACTGATAAGGTGATCAGAACTCCTGATGCGATAAAATCACCAATGGGATAGTGAAAATTACTAATGCCGTGTATGTTAGGTGTTGTAATACTTACCTCTTCCCAGTTTCTTTTTCCAGTTTTCAAATTATCATCTCCATAGTAGATTTCGCAATTCGGTATGCATCTATTGAAATTGGCTACTGCAGACTTAGCACAAACATAAAACATGAAATGGCAAACATTACTAAAAGGCAAGGCTTGAGATTGTTAAAATTTGTCTATCACTTACCTATAATATCCCCCTTTTAAAATCCAGACATCTGGAACCAAGTGTTACATAGTAAAGACCATGTGCAAGGGTGAACTCCCGCAAAAAATGTCCAAAATATGCTTCAACCACAATCATTAAAAGACAACAACTTGCATGGAAAAAAATCGAGGAAAAGGGAACTCCTACCTTATCTGCAGAGCAACAAATGGATTGCTGATCAAGCAATCGCAATCTCTTTCCTTTCTAGTATGTGTTATGTCCATGATAACCTCTTCATTGTTTGTATCTGAATATCTGAGTAACCTCCTCATTGCTGTACAGATAGGAGCCTAATGCCCCTTGAAAACAGTCGAGCATCATGTTGAGATTTCAGTAGCTTATAGAACCTGCATTTGGAGGAAACCTACAAATAAGAAGACAGAATTTCAGTAGAATTTCCAGATCTGTATTTTACTTTGCTGACTTACCACAATGTGTAAAATAGGGAACTGGGTTCTAGAGGTATTCACTTAAGAATAGAAAATAGGGAACTGTGATCCATAATTCATAGAGGGAAAATTAATTATGGTGCTCAATTTTCTATCCCTTTTAACCTTAACCAAAATAAAAACTGCATACGTAGGAGCCTAATGCCCCTAGAAAAAAGTAGAACTTACAATTTTTAAATTTACATAACAAATTATGTTAGCCAGATTATTCATAGTTTTGTAAGCATATCCCACAATGTAGCTACACGCGAAAAAGTGTCGAACTTACCACATATAACAATCTCAGTTCCTGCAATAATCAAAATAGTGAAGACTGTTAAACATGCATATCGCTGTTTCCCAGCACCTAATCGTTTGTAACTCTAGTGCCAAAAATACACACATGTACAGACAGTAGCTAGGGGATTAGTGAATCAAATTCAAAATCATATAATGGGAAAGAAAGCAAACCTTACACCAGCAGCAATTCCAAATGGTATCATGTAAAGCAGTGAGATAGTTGTGACCATTCATAAAAATAATAGAGCATCTTAATTGCATTGATCATTTCATGAAAAGTAAAACTATGTGACTAACTGATTTGCAATTGTCTTAAATCTGAATGACATTGCGATATTAAGATACATCAAAAAACTACATAATCACACCATATAGAGAGCACAAAGTTTCTCAACCACTATTCTTTTTATGGAGAGACTTAAATACCACTTCGATACATTTTTTATTATACTGTAAGCTCAACCTAACAAAGTAGAAATAACCTAGATTTCTCATGGATTTTGAAATTAGCTACTACCAAGTGACCACGCATTCAGTTACAAAAAAAATTAGCTACGACAAAGAGATACGCATTCAGTTACAAACAAATTAGCTACGACAAAGAGATGCCAGGCAGTAGGCAGTGCAACTTACCAACATGTTCCACAATCCCTTGTTTACTGTTCTGCATTCTATATAATTAAACATAAAATATTAAGAATGATGAATTTCAATAACTTAACTACTAATTTGTTACCTTTGCTTAGATATTATCATTTCTCTAAGCAGCTTCTCTAATTTCCTTCTCCACAACTTTCTCTTCTCCCTCCACATCTCAAACATCCGATTTCAAACAGTATAGAAAGCTGTCTCCCATCACCTAATTCATTTGAAACTCGAGTGCTAAAAATATGAACATGTTCACATGGTAGCTAGGGGATTAGTGAATCAAATTCAAAATCAAATAATGGGAGAATTAGGTGTATGGAAGTAGCTAATATCACATAAATTATGATATCTATGATTAGTGACCCAATAATCACAAATCCAAAAGATGTTTCCCTCCTCATCTATAAAAGAACTTTCATCCATATCAATTCTATGTGCAATTTTGTGCTACTTCTATAACTACTTATAAGTTAGTGTAAAGCATACAAATAACAAAACAGTTACTATAGATGTCTGAATCTGGTATGAATCGAACACACAATCTTCTAACTTGATGTCACACGCACTACCGTTGTGCCACAGACTCATATTTAGTGAACCGTTTTGAACAATGAAACTTTGTTTTAAAAGAAATTAAACATGTCAAAATTTAATTTAAAATTTTAAAGGACGAACAACACGGTTAAGAATTGTGAATGGTCAATCTAGCAAACAAAACGAAAATCTTAGACACATTGATTACAATGAACAAACGAAGAATAAAATCGGACAAAATTCCAGGTAACACTATTATAATCCTAAAAGTTCAAAATTTCTAATTTTGACTCCCACCATAATAATGAGAGATATGTACACAAATTGTCAATCTAACAGCTCAAGCATATAATAGGAAAGGGATTTGTTTCTAACCTGAGCAACATGAAGTCCACAATATGCAAAAAACTACTCAAGCATAACAGTAATATATAAAACATGAACTAATCAGGGGTTTGATTTGTAAACTAAAATAACATATAAACCAATGAAACCCAAAATAATTGCTCACTAACAGTGAACCGATCTGTATTCTTTACTTTCTTTTCGTTTTAAATACAAATCCTCCCTACTTGTTGTATGGTGGGGGACTCCAAAGCCATATACGTATACTGCCTGCAAAGCATATAGTGCAAAGAATATAAAAGAAACACAGAGAATGCTCTACAAAGGGTTACTTCAGTTTCGAAGGGGCTATGAGGAGTGTTTTTTTACACATACCTTTGAGACACTTTTAGAAGAACCAACAAAAATTTAAGGAAAGATCCAGTGTCAACAAAAATTTAAGGAAAAATCAGTATTTCAACAAATGCAGCAAAGATCCAGTGTCAGCCCATCAGAGCTATTATGTAGCCAACCACGCGACATAGGGTTTAGATGGTATAACCAAGCATAATACATATACTTATGCTTCGAATTAGTTTCTCTTCACCCAAATCACCCATTCTTCAAATTAGTCTCTCTTCACTTACAAAATCAAAACAAAAATAAATCATAAACATATAAATTAAAAATAGAAAACAATCAAACGCAAACCAAAGAGAGAAGCAAGAATCTAGGGTTTGTGTGGGAGAGAGGAAAAGGAATCGCAGAGGTATCAAAAAACAGAAAGATTACCTTTCAACAGAACTGTTGACCCCAAATAGATAAAACGCAATCAAAATTAAATACATGAAAGGATAGCAACTAAGGAAAGATTGTAAAGATGGATACCATCCAAAATCACCCATTCTCGGAATCAGTCTCTCTTTACCTACAAAATCAAAATAAAATTAAAAAGAGAAAACAATCAAATACAAACCAAAGAGAGAAGCAAAGACTTAGGGTTTGTGTGAGAGAGAGGAAAGAAATCGGAGAGGTAGAAAGAGAATCCGATTAAAAAAAAGGTGTAAAGAGAAAATTAGGTTTTATATGACACAGATTGAAAAAAACAAATACATATCCAACGGCCCAAGAAATCCCCACATCCAATAAAGAACTAATTTCAGTTCCCTTTATGGAATCAGTAATAATCTTGAGCAAAAAGAAATGCAAACAGAAGCTTGTTGTGCACTTGAGAGTAAACCACATGCACACCAAAGCAAGTGAGAATCCATCAAATGCCTAAACAAACACAAAGAATGAACTGATCATGCAAAGTTTTATTTCGTCTGCAACCAATACGGCAGCACCTTCTTCACATCCTTACACCAAGAAATTGGTAAAGCAAGGCCCTTGACTATCTTTCATGCCATAAACACCAACAAATCATAGCTAAGAGAAGTTTTCAAACATCCTTAATTCTTCTACTACCCTCCCTCCATTTTAATTTATATCTAGCCGTGCTCAAAGAAAGAATTAAAAAACAAAATCTTCGGTAGGCCGCAGCCTTGAAAGGTCTCTTGAGACAGTGTATATCGAAGGAACTAAGAAAGACTCATAAAGCAATTCCCAAGGTTCAATTAGACCTTATCACTTAAACACGGCCAGAAATAGTACATGAAGTGCCACCTCAGCCAACTTCATTACAAAATTCTATCTAAACACTACACCTCTTGTTCAGATAATGTACCCAAATGATTTTTTGCAAGTTCCGATACACCATCGTAATGTGTCCACTGCACTCAAACCATATTGTGACGATCCCCTAATTCAAACAACACAAACTTCATTTCATAACGGGAAATAATATATCCAACTAACTAAACCAACTATATTGACTTTCCTAGACGTTGAAAAGGGCCAAGATATCATTCCTGATGAAAAAATCAATCCTTGGTTAGAGATTTGTCAAATTTCAAGATCAATTTCCCAAAAACATATAAAATAGATTAGGTAACATGCAGCCACCAATTACATGGGTATTGTCTCGCAACATCTAGGCATGCAAGATTAAGCCAACAAAGTTAAGTCAACTAACACATCAATGGATGTTCTTTCTACACCAAGCAAAGAAATGTAAACAACCAAAAAAGTTCAAATTCAACACATGTCGGAATTCCCAAGCAAATCTAGATAAATCATGCATAAATTCCGGAGCATACAAATAAGCAAAAACCAAGGTGGGTGAACCAATCACATAAACAATCCATATGATGCAGCAACATACCATGCATACATCCAAATGAGCAGACCTAGCCCAGGGACCTGTTACTCAGCTACCATGGAATACCCGAGACTCTAAGAGCAAATTCTATGGGGAGTAGGATACTACTTCAAAACAAATTAGCGTACCCAAAATGATTAAATTTGCTCCCACTGTGGGAGTAGAGATGGAGTATTTCACCCCCAAACTCGTTCAAAACTGAGGATAATTGAATAGTGATCATGTGACGCTTTCCCCATTGAGGGAGTATTTCATCCGAAGTCGTGTGCAGAATTCCTCTTTAAGCGGCAAAACATGTGACGCTTGGGGGTGGGCGTCACTTGTTTTGCTGCTCAACACTAAATGTCACTATAAAACAAAACAAAAAAAAAATCACTTTAGAGCAGCACAAAACACGCCCAAAAACCTCTTCTTCTTTTTTTATATATCTAATCTCTCAATCAAATACACTATCCCATAGTGGAAAAAACACATTATCAGGTCCTCTCCACTTCATTTTGAAAGGATGGGGTGTTAAAACCCCTTATCCGATAGCCCTTGCTCTAATGCACTGGCAATCATAGACCCCACTAATTCTTCAATCAGAAGCTTTAGAAAAGCACATTGGAAAGCTCTCTGAAATCCAATTTATTTATGATTAGGTAATTTCTTTCACGAACTTACCAATATACCGAAAAATAAATAATCAAAGACCTAAAAATGGTTTCACCATTAAGAACTTAATAAACAGAAGAAATCAACCTCGATAGAGTCCGAGGCCGGTCCTCCTAAATGCAACTTCCACGGTACTTTACAAACCAAAGATCAGCCTTAAATCTTGAAAACGTGGCAAACGGTGTTGCTAGAGAAATTGCAGGAACAGTTAACGCCGACAACAATACATGGATCGGCAGTCCCAAAAAAGTTCTAGTATTTTTTTCCTTAATACTTTTAAGTCCAGTTACAACCATTCCTTGCTAAGAATCCTCTCTACGCTCCAAGCTATTCAAAGATAACCTGATCTCATACAAAATTAAAGTTACTGTTGATTTTATGCAGCATGCATGCGCACAAACTTAAGAATTAACATATATGGAACTGAAATTGGACACCCTACTTCAAAGCCATCAGAACATTTGTCCTGTTTTATAAGATCAAATATCGTGTTCAGACCTGGATCACTCCTTGCACCAACTATTGCCTAAGTGATCTACCACTGACAAAAGATTAGAACATCAATTAGAAGCGCAAAAGCACTTCTTTCTTTCCCAATAGAACTACAGCAGAGGTAACACTTGTATACCTGCCATCCTACGGTTTACAGTTCAAGCTTGATAAATGTCACTACAAATATAAGCACATACACACCGAAAGATGAGAAATGGAGATTTGGAGACACTGGAAAAACTCACCTATTGCCAAAAAGAAATTTAAAGCAAGAGATAGATGACTATGGATATGATGAGAATAGCAACATTAGATTTGTCCATTGATTTCCACTGTAATACTTCTTTTTGTTTTTCAAGTATTCAGTTTTCAATTGAGAGTAATTTAATTGCATGCGCTGTTTGAGAGTAATTTAATTGTATTCTGAAAAGTGCTATATATATATATATATATATATATATATATATTGAACTGAAGCAGGGAAATCAAAGGAGAATTACAAACCTATCGAGGGCGAGCCTTTATCCATTGTAATCAAAAATCCAGTAGTACGACCTAGTATCTTCTTGCTTTATGGGTTATTCAAACTTAATTAGTTTTCAAGGTTTTTTCTCACCGGAACCTGCATCATTTGACTCTCTTTTGATAATTACACCTACAAAACAATCATGACAATTGTAAATATGTCTCAAAGAAAAAGAAAACAGAAAAGAAAAAAGAATCAGACATAATAGGAGAAAAACTCACCTCTTTGTCCCAGTTGTACATCAAAACTGAGTCTACATTATGCATTCATGAGGTGCACTGCAGTTTAAACTGTCAAATATTTTTTTTTACTCAAAAAAACATAAAAGATTAATAACCACAAAGATATATTTCCAATATAATTAATTCAAGTCCAGCTCCAATCAATCCCCCCAAAAAATCCTCTAAATGTGAATAGGAAAATGAAGAAAAAAGGCAAACTCTAATGAAAAAAAAACAACCAGTCTGGCGGAGAAAGATATAGACCTTGGATGAATGACATGGTTACTTGTGTACCATCCTCAGAATCAATCTAGACAAAACTCATCACAGCAGCAACTCTCAGCAATCCACGGTTGAGCCGACTCTCGACACTAATTTTGAAACTATGCAGGATCAGATGAACCATAAACTGCAGGAAACTGATAAGACAACCGCTCCAAGAAAATAAAAGGACCGACGAACAGAATAGAATTACCTTAAATCACCTATCCTCGTTCTTTCTACTCAGCCTTGGATGAACCACATAAGTTGCATAATACTACAGGATAGGTAACACAGCATATAGCCAATATAACGCTCTTACATCCAATTTAATGTAAAGTTTACACAAATGCACCTTCACACAACAACAATCCAGATACAGCATCACCACCATATCCAGAACCAACACAGGATTCCACGGTATCCAATCCGGCAAAGCCATGAAAGGGCTGGAATAAATTAGCTCCATCCATATGGTTACCTGGAACCAACATTTCCCAACACTTGCATAGCCCTGCAGGACACGATGCTGAAGTATAAACATAAATGCAACATCTGTGCTCCCTATCCGCCCCTGGCACAGACAACACAAAATAAGACTACAGGCAATAAAATAGGATAAGAAAGACCTTAACAACCACTACAATATTAGGTATGCAGTTACCATGCTCTTTTCAGTTTCTTCCTGCCCATATTTTCCATGATTAGAACCACCGCAACTGTATTGGGGTTTTGTTTTGTTTTCCATGACATCTAGGAGGGTATAAATTGTTGATTTTGGGTTATTGATATTAAACCCAAAACTCAAAATATAATTAACGAAATTGAATACTGAAACTCGTTGGATGAATACAGCCAAAAAATTTGAATGATATAAGCAAACTGGTAGTAGTAAAATTGATTAAAGTGAGAGGTGCAGTGGTGATGGTAGTGACTCTTACCTAGCTTAGAAAAGAGAATGGGTCAAAGTGATTCTAATCCCAGCCATGGAAGTTATTCACTCAACAAAAAAAGGGATTCGTATTATACACCCATACACTTTGCATGCATATATAATCATGGTCAGTTTATCAAAGCCTAAGCACAAATATCTTCGTTTCTGCTTCTTATATAAATTATTAATTGGAACACTGACTGATTGCTTCTGATCGTAGACCTACGTTCTTCACTAAAGCTTCAGAACTCATGAGAGTGTATTTAAAAATTCATATTATCCTAACTCTTAACAACAAAATTACCAAGAATAAGAAATCTTTTATAGAAGGGAAGAAGAGTTTCATATATGTTCCCTCGTACTGATCTTCCTTGAACGGTGCTATAGTATCCTTCCTCGAGTTGAAGCAAAAAACTGAACACTTATGTTTGATGCAAAAAATTTCACTACCTAAACTTATCAGTTTTGTGAAACTTTGAATCTCACCGCTAAGTTCTTCGAGGCATTTTGTCGAGCACGTTCTGTGCACTTTCTGGTGGTGATTCAAAACATGTGAAATTGCTGATTTCAGTCAATTCTAAATTCCTTCCATGCATTCATACACAAATTCAAGACAAACCCAATAATTCAAATCATACATATAACCATAAAAATTGCAGCAATAGCATCATTACTCCATGTTTTCTCTCGACCCACTCTATCACAACTCACATTCACAATCTCCTTAAACTAATCTGTTCTTCACCAAACTTGGGCCTCTGATTTCTCATTCAATCAACACCATCTCACACTCAAGCCATTGTGTCATATCCATCACAGATTCTCAACCTCTCAAACATCACCACCATCATCTCAATCACACCAGAAACCCATTCTCTGGCAACAGCAACCACACCAACATTCTTCCCTGGACTGCAAGCCATCAACACATTTTCAGACCAACAACATCTCCTCCCTGTTTCCAAAACCATCATTGAAGCCACCATCTATCCATTCCTCTCTGATTCTTCACAGCAATAGTCTAAGTCTTTTTCTTTCATCTCCTTTTCACGGCTATATCAGCAACATCCATTGTCTTCCCTGTCTACAAATCGAATTTCAGACACAACCCATCACAAATCTTCACGGCAGAAACATTTCCTTCTTAGTTCAAACCTTGTTTAACTCAAAAATCTTCTCCTACAACTCCACAACGACACTATCTTCTTCTTGGCTTCGAAAACCCTGAAATTTCCACTCAATTTCTCTAACAACGTTAAATCATTTACTAATCTTATGATGTCACTACCTAACAATGGCAGCAGTTGACTTGTTTCACGGCAACTTCATTTGAGAATTTCGTCGAACATATAGTGTGCATTACTGGTGGAGTTTCCGATAGAACTTTGGTTGTAATTCTAACAATATCTTAAACTCTCTTTCCCTACAAGATACGTTCACAATCCAAACCATTCAACATATACTCAATTTTGTTTCAAACAATCACACATTCATCCGACAATTGAGCACCGCAAGCCTCATCAGTTCACGGCAGTAACATACTTCTTTTTTATCCTCAACAGCAACTAACAACTCTCCTTCACTGGTTTCCGACCACAGAACCCATCACATCAATTCCCTTCCATCCTTCACTTTCACAGCTGTTCCTGATTCGAGACCAACTTTTCATTCTCTCTTTGCTCTCGGCCAAACCCATCATCATCCAATATTCACTTCAACGGAACCATCTCTTTCTCGGATCTGTATCTTCTCTATTTTTTTCCAGCTCAATTCCAGCCAGCGACCTAAACCAATAGGTACCCATCTCTTCTCTCACTGCCAGTTCTTCCTTTGTAATAGCAGAGCAACAATTCTTTCCTGAATCTATAAATCCCACAACTGCTGTGCCCATAACACCAACAACACTTCAAATCAAGCTAAAACCCCATCTAACAGCACCAACATCTTCACTTCACAACCACAGAAAATCCTCTCCTCTCTATTCCACCAAAAAGCATCTTCATGTTCTGTCTCCTGTTGAATTCGAACTCCATTTAATCACCCTTAAACCAACAAAATGTCACGGCAGTTACCATTCTCTCAAAACCCATCTCCTATTTGATGTTCTTCTTCGCTGTCTACCACAAACCCAACAGCACACCCAGGCTAAATAAAGTTAATAACCTGTTTTCTTCTTGATGTTGCTTCTCAGCTTCGAAATCTTGTTTCTTCTCTATCTCGAGCCACTGCCATGCCCTAATTTTCTTCTACATCTCAACCACAACACCCATCAATTCTTATCTGTTTTCTTTCACTGCCATTTCAAATCTTCAACGACCCGTCGTGTTTCTCTTCTAACCCCTCAACTGTGACCTGTTCTTCACTGTTGTTCACTGCAACTCGATGGCAACAGATTCCCTTCGCATCCTAGAAACCTGCATGAAGACTCAACTTAGGGTAGAAAACGTATTTTTCATTTAATACCAAAAGGTTGAAATTACCTGATCCCCTATTTCGTTCACCAACACCCAGCCACGTAACATTACCCAAAATGTCCTGATCGCAGGACCAAAACAACACCATCATGAGAGCAACTGCAGCGGTTGGACCAGACCATCGATCAAAGACCAATTCTGTTTGGTCGTTTAAAAAAAAAACGCAATGAAAACATGACTAAATATGATATTACGCTGTTGTAAATAAGCGTTAATTATCAAACGCTATATTAAAGTGACGTATATTACACAGACGTTTAACTAGACAAACGTTATGTTTTTGACGTTCATTTAGATTAGCGTTTTAAACATACGCTCCTGTAATGAAGCGTTATGTACTCAAACGTCAAACGTTACTGTACTGAAGCGTTTTGATATAAAACATAGAAAAACGTCCTAGTAAAGTAGCGTCAAAACTCAAACGATCTTCTAAAACAGCATTTCAAAAAAAAAACGCCCACATATAACAACGTTTGAAAGCCTAAACGTTGGTGTAGAGGACCGTGAATTTTGAAAACGCTGTTTTAATACAACGTTTCGAAAACGCTGTTCTTAATAAACGTTTAATACAACGTTTCAGAAACGTCGTTTTAATACAACGTTTCAAAACAACGTTTCAAAAATGCTCTTTTAATACAACGTTTCAATTCAGAAACGCTCTTTTAACACAACGTTTCAAAAACGTTGTTCTTTAGAAACGTTTTGATAAACGTCTTTCAGAAATGACGTTTGTGTTTATAAACGTCCTCGTACAATGGCGTTTTGGGAAAACGCTGTCTTACATGAGCGTCAGACTATATCTGTTTTGGACCATTTTCTTGACTAAACATGATCGGATACTGTTCAATTTTTGGACCAAATACTACATTTAGTCGTCCGTTGCGTCTCACAAAATCGGACCAAAGACCATTTCTGGTGTTTACTCTTTGGTCTGATCGTCTACTGCAGTTGCTCTGATGGACTTAAACGTCGATATGATCCCCGAATCATTCTTGGCCGTCTGATAGTCTTTTTTTATCTCCGAGACAAACACCACTACATTTTATAATATAGATTTTTATTTGAAAAAATAATATTTCCATATAATTTACCTACAAATGCGTAAAATTCATGGGAAGATATTCGTTTCAATCAATATATTCATCATGTTCATTATATTTTATAATTACTAAATGTTCTTCTTGTGAAATGATATATCAAAATAGTGTTATATACGTTGATAAATCAAAACAAACTACACAAGATGAACTATTAATGGAATGTTTATTCACCATATATTTTTTTTTAAACTCTTAGATAATCAAGAAGACACTCGATAGCAATCATCAAAGTTGGTGATATCGTTTTGTACTTTGACTTAAAGACGGTAATAATTTAATCAATTATCTCTTCGCTAATTAATTGTATCTAGAATTTTCTATTATGAGTTATAATGCAAAAAACATAAAATGATCTTGTAAGAAAATCTTCTCTTAGGCTAAATTTTTTTAATACTTTACTTACAAAAATGACAAGAAAATCAAGAAACTAGTTTTATTTGTATAGTTTTAACTGATAGATATTGATTTGATATATCGCGAATCCTAAAACATTTATCATTGGAAATCCAATGATGTCCCAAACTCTCTTCATGATGTTGTCCAACCTATATTATGATTACTTATGACTTTAACCATCTTTATTAATCTTTCTCCAACTACACTCCATATTAAAACCCTGTTGAAATAAGGGTCCCTAAAATAGTGAATCTAATTCTACCTTGTTTTTTTTTCAATGACATCTTTGATATAGTACGGGTTCGATTCTATACTTGTATTCATCTATATCAAGGAATATAGTTATTGAAAGTTCGAAATGACAGCTTGAAGGTATACCATCTTCAACAATTAAGGGGATAGTTACTTAAACAAATTGAGGGCTATCCTTGTTTTCACCATTGTGGAGCATTGACATATTTAATCTTGTAGCATGAACATACTCAAACCCATCGTTGAACAATGTCGTGCTTAGTGTTGTTGATTCATTCATATCCTTCTTTGTTTAATTTATCATGTCTACAATCTCCACCTGAAGTTGTCATAGATTTTTTCTTTTTAGTATATTAGTTGTGAATGTACAACGTCATGTGGTATGTTAAATTATCAGTATAAGTCACTAATTAATATATTCATATATTATAGGTTGTACACACCTTTCGTATAAGGTTGCTTGAGCATGTTTCCTTTGCCCAGGTGTAATTTATTTTTTATTTGATGCTCATAATGTACACTTCAGTGGGATCACTAGAAACAAGGTTCCTAGCGGGATGAGATTCATCGTGATTGACAGAATATCCAAATCATGTCAATATGTGATGAGACGAATAAGAAGCTTAAGCATTTGCATGAAGGGTGAGAAACAATAACAAAAGTATTGTTGGTAATGCATTACCATGTTGTATTGTTTTCGATATCAATTGTGACTTCTTTGAGCCAAAAAAAAAAATGATGAGTTTCTGAGGTTTTCTTTGCAGAATGAGCTCTTGCTAGTTTGTCTCTTTGGTTTACCCTCCCTTATTTTTTAGTTTTCGATGTTTTTTTTAATATTTTTACGGTTGTGTTGTAAACACAGTACATTTATATATATACATATATATATAATAAAAAGGTTTGATTTGAGATGACGTGAGTAATAAGTGACACTATTTAATTGGGAAAAAAACATAACAATTTTGTTTTATCTACTCTTTATGTATTTTTATACCTAAAAAACACCCAATTAAGTGAAGATAATGTTATAGCATCTCTTAGTTATTCTTAAAATGCAACTATTTTGTAAAATTTTGTCAATATATTACCAGTTGATTAATTAAAACCTAATTAATAGGATGAAAATAAAGATCTTAACTTAGGATATTGATTTGTATGTTGGTTAGAGAGAGATTATGAAAGTGGATGTTTAAAAACCACAAAATGTGAAAACTAGGAAGTAATTCGTGTTACTCACCGGGTGTAGTTTCTTTTTTGTATTACTATGTTATTTTGAATTTGATATTTTTTTATCTTATTGAATTAGCCAATAGAATTCCAAAAAATATAGAAAATAATATCTAATAAAGAGTTAAAAGCAAAATAAAAAACTTAAAAACATGAAGTATGATTCTTATTTTATATTGAATATGAGTTTTAATTAGAAAGATCAATTTTGGAATGATTGTACACTTATTATATTTCCTCGTAGAATTGGACTGATGATGTAATTTTCACTATCTTATGGTATGGAGACCTCCGTTGTAAACGAAGGATTTTCTCCTTTCTTGTTCAATTTAAATGAATGACTACTATTCCTCAAAATCATAGTTTAGATCGTGATAAAAAAAATCGTAACAAACAATAAAATTTTCAAAACAACCAAAATATTCTTATTTTCTTCATATCGTTTAGTAGTGAATTTGATATTCATATGAATTGGAAATCCAATGATGTCCCAGGTGTAAACTTTTTATTTATTTTATTTTATGATGTTTGGGATGTACATCTCCAGGGGGATCCCTAGCAATAAGTTCCAAGAGGGATGAGACTCATTGTGATTGAAAGAGGATCCAAATCGTGTCAATATGTGTTGAGACGAATAAGAAGCTTAAACATTTGCAGGAAGGGTGAGAAACCATAACAACATTACTGATAATGTATTACCATGTTGTATTATTTTCGATCTCAACTGTGACATCTTTGAGCCCAAGAAGAAATGATGAGT
Source organism: Papaver californicum (assembly GCA_023531435.1). Classification (NCBI taxonomy): domain Eukaryota; kingdom Viridiplantae; phylum Streptophyta; class Magnoliopsida; order Ranunculales; family Papaveraceae; genus Papaver; species Papaver californicum. The sequence goes on from JAJJMC010019295.1 coordinate 172,036, forward strand.
CTTTTGAATTTTTCTTTGCAAAATAAACTTTTGTTAGTTTGTCTCTTTAGCTTTCCCTCCCCTATTTTTTTGGTTTTCGATGTTTTTTCTTAAGATTTTAATGGTTGTTTTATAAATAGACTACATTGAGAAGAGGTGAGTAATAAGATTTTATGGTTGTTATATATATATATATATATGTAGTAATAAGATTTAAATGTAGAAAAGGTGAGTAACAAGTGACACTATATAGGTAGAATGAACAATAGTAATTCTCTTTTATCCACTCGTTATGTATTGTTATACCTAAACAAACTCCATGTTAAGTGAAGATTGTAATACTATCCCTTAATTATTCTTAGACAACAATTAATTAGTAAAATTTAGTCAATATATTACCAGTTGATTCATTAAAACCCAATTAGTAGGATATAGAGGTCTTAAATTAGGATTTTGATTGGGTTAATTAGAGAGAGATTTGGAAGTGGATATCCAAACTCATAAACTGAGCAAACAAGGAAGTAATTCGTATTACCTACCGGATGTTTTCCTTTTTGTATTACTTTATTATTTTGAATGATATATTCTTATCTTACTGAGTTGACCTGTAGAATTCCCAAAAATATTACAAAAAAAACTATATAGTAAAAAGTTAAAAGCAAATGATAAAACTTTAAAACATGAAGTGTAATTCTTATTTTATGTTGTATATGAGTTTTATTAAGAAATATTAATTTTGGAATGACTATAAACCTATTATTTTCCTCGTAGAATTGGACTGGTGATATAATTTTCAGTGTCTTATGGTATGTATACCTCCGTTGTAAACGAAGGATTTTCTATTTTCTTTTTCTATTTAAATGAAAGACACCTATTCCTCAAAATCTTAGTTTATATCGTGATGGAAAAAAAATCGTAACAAATAATGAAAATTTCAAAGCAACTAAAAAAAATTACAATTGTATTTTTTCTTATTATATATTCTTCTTATCTTCATATTGTCTAGTAGTGAAATGGATATTTATATTTTTAGTCTTTTGATGTATATCCTAATGAAAACACCAATAACATTTATATACTGGCTGTATCACCAGTTCCGGACAACAATTATAAAATAATAATTTGTATATATTAATTGACATGGATGATTTCAGAATTCTTACCTTTCAATTATATGCCCTCTATTGTTTGCCTGAGTACCCATTAACTATTGTGGCTAGTTTCATTATCAAATATTACCTATATTATTAGATAAGGTAAGTTTTTATTTCTATATTTTTGTTGGAATTTTTTTTTCCATCTAATTAACTACAAGCACGTGAAATTCATGAGCTCATATTTGTTTCAATCAATATACTCATCATGTCCGTTATGCTTTATAATCGCCAAATGTTATTCTTGCAAAATGATATATCAAATCAAGGTTATATATGTTGATAAACCAAAACAGACTATACAAGATGAACTCTCAACGGAATGTTAATTCACCATTTTTTTGAAAGAGCTCTTAGATAATCATAAAAACACCCAATAGCAATCATCGGAGTTGGTGATACCATTTCGTACTTTAAGTTAAAGTCTGTAATTATTTGATCAATTATCTCTTCTCTAATTAATTGTATCTTGAATTTTCTATTACGAGTATGTGAAAAACACATAATGATCTCGTAAGAAAATCTTATATTAAGCTAAAAGTTTTTAATATTGTATTACAAAGATGACAAGAAAATCAAGAAACTAGTTCATTTGGATGAATTTTAACGGGTAGATACTGACTTGATATGTCGTGAATCTTAAAACATTTTTCATTGTTAATTTAATGTTGGCCCAATCTATCTTCATGATTGTCCATCCTAAAGTCTGATTATCTTTAACCTTAACTATCTTAATAACTCCTTTTCCAACTACATTCCAAATTTATACCTTATTGAAATAAGGGTCCCTATATTAGTGAATCTAAATCCACCTTGTTCTAGGAAGGAACTCTTTGATATAGTACATGTTCGATTCTATGTTTATATTCAGTTATCTCAAGGAATATAATTATTGAAAGGTCGAAATGGCAGTTTGGAGGCTTATACCATCTTCAACAATTAAGGGAATAGTTACTTACGTATGTTGAGGGTTATCCTTGTTTTCACCATTGTGGACCATTGACACATTTAATCTTATGGCATGAACCACACCCAAACCCATCGTTGAATAATGTTGTGCTCAGTGTTGCTAATTCACTTCATATCATTCTTTGCTTAACTCATGATGTCCACAATCTCCACCTGAAAGTGTCGTATATTTTGTCTTATTAGTATATTAGTTTTGAATGTACAACATCATGTGGTATGTTAAGTTATCAACATAAGTTATTAATTATTATATACACATACCGTAGGTTGTTGCACACCTTTCATAGAAGGTTGCTTGAACATGTTCCTTTGGTCTAGGTGTAATTTTTTTTTTTTTATGATGCTTGGAATGTACATCTCCAGTGGGATCACTAGTAATAAGGGTTCCTAGTGGGATGAAACCCATCGTGATTGACAGAATATTCAAATCATGTCAATTGTGATAAGACGAATAAGAAGCTTAAACATTTGCATGAAGGGTGAGAAACAATAACAACATTATTGTTGATAATGTATTACCATGTTGAATTGTTTTCGATCTCAACTGAGACATATTTGATACCAAGAAAAAATGATGAGTCTTTTGAATTCGTCTTTGCATAACGAGCTTTTGCTAGTTTATCTCTTCAGTTAATGGTTGTTTATATACATATAGTAAAAAGATTTAAATTGAGAAGAGGTGAGTAATAAGTGATACTATTTAGTTGGAATGGACAATAGTAATTCTCCTTTATCCACTATTTATGTATATATATTATTATACCTAAACAAACTCCCAATTAAGTGAAGATAATGTAATATCATCCCTTTATTATTCTTAGACAACAATTGAGCTGATAGAGTAGGCCGTATCGAGACCTCTTTCCGTAAGGCGGCAGTAGGTTAATTAGTAAAATTTAGTCAATATATTACCAGTTGATTAATTAAAACCCAATTAGTAGGATGATAATAAAGGTCTTAACTTAGAATTTTGATTGGGTTAAAGAGAGATTTAGAAGTGGGTGTTTAAAACCACAAATTGAGAAAACTAGAAAGTAATTCGTGCTACACATGGGGTGGTTGCTTTTTGTATTATTATGTTATTTTGAATGTGATATTTTATCTTACTGAATTAGCCTGTAAAATTCCTAAAAACATAAAAAATAATATATGGTAAATAGTTAAAAGAAAATGAAAAAACTTGGAAACATGAAGTAGAATTCTTATTTTATGTTGTATATACGTCTTAATTTGAAAAGAATAATTTTGGAATGAATATAAACCGATTATATTCCTCTTACAATTGGACTGATGATGTTATATTCAATTTCTTACTATATATTCTTATTCTCTTTATATTCTTTAGTAGTGAATTGTATATATGTTTAGTCTTTTGATGTATATCCTAATGAAAACACCAATAACATTCATATACCGGCCACATCGCAAGTTTCAGACAACAACCCTAGAATAATAATTTGTATATATTAATTGACATGGATGATTTAAGAATTCCTACCTTTCAATTACATACCCTTGATTGTTTGCATGAGTACTCATTAATTATTGTGGTTAGTCTCATTATTTCAAAGACCACCTAGATTACTAGATAAGGTACGTATATGTTAGTTTTTATTTCTATATTTTTGTTGGAAAAAATAAGTTTCCCATATAATTTACCTACAAACGCTTAAAATTCTCGGGTTGATAATCGATCCAATCACACAAATTATTTCCGTCATGCTTTATAATCGCCAAATTTTCTTCTTGCAAATGATACATCCAATTAAGGTTATATATGCTGACCAAAACAGACTACACAAGATGAATTCTTAAAGGAATGTTTACTCTCCCTATTTTGTTCTAAGATCTCTTCATGAAGACACCAAGTAGCAATCATCGAAGTTGGTGATACCGATTCGCATTTTAAGTTAAGGATGGTAATTATTTGATCAATTATTTCTTCACTAATTGTTGTATTTTTTGCACTTATTATGAGTTATAATGAAAAAATACAGATTGATCTCGTAAGAGTATCTTCTATTAAGATAAATGTTTTTAATATTGTACTTACAAAGATGAGAAGAAAATCAATAAACTAGTTTCATTTGGATGAGTTTTAACTGATGGATATTGACTTAATATGTTGTGAATCCTAACACATATTTTTTCGGTATTCTAATGCTGGCCCAATCTCTCTGCATGACTGTAAGCCTAAAGTTTGATTACCTTTAACCTTAACCATCTTAATAAATCATTCTCCAACTACATTCCATATAAAAACCATGTTGAAATAAGGGTCCCTAAAATGGTGCATCTAATTCCACTTTGTTTCTTGCAAGGAACTCTTTGATATGGTACGGGTTTGCTTATATCTTTGTATTCAGCTTTTTTAAGGAATATAATCATTGAAAGATCGACATGAAAGTTTGGAGGTTTATACCATCTTCAACAATTAAGGGAATATTTACTTTACACATATTGAAAGTTATCCTTGTTTTCACCATTGTGGACCATTATCACATTTAATCTTGTAGCATAAACCACACCCATACCCATCGTTGAACAAAATTGTTCTCAGTGTTGCTGATTCATTTCATATCCTTCTTTGCTTAGGTTTTCATGTCCACAATCTCCACCTGAAAGTGTCATAGATTTTTACCAAAGTTACTAATTACTATATGCACATACCATAGGTTGTTGCACACCTTTCATAGAAGTTTGCTTGAGCATGTTTCCTTAGCCCAGTTGCAAAAAAAAATTTATGATGCTTGGAATGTACATCTATAGTGGGATCTATATCAATAAGGTTCCTAATGGAATAAGACTCATCATGATTGACAAAAGATCCGAATCGTGTCAATATGTGATGAGACAAATAAGAAGATTAAACATTTGCAAGAAGGGTGAGAAACAATAACAATAATACTAATGATAATGCATTACCATGTTGTATTATTTCGAACTAAATTGTGACATCTTTGATCCCAAAATAAATAAATAAATGAGTCTTCTAAGTTCGTTTTTGCAGAATGAACTCTTGTTAGTTTTCTCTTAAGTTTTCCCTCCCATATTTGTTGGTTTATGATGTTTTTTTCCTAAGATTTTAATGGTTGTTTTATAAATAGACTATATATATATATGTGTATGTATAGTAACAAGGTTTGAATTGAGAAAATGTGAGTGAAAAGATACATATTTAAGTGGAATGAACAACAACAATTCTCTTTTATCACTCTTTATGTATTATTGTAGTTAAAAAAGCTCCCAATTAAGTGAATATAATGTTATACCATCCCTTAATTATTCTTAGACTGAAAATAATTAGTAATTCGTTGATATATCACCGGTTGATTAATTAAAAACCAATTAGTAGACTGAAAATAAAGGTCTTAACTTAGGATTTTGATTGGTTTAGAGAGAGATTTGGAAGTGGATGTTTAAAAACCACAAATTGAGAAAACTATGAAGTTATTCGTGCTACCCACCGGGTGGTTGCCTTTTTGAATTACTATATTATTTTGAATGTGATATATTTATCTTATTGAATTAACCAGAACTCCCAAAAATATAGAAAATAATGTCTAGCAAATAGTTAAAAAGCAAATGACAAAACTTAAAAACATGAAGTATAATTCTTAATGTATGTTGTATATAAGTTTTAATTAAAAAATATTAATTTTGGAATGACTATAAACATATTATATTCCTCGTAGAATTGGAGTGATGATGTAATTTTCAGTATCTTATGGTACAGAGACCTTCACTGTAAACGAAGGATTTTCTCTTTTCTTATTACATTTAAATGAAAGACTACTATTCCTCAAAAACTTAGTTTAGATCATGACAAAAAAATAATCATATTAAATAATGAAAATTTCAAAGTAACAAAAAAACTTACAATTGTATTTTGTCTTACTATATATCCCTTTTCTCTTCATATTGTTTAGTAGTGAACTGGATATTCATATTTTAGTCTTTTGATATATATCCTAATGAAAACACCAATAACATTCAAATACTGGCCACATCGCAAGTTCCAGACGACGACTCTAGACTAATAAGTTGTATATATTAATTAACATGGATGATTTCAGAATTCTTACGCTTCAATTATATGTCCTCCATTGTTTGCTTGATTACCCAATAACTATTATGGCTAGTCTCATTATTTCAAAGATCACCTACTTTATTAAATAAGGTACGTATATGTTAGTTTTTTATTTCTATATTTTTGTTGGAAAAAATAATTTTTCCATATAATTTACCTACAAACGCGTGAAATTCTTGGGCTGATATTCGTTCCAATCAATATAATCATCATGTCTGTTATGCTTTATAATTACCAAACGTTCTTCTTGCAAAACGATATATCAAATTAAGGTTATATATGTTGATAAACCAAAATAGACTACACGAGATGAACTATTAAAGGAATGTTTATTCACCATATATTTTTTAAAAGAGCTCTTACATAATCACGAAGACACCCGATAGCAATCATCGAAGTTGGTGATACTGTTTCGTACTTTGAGTTAAAGACGGTAATTATTTGATCAATTATATCTTCGCTAATTCTTTGTAACTTGAATTTTATATCATGATTTGTAATGCAAACAAAAAAATAGAATGATCTCGTAAGAAAATATTTTATTAAGCTAAAACTTTTTGATGTTGTACTTACAAAGATGACAAGAAAATCAAGAAACTAGTTTCATTTGGATGAGTTTTGACGGATAGATTCTGACTTGATATGTAGTGAATCCTGAAAAAAAATTCATTGGAAATCCAATGTTGAACCAATCTCTCTTCATGATTGTCCAGCCTAAATTCTGATTACCTTTAACCTTAATCATCTTTATTACTCCTTCTTCAACTACACTCCATATCAAAACCTTGTTGAAATAAGGGTCTCTAAAATAGTGAATCTAATTCCACATTGTTTCTTGCAAGGAACTCTTTGATATGGTATGGGTTCGATTCTATCTTTGTATTCAGCTATCTCAAGGAATATAGTTATTGAAAGGTCGAAATGGCAGTTTGGAGGTTTATACCATATTTAAAAATTAAGGAAATAGTTACTTATACAAGTTGAGGGTTATCCTTGTTTTCACCATTGTGGACCATTAACACATTTGATCTTGTAGCATGAACCACACTCAAACCCATTGTTTAACAATGTCGTGCTCAATGTTGTTGATTTATTTCATATCCTTCCTTTCTTAATTCATCATGTCCACAATCTCCACCTAAAAGTATAATAGATTTTTTCTTATTAGTATATCAGTTGTGAATGTACAACGTCACATCATGTGGTATGTTAAATTATCAATTTAAGTTACTAATTACTATATACGCATACCGTAGGTTGTTGCACAACTTTCATAGAAGGTTGTTTGAGCATGTTTCTTTAGCCCAGGTGTAAATATTTTTTAGTGATGCTTGGAATGTACATCTCCAGTGGATCACTAACAATAAGGTTCCCAGCGGGATGAGCCTCATCGTGATTGACATAAGATCCAAATCGTGTCGATATGTGATGAGACAAATAAGAAGCTTAAACATTTGCAGGAAGGGTGAAAAACTGTAACAACACTACTGTTGATAAGCATTACCATGTTGAATTGTTTTCGCTCTCAACTGTAACATATTTGATACCAAGAAAAAAAGGATGAGTATTCTGAATTTGTCTTTGCATAACGAGCTTTTGTTAGTTTATCTCTTCATTTAATGGTTGTTTTATAAATAGACTACATTTATATATCAATTCTTCTCAATATAAAGGAGAATAATTTGTGTTGATATAGCATCCTCACATTGATTTTCACATTTTCTTCATAACTAGAGTTCCACGTGGGACATTCAATTGATTTGTCCACCACTTATTGCAATGTTTGCCACCAAGAGATACAATACACAACGTTTAAAGATAACCTTAACATTAAGCAACTGTTGACTAAAAGATATTAATAAGTATACACGTTGAAAAATTGCATTACCGAATCTATGAAAAGATGCGATCATTTGTCAATCAACCTGATCTGATTTTTATGTCCCAACCAATTGCGTTGATTCAAGTACTCCCATATATATATATTGAATTCATGTAAAATATCGATGGGTTTAAGTCTTTTAGTCTGCCTCCTCTGGGTGAATTGATTGTTGAATTTCCCTTGATGACCTTTAAAGGGATGTTAGAAAGTACCTAATGACTGAATGAGAATCATCTGAACTGATCAATATCGAATATGTAAGTAATATAGAATTTCAGACCCTTTGCACAACTAAGGCAAGAGTTCAAATCCTATTTATGTGTATTAACTGATATAAATTATTTTGAACTAATTTTTATTTTTTTTAAGGTATCATATAAATTAAGCAATTAGTAATTTTTTAGGACTGCATGTATTTCTTAACTAAGAATTCGGTTAATTGTATATATATATATAAAGTAAGAAGATTTCATTTGTAACATATTCTCTCCTTGGCATACTAGTTGTTTGATAGAATAACCAAGAGACATATTGGTTATGTATTGTATGATGTCTTTTTTTATTTATGTTTTGCTCTCAATTAATTATGGCTGATGTCCAACGTTAATCTACGATAAGAGATAGAAAGACGATATGGAGATTTTCGAGGTTGGGTGAAAATTTTTATTGGTCTTGCAGATGGGAAATTAGCTTTTACAGCAAATACTTATGAAAATATATACCAAGGTATAAACTTTTTTCCTATATAAATAAGAAGTATCAATATCAAGCTTTGTAGTATTCAAGTCATATTTTTGTTATCGTTGCTCAATAAAAGTTGCAAAAAATATATGGTTATTTTGATTAGTGGGAATATTTTTGATTAAATGAGAATATTATGGAAATGTATAAACGTCTAGAAGGGAAAGGTAGCAATGGGTAAAGACATGGTTATGAACTTGAATTTGGATTACGAACCTATGCTAGGAGATCTGAAGACACCATCTGAATATGCATAATATCCATGTCAAAGATTTGGGTTGAGTATTAACTGCTAAGGAAATTTTATGATAAGGAATACTTGAACATTACGTATCTTCGAAAAAGATTGTTCCCGCCACTTACAAAACAACAACAACATGGATTCGGCTTATAAGAAGAGATTGAGGAAATAAAAGCTGAAACAAGTTATATAAGTCAAATACTTCAAAATAAATTTATTGGAGAACAACTACCTACCATAATTAAGTTATGAAAAAATCCATTGGACACTTAAATCAAATCCATTTATTATTCAAGTTAATATTTTTCTTCTTTGTACTAATACTATTAATTTTTGGTTGAATATTCATCAATATATATATATATAAGCAAAGTACAACAATCAAAAGTAAACTGCACAAAAAATGCCTCATTTTGTAGGAAAAGAGCGTCGACGACAAAAGAGGTAAATTAACTTAATTACTAAGTACCTTAATAGTTTATGCGACATAATGAAGCTTTCCAAATGAATTTTGATGTTAGGTAAGCTGAAGCTTCATCGCAGGGTAATTGCAAAATCTTATTAACCGTCACGGTAGAATTAAAAAATTAACCAGTAAAATTTAAAAAGATTCTGGACATTATATACGAATATACAAAAATAAGCATGAGATAGATATATAAGCCAGAAAACTTCAAGGAAATGAATAAAAAAAGTCATAAAACCAAATTCCTTTGACATAAACCTATCGATGAACTTGCACGTGCAACGGACGTGTATAAAAAGACCTTGTATGTATATGTAGTAACAAGATTTAAATTTAGAAGAGGTGAGTAATAAATGACACTATTTAGGTGGAATGAACAACAATAATTCTCTTTTATCCACTCTTTATGTATTATTATACCTAAACAAACTTTCAATTATGGTAAGATAATGTTATACCATCTCTTAATTATTCTTAGAAAACAATTAATTAATAAAATTTAGTCAATACATCACCAGTTGGTTATTTATTCAATACAGTACGAAGAACTAATCAATTTGATTGATTGGGACTAATTCCTAGTCAATTGATAATAATTTGTTAAATCTATTGAATCAAATCGATTCAAATCTAAAAAACCAATTGAACTGTAAAAGAAGAAAAAAACCCAACAAAAATCGTCGGGACTCGGGCTTTGGAAATTGAAAGAGATATATATATATATATACGGGAAGGCTAAATTTGGTTATTGTGTTTTTTGATGACATCGGTAATTAGAAAATTTTCAAAATAAAGCCCCAAATTTAAAATTATTGGATATAATTATAATAATTTTCTTCAAGAATGGAGTAGATCATATATAATCCATTTTATGAGGTTTTTTAATTCAAACCCGTATATCATGGGGTTGGCGGGAGTTTTCACTTCCGAATAATCTGATCGGCTACCATTAACAACCACTTTATAGTTATGCCACTTGATCAAGGCGGCAGGGCCTAACACTAGGGTTAGCAGTTGAGGTGATTGACTATTGATGACCACGAAACATAGGACCTCCAACCGAGGGGTAAGCCAACTCATCTCGTTCCTTAAGCAGTAGTGTAATGGCAGACATATATGTCAGTGTCTTGATCAGACTCCCTGTTTAATTACCTTTCTCTCTCAAATCTCAGTGTCTTTATTATGGATCCAAAACCCACAATTACAACACTAATCAAATTCTGTAAAACTGAGTTAAAGAAATCCTCCTCATATAGTTGCAGGAAACCCTACAACAAACCCAAAGCTCTTACCTCAAACTATTCTCTATGGTTATGATCAAGATTTGTAGTCCGAATTCACACAATCATAATGAAAGTAAAGAAAACAAAGGATTTACATGGTTCAGTATTAAAACCTACGTCCACGGATGGGTTTTCACTATCTATGAAGAAAATTACAAGCTCTTAGTCTAGTACAGTGATGTTCTCACAAATTCTCACTACATGCCACACTCAGAGGATGTTCAACCCTTTTTACATTATTCTCGCTGGTATTTATAGACAAACTACAATAATGGATGACAGCTCATAATACTTTGCAGGTAGTTTCGCAAATAACTTCTTCGCCGAAGTTTTCTTGGAGAAGAATACTTCACGGGATTTGTTTCACTAAAGTGCTCGCCAAGTGATCCTCGTTGTAACTTTCGTTATGGTTCTATGTTTCACCCAATAGTAATTTGCCATATGTCCCGACAACTAACTGATTGTTGATGTGTCTACTCTGCCCGCACATTTAATGCTTAACCGCCAAATTCAAACTCAGTCATTGATCTTTGGTTGGTGCATTCCACGCGTCTCAATCTTGTAAAGTATACGGAGATCCCTATGCTGGTTGAGAAGTGCTTCAATGCTCAACTCGAATTTATCTTTCTCGTATTTGATCCTTGAGATGCGAATACATGGCGAAGTGGTTTTCTGTCCCCACACATTCGGTTAGGTATGCAAAAACACTTAACAAAAACTTGACATATGTGTTCCATTGGGAAAATTCTATTACTAGTACTAACATGCTAGTTATGTTTTCCATCGCGGGAAAATGGTATCCCAACTGACAGCTGATGCTCGCTCAATAATGCCCAGCTTGGTAAATCAGAGGGTATCAAGGGTCTTAACCGTGAGCTGTGCTTAAACCGTTTCTACCGTTGTTTGGGCAAATAGAATTACAACTAATCAAACTTATCATGAATAACTTGAATCAACAGTATGGAAAACTCGACAAAAGTATCATAGTAATTTTCTAGGGAAAAGTTTCTGTCAACTTTTTGTCTCAGTTGCCTCAACGTGAACTCATTTTTACCCTAAAAATACCATCACAACTAAAAGAACAACAAACTCTGCACACTTGTACTACCACACCACAATACTACTACTATATCAACTCTAGCCAGATGCAAACTCTTCAAAGCAAACTGAGGTTATGGAGGAAATAGTTATTGATCAAACTTTGCCGGTTGAAACTGATGCATCAATTTATTTTCCTAAAGTCAATGTCACTCCTACGAAGCCTGCTACTATTGTTCCTTTAAGTGCTGAAGTTGCTAAGCTTCCCAAGGCTGAGAAAGAGGGTGAAATGCAGGAGGAAAATAAAAATGAGACGAAAGCCAAATATCGGGAGAGCCTCGACGAGAGGTGTGATCACAAGATGAACATTTGGAAACGGATATTCCAAGTGATCAAGGACGGAATGGTAGTGAACCTTCCTCCCTAAGTATGCGATGCGATGATGATGATGTGCTCGGAAGGCTTTAATTTATTGGATTCCCAATCAAAGATTCAAGTGTCTTCAGCGCTGAACCATGCTCAAAGAGCTCGATTGTCATTTCCGGTGAATGTTATTCTCAATCAATTTATTCTGAAACGTTTACCCCTTTTCCAATGAGTAACATATCTTCGCATGTAGGAGTATAATCGCCAACTCACGTTTTCCGAGGAATATGCTCAATCTGAGAAGGAACGCATATTGCTTGAAGAAGAAGTCGAACAACTGAATAGAGACAAGGCTACCTTGAAGACAAATTTGGATTCTAAAAAGGAATCTGTAAATTCGCTAAGGAGGCAAAATAATGAACTCCGTGGTAAGCTTCGCTAACCTTCCTTTCGTGTCTTTGTTCTTCCCTTTTTCTGCTAGTTGATGCTTAGGTTTATGATGCTCTAAAAAACGCTACCACAAGAGAGAAATGTCCCCCGAGCAGAAAAAAGTGGAGACCGAATCCCTTCGCGGGATACATAAAGAATACCAACAACTCATCGATCACATGTCATGGGAGTTACAAAATGTCGAAGAAATGGGTCACCGCATAGAAGACTTGGCTCACAAAGTGAAAGATATACAGTAGCTGAATATCCATCTTAAGGTGGGTAGGGTGGAATTAAATCGTCTAAAACCAATGAGATCCAAAGAAAAAAAATGATGATTTGCAAACTGAGAAGAGGAAATTTCTTGCGATGAAGGAAACATCTGGCGTGAAACTTCGCACCACCGAAAAAGAACTTCGCGCTTCAAAAGAAGATCTCTGCATCGTTAAGAAAGAGTTTCGCACAATACGATCGAAGCTCAACACACTTCACGAAGATCATAAAAAGAAGCAGGCTGACTTGGAGAAGAACCAATCAGATCTTCGTATAACTCAAAAAGCTAATTAAGCAAGAAGCCTTTAAAACCAATATCTTGATTCTGAAAGATAATAAGGATCTTGAAGGTGGTTTGAAAGAAAATGACAAAATCATAGCTCTTTGTAAAGGGCAATTTGGCAATGTAACTAACAAATCACTAGATCAGCTTTCTGATTCTCAATGCAAAGTGGCTGAGCTGAAAAGTAAACAAGAGGATGTTGAGGAAACCTTGAGATCAGTTATTTTGCATAAAGAAGTTCATTCGTAGTAGGCTATTTCTTCGCCATATTTTTTCATAATTTATCGTACTAATTACTCTTTGTTTCCCTTGCAAATTCAGAAGAGAAGATGAGAGCAAAATTAAAGCAAGCTCGCGATGAGTTAGAGAAACTTCGTAAGGATCTGATGAAGGTCAAGCTGAGAAGGATGTTGAAGTTAAAAGGAACCAAGACCTTGAAAAGAAGTTTGATGAATTCGAGGAAGAAAATGAAGCTAATTATATTAGGTTGAAGAAGGATTATCAGAGAGCTTCGGATATTGCCTTCCAAAAATTTGTCGATTATCTTTGCAGTTTGCACAATCTTCCCAAGGTTACTGTAAAACCTTCTGAAGATTATTATGACAATGAAGGAACAGATATCGATCAAGTAGCTACTGATGAAGGAAAGGATCAGTCTGATGAGGTTAATCTCCAAAATGCCAAAGCCTCTTCAGATCAGTACGAGGTTAACATTTCCGCGAATCTAGATAATCCTGACAACGTTAGTGGTGATAATTAGTCTTAGAATCTTTTCGCGAACATCGTCTGTCTTTTCGGCTTCTGCAATCCTTTGCTTTTGTTGTCTCCTTTTTTTTTGCTCTCCTGTAACCAGTGTTACTCGCCCGTGTTGTAGTTGATATTTTTCTACCTGTTTAAATGAGAAACCCAAATTGGTTATCTTTTAAATATTCTTTGCTTTGTTGTGCCTTCGTGAGGTCTTATTTTTCATTCTTTATTGTACCTTCGTGAGGTCTTATTTTTCATTTTTCATTGTACCTTCGTGAGGTCTTATTTTTCATTCTTTATACGAAGTAATGTATTTTTAATGGTCATTTACTTCGTCGGCGAAGTAAGGGAGCCTAAATACTCTCATGAGCAATAGTCTCTTAAACCTCGTCTTATCATGCTACTTCAGCTCCCTAGAGGAGGGTGCCATCCCTTTATGTTCCCCCTGGCTGGCCATTCAAGAAAGTAAACATATGACGGGTTAGGTACGAGGCCATACCCTAGGAGGGGTTTCTTGGGGACCAGGCATAAACTACCAAGGACTTGGCCCTTATGGAAATAGTTGGTCACCCTTCAAATGAGCCGGGCTCCCATGCCTCAACCGTTATACCTCGGCACCTCTTGCGTAGTCTATACCTCATGTCGGATGTCTTTCGCCAGATCATGATTTCGGCGAGAAGCGGCGAACCACAACCCGACGATATCCAGCGAATGTAGGTTTTAATTGCCTCTTGCCATTAGACGCATACGGTCTTATCGGCTCCCTAATAGGTCTTAACCGCCCTGTCATAGGTCTTATATTTTTCCTCTTTCCACTTGGGGCGAAATATTCTAGAACCTCTCCACGTAATGTGTCGTTAGGTCTTATAATTTGCCTATGCCTCTTGGTACGGATTGTAGGTCTTATGTATTGACTGTCCTCGCCTCGTAGGCGGCTCTGGGATCACATTACATGGGGCCCTAGCCTGTAGTGCAGGGTTTAAGTTAGAATTTTACTTGCTCTGAGAGCCCTTGTTGGTCGCCTTAACTTTTTTGGGTAATACTTTTTGATGTATCTCGGGTTCCACGGATGATCTAATTTCTTCCCTTCATGATCTACTAGTTCATAGGCTCTGTTTCCCACAACTCGCTTCACAATGTACGGTCCTTCCCAAGTTGGTTCCAAGTTTCCTACTGGTTCTTTTTGATATGGTGGTATTTCTCGCAAGACCATATCTCCTGGTTCATACTCTTGTACCCTGACTTTCTTTTTGTATTCCCTTCCTAATCTTCAGTGATAATTCTCCATATGTTGTAATGCCCTTTCTCGATTTTCTTCCAAGTCATCAAGTTTGGATAATATGAGATCCGAAGTCAGATTCTTGATCCAAGCCTCCTCTTCGTTTTCGGTATCATAACCTCTGTTGGAAGTACCGCCTCTACTCCATATGTTAAACGAAATGGAGACATTCCTGTTGTACTTCACCGAGTAGTTTTATATGCCCATAATACATTGTATAGTTCTTTACACCAATCTTTATGCTTCACGTCTAGCTTATTCTTTAAATTATCTGCAATAGTTTTGTTCATCGCCTCAGCTTGCCCGTTGCTTTCCGGATAAATTGGAGTTGATTTGCCTTGTTGAATTTTGAATGCGTTGAATAACATAGTGATATTTTCCCCTTCAAACTGCTTGTCGTTGTCCGAAACTATCTCTGCGTATACCAAACCTGCAAATAATATGTTCAAACAGAAAAGAAAATACATCTTTCTCTGCAATATTCTTCAGCGGCTTCGCGTCTACCACTTGGTGAAGTAACTTGTTGCCACAATAAGATATTTCCGCTGCTTTGTTCTGGGCACCAGTGGTCCAACAATGTTAACTCCCCATTTTGCAAAAGGCCAGAGACTGAGTACTGACTGTAAACTTGTTGATGTAGCATGGATCTTCTTGTCGTAGCGTTGACATTCTTCACACCTTTGGGATATCTCTTTCGCATCTCCATGCATGTAAGGACAATAATATCCTTGAGCTTTGGCTTTTTGTGCTAACGACCTCGTCCCACTGTGATTCCCTGCATCTTCATAATGTATTGCCTTCAAAATCTCGCTTTCTTCTTCTTTAGACAAATATCTCAGCAACGACCCATGAAAAAATTATCGATATAAAATCCCTTCGCGGAGCTGGTAATTTGTGGACTTGTTTTTAATCTTGTTTGCCTACAACCTATCTCGGGTTAATTTTCCTTCGCTCAAATATTTGTGAATTGGGATTCTCCAATCATATTTTTGCTCCTCTTCAACTATGTTGATCGCCGAAGCTTCTATTTTTTGAGTTACTTCGTCGGTTGATGTAACCATTCTATCTTTAGCGACCTTGCCTCTGGATCGCTCATCATTAAAGATATAAAGGCTAACGTATCATCAAGCCTATTGTCTTTTCGACAGATGTGCCTCTATTTGATGTTTGGAATTTGTGATGTATAATATCTTGCAGTTTTTCGATATTTTTGCAACGATGAATCAATTGTTTGGTATCTTCCTTCTATTTGGCGAACTACTAGTTGCGAATCAGTTATGGGCTTTACATCGTCCAATTTCATTTTATTTCCAATCTTAGCACATGTATCACTGCTTCATATTCAGTTTCATTATTGGTTACTGGAAATTGTAATCGAAACAGATGAACGACCCTTGCCCCTCCTGGCGAGTAAAAGGCAATGCCAATTCCTCTGCCTTCACTGTTTGAAGACCCATCGACAAATATTTCCCACCTGCTTGGATGGTCCTCTTTAAGCAAATCTTTAGGATATGTAAGATCTTCTTCGGGGTTTAACATTTCTTTTGTGTCTTCATCTTCCTCTAGTGGAAATTCGGCCAGGAATCAGCGATGACTTGAGACTTTTCAGCTGTCAGTATTCCATATTCTACTCCGAATTGTTCTATTCCTACTCGCTAAGAGCTTTTAAGTACTGACTCGATGGGTGTTTTCCTCATTACCTTAATGGGATGAGCTTGGAAGTAAGTTCGCAGCTTCTGAGTTGCATAAACTAGTGCCAATATCAACTGCTCAATCTTCGTGTATTTTCTTTCTGCCGAACCAAGAGTTTTGCTGATGTAGTATATGGGCTTTTCAACCCCTTCATCTGTTCGAACTAACACTGCATTAATGGCATCCAAAGTTGCTGCCACATATACTAAAAGAACTTCACCGGGTTCATGTCTTTAATGCACTGACAAATTCACGAGATACTCCTTTATATTTTGAAGTGCTTGTTCACATTCTTCTGTCCATGCAAACTTAGCTCATTTCGTTAAAGTATCAAAGAATGGCTTACACTTGTCTGAAGACCTAGCGATGAATCTGTCTAACGCTGCGAGTTTCCATTTAGCTTTTGCATTTCCTTCAGTGTTGCTGGAGATGGAATGTCCTTGATTTCTTGCACCTTTGTCGGATCAACTTCTATTCCATTCTTCAACAGTATGTATCCCAAGAATTTTCCCGAAGCCACACCAAAAATGCATTTTGTTGGATTGATCTTCATTTGGAACTTTCGCATTTGATAAAAAATATCCTTAAGGTATCTCACATGATCGTTGGATTTTCTACTTTTCACTAACATGTCATCCACATAAAACTCCAACGTGGAATGTACCCATTGAGCAAATAACTTTTCCACCATTCGTTGATAGGTAGCTCCCGTGTTTTTCAACCCAAAAGGCATTCTTATGTAACAATGTAACCCTCTTGGGGTAAAGAAAGAGGTATGCTCCTGATCTTCTTCGGCCAGTGGTATCTGATTGTAGCCTGAATATCCATCCATGAGAGAAAGTGTCTCATATCCCATTGCAGATTCTACTATTTTAGGTATGTCTGGCAAAGGAAAGTTATCGTTCAGACACGCCTTGTTTAGATTGCTAAAATCAATGCAAATTCTGATCCCTTTATTTTTTCTTCGGAACAATTACCATGTACGCAATCCATTGTGGATACTTCGCTGGTCTGATTATACCTCACCCATTTTCTTTAGTTTTGCTTTTATTGCTTCGTGATAGACGGTTGCAACCTTCTTGATTCTCTTCTTGAAAGGCTTCATCTTCGGATCAATATCCGATCGGTGACAGGCCACCGAAGGATCAATCCCTGGCATATCCTCCATCCTCCATGTGAATACATCCACATATTCAAGTAACAATTGATCTATCCTTTCCTCTTCTCGCTTGCTCAGCCTTGTCTCAATCTTGACTATCTTTGGCTCATTCCCAGTTCTCAAATTTATGTCTTTAGTAGGATTCGGTGTTGTGAAGTTCATCGCTGGCTCTCCGAGGGGAGCCGGGCCTCTTAACTGATGTACTAGTGAGCCTTCCTTGTTTGAGGTTTCGCTTGGTATCCCCTTTTCATTCGCTGCATTCACCTCATATGTTCTCTTTTCCTGTTTTTTTTTTTGTTCTATTTGGCC
The DNA here is from genome assembly GCA_023531435.1 of Papaver californicum. Lineage (NCBI taxonomy): Eukaryota > Viridiplantae > Streptophyta > Magnoliopsida > Ranunculales > Papaveraceae > Papaver > Papaver californicum. Next base: position 190,416 of record JAJJMC010019295.1, read on the forward strand.
TTCTTCTTTCTTTGCTTGATCTTATCAACTTGTGCCTCGTATTGGCGAACATCCGCTTCGCTGCAGTACCTTGCTTCGGCAGGATCTCCTTTTACCTCGTCTATCCCGTATGGTGTCGGAAAATATAAGCGTTGGTGATAGGTCGACACTACTCCCTTAATTTCATGGATCCATGGTCGTCCGATGATGACACTACACGGTGATTCCACATCCACTACATAGAAGGTAGTGATTTTTTTTATTTTTCCCAAGTAAATGATCATGGCAAATTCTCCTTATAGGTTCAGGGATGAGCACAGAATCTGGAAATCCCATCCGCCTAAAAGTGTTATAGAACAATATGTCTACCGAGCTTCCCGTATCCACCAAAACCTTATCCATTGCTCATTTGCTTATCTTTAAAGTAACCACAAGAGGATCAGTATATGACTTCCCGTTCTCTGGTGCATCAGATGCTGAAAATGCAATTGGCTAAGTCATCCACTTCTCCATTGTTGGTGTTTTTTCGACGCTGAAAATCACCTTCCTATTATGATCTCGTTTATGCACTCTTTTTTTATATTGTTGTGGAAGTTTGCCTTTGTCTTTGCTGAGTGGACAATTGAATTGCACTACAAGTAATTGGATTCTCTCTCAATCTCAATTTTATGCACTCCTGGCGCTTTTAGGTCTCCTCGCGGAGGTACTGGTGGATTACTCAAGAACTCGCGAAGATTTCCATGTTCTATCAATCGTGATAATATTCTTTGCATGTTCCTGCAATTATCAGTTGCATGGCCATGGAATTGATGATACTCGAAGAATTCATCAGCATACCTGGTGTGAGATGGCTCCACTCCTCGATTGTATGGATAAGGGATCGCGCTTAGTTTCTTTGATGTATCGCATGATAGCTGCTAGAGGGGCATTCAGCTTTAATAGTTTTATTTCCTCGTATCTCGGAGCATTAGGTCTCCGCTCATCAAATCTTTGATCACCGAATTTGTTTCCTCCAGAGGTTTGTTCCCAAAGTTGCTGAAATCTACTGGCATCATTGTTCGCCCAACTTCTTATTTGTTGCATATCTCGTTGTGTTGCTTGCGGATATTCTTCTTGACTAGTATCCCTATTGTGAGCCTTTTATATATTACTAACTGCATTTATAGTTCATTGCACATTCACGGGATTTCTGAAGATAACCTTCTTCGTCATAGTAGCCTGCGAAGATGCTTCCTTCTGTATTTCTTCCAAATCGATGTATTCTTCCTGGAACTCTAGAAGCTCTTGCATGGTCAGCTTATTCTTCTGCTTGAATATGGGCATGTATAACAGTAAGTTGGAAAATAGAGAATTGACAAAGCTCTGAACCAAATTCGTTTCCGTTTCCAGACCCATGACTTCGCTGCGTAGAATCCTCCATCTATTGCCAAGACCTCGCAAGATTTCGGCAATTCTTCTCTTCAAGATGAACAATTTTTCTACTCTAGGCCTTAACAAACTGTTATGCATGTAAGCTACAAGGAACACTTTCTCTAGATCGTGAAACGATGTGATATAATACTCTGGAAGAGCATCAAAAAAAGCCAATACCCCTCCTTTCAAACTGGAAGGGAAATACTTGCACATGACTTCGTCTTTATGCTCCCACTACAATAACGAGTGTTTGTATGCTTTGATATGTTGTATCGCATTTCCCATGCCGTCGAAGATGCTCCCGAAGGTTGGCATTGTACACTTTGGTGGTAAAGCCGTGTACAAGATATCAACGCTGAAAGGAGAACGCTTTGCCTCCGCTATCGCATCCGTTAGTTGTTTCCCCTTTCCATTATTTTGGTAGCCGCGAATCATGGCTCGCATGCTCTTCAATTCCATCAAAATTTCCTGGTTCGCATCTTTCTCTTTGGTCTTCTTCAGTAGACGATCCATCTCCTCTTGACACTTTCTTGTTTCGCGTTCTTCTGGACTTTCTCCGTGATTATCTTCTCGCTTCTTGCGCGTTTGCTATTTTCTCCTATTCGTTTCATGCATCGATGAACACGACTTTTCTGGTGTCCTCTCATATATTTTTTGATTCTCCTCTGCGAGCTCCAAGTTTTGTCGTTTGAGTAACTCTTGTTCCTGAGTCAGTTTCTTCTTCGCATCCCTAGCTTTTGCGAGCTTTCCTTTCAACTCTTTTGCCATCATGTTTTCCTCACCATCAGATTTGCCACTGCCGCTAGATCCATGATTTTCTACTTTTTCACTTTCCCCTTAGTAAACGCTCCTATCCTGGATCCTTCTTTCTTCTCTATTGTAACTGGCTCCTCCTCATTTTGTCTCGCCAACTGGATTCAGTAGACTTCTAATCCTGGTGCTTTTTCTCTGTGTTGTTGTTTTTGACGCCATCCTTTCCCTTCTTAGACCTGCACAGTAGGAAAAATGACTTTTCTATACTCTTTAATGAGTTCTCAAAAGTTAACCCTATGATTCATGATATTGAATGTAGATCTAACGATTATGATAAAGATAAACTTTCTAAATTATAGATATGACACTTGACCCGAAATGTCAAATATTTTAACCTAATCCCAATGATTGCTTCACCAGATCCAAGAAAGAAACTGAATGAAAGGACCTGGCTATTATTAACCTAACCATTAAAAGTACTTTTTGGATGAAATAATTTTTTTGATGAAGACTTGTCGTAAACAGAAAAGCATTTCTGAGAAATTCTCTTATGAAAAATATTCTTCACTATAATCTTCCTAGAGTTTGAAGACTCACAAATTTAAGCAAAACTTTAAATGTTCAAAACTTTTTATTCTAAAATTATTTCGAAAGCAATTTTTATTTTATTATGAAATCTAAAGCTTTAAAGACAAGACGAAAAGGAAACCTAAAAGATGAACGCATAAAATAGACCTTTAACTTTATACTATAGTAATCATTGTTTTATCTTTCTTCTCTTTAGATTTTTGCTTTTCTAGAGACTTTCTCTTAGAAACTCATATCTAAGATTTTTTTTACAAAACAGATGAGATTTAACTCATACTATTTTCAAATAACGCTTCAAAAATCATAGATCTAAACTTTTTCTTATGAACAAAGTAGAGTAAAGTAAATCCTTAATGCATTTTCTTCATCTCTCCCTGTTTCTAGCACCAAAATGTGATTGCAGGAAACCCTACAACACACCCAATGCTCTCACTTCAAACTATTCTCTTTAGTTATGATCAAGATTTATAAATTCACACAATCACTGAAAGTAAAGAACACAAAGGATTTACGTGGTTTAGTATTAAAACCTACGTCCACGAATGGGTTGTCACTATGTTATGAAGAAAATTACAAGCTCTCACTCTAGTACAGTGATGTTCTCACAAATTATCACTATATGCAACACCCAGAGGATGTTCAACCCTTTTTACATTATTCTCGCTGGTATTTATAGACAAATTACAATAATGGATGACAACTCATAATACTTCGCAGGTAACTTCACATATAACTTCTTCGCCGAAGTTTTCTTGGAGAAGAATCCAACTTCACGGGATTTGTTTTGCTAAAGTGCTCGCCAAGTGATCCTCGCCGTAACTTTCGTTATCGTTCTATGCTTAGCCTAATAGTAATTTTCCATCTGTCCCGACAGCTAACTGACTGTTGATGTGTCTGTTCTGCCCGCGCATTTAATGCTTAACCGCTAAATTCAAACTTTGCCATTGATCTTTGGTTGGTGCATTCCACGCGTCTCAATCTTGTAGAGTAGACGAAAATCCCTATGTTGGATGAGAATGCTTTAATGCTCAACTCGAATTTGTCTTTCTTGTAATTGTTCCTTGAGATGCGAATACGTGGCATAGTGGTTTTTTATCCCCACACCTCCTGCCAGGCATGCAAAAACACTTAACAAAAACTTGACATATGTGTTCCATTGGGAAAATTCTATTACTAGTGTTGCGCTAAAAACCACGGAAGCGATTTGCACAGTTACACAATAGTATTCTAAATACTTGCAAAAAACATAAACGAGAACAAGAATTTAACAAGGTTGGATACTCGGGAAAAATAGGAGATTTTATATATTATCATAAAGAGAGAAAACATATAAAACTCAAAAAGAGAAGAAGAATTTTTGGTGTAATTTTGTAGGGTTTCTACTTGGCTATTTATATGTTACATTAATTAGCCTACAAGAATATGGTTTCCTAGAATTTAGGATCAAGTAACAATTAAGAGTTATCCTAAACTCTTAATCATAATCCTAATGACCGACTAAAAGTTGGTTTATCACAACTTTCTTCACCGATTCATTAAGGCCGCCACTAACCTAACTTATAGGATATACACGGTTTGGAGTTTAACACGTTTTAAACTCTCCCAAAAGACCGTGTCCTATAAAATAGCTAGCTTCCAACAACTCTCCACCTCGGATCATGCATTCATGCATGAGACGATCAATAACAAAATCACCTCTGTTTTCCAACGCCTCTTGTAAACCCTCACGAGTCTACAACTTTTCTGATAGGGACACCTATGGGTTTAAAGGCTTATTGCACACGCTAAGTGCAATCGCGATGCCTGCGAAAGTGAGTTAAGATTTTCTAGATTAGATTTGCTCGAGGACTAGCAAATAATAAGTTTATGGGTATTTGATAGGCACATTTATGTGTCTAATTTGCTCTCAACTTTTATAGTGTTGGAACTCACTTTGTACTAACATTGTGTTTTTATGTATTTATAGGTATTTTTGGAAAATAAACATTGTTGAAAAATTGGCTCGAAAAACTACTAAAGGCACCCAAACAATGGATATGAGCCTCCCCTCTTCTTCACGATTCAAAAACCATTTAGGCGGGAAACTATTATTTTTCTTCCGCGAATCTGTGCTTGAGTTTATGAAGATATTATACGTGATTTTTGGGTTTTAAAACAGAGAATATATTGGACTTATCAAGAGTGAGCTGCACATAATCAAAAGATACGCAAAATCGAAGCAAAATATCAAATCAGATCACGCGGGTTTATGAGAAAATAATACCCGAGAATATTTGTTGTTAATGATGATTTTTTGAAGATTTGGTGGCCTGTGGTGTTTAAATAGGATGTGTTCGAGTCATATGGGGGGGAGAGAGTATTGGAGAGAGCTCAGGAGAATCCAGAGATCGAAAAAAAATCCATGTAAAATAGCTTTCTGCTGGTGAAAGAGAAGAGGAGGAACATAAGGCGTCAGAGAAGTGTCGCTGATAGTGTCGCTGACACCGGTACTGAAGCAGTCTTGCTTCAACAATACCTGAAGTCCGTTCTTTTCTCCTGTTTTCTTTTCTATCTTTTGTAACGCAGAGAACACTTCTCTATAACGCTTATAAGCGTATCAAATCTCATGTGTTACAATTATTTCACCATTGTAAGCACTTTTTGAGCTATGAAATATATTTTTGAGGGTTTTTCCAATACAATGAGCTAATCATCATCACTGGGGCAACGGAGGAAGCTATTTCTCCAATAATTAAGTAGTAATATTTATTTAATTAATTTATGCAATTCTTTTATGATTATTTGCCTTGATAAAAAATTGATTTAATGATTTTTGTTAAGCAATTGTGATTTCGTTAGATGGTACATGCTTTGGCCTAGGTTTTAGATGTTCCATGCTTTTGTTATACAATTGTTGTTTTAAAAATCCCTTGTTGCAATATTTTAGACGAATTAAACGTAAGAATTGCTTAATTATAATTATTGAAATTGAATCACTTTAAAATTTGGAAAATAGTGAAATCTTGGCTTCAGTTTACTCTCAATCTTGTTATAAATTTTATTTGAATTTTCCTATTTTTGTTCTTAGAAATTAGGTTTAAAAACAAATCTTCACAAGTCTTGAACGAATTTTATTTACCACAACTATAAACCATCAGTTTTTGGCGCCGCCGACTCGGACTTGTTTTTAGATTTTTTTTAGGTTAATTAGATTAATTTAGAATTTATTTTATTTTTCAGTTTTTAGTTTTTATTTTTTGTTCTTTTTTACGCGTTTGGTATTTTCCATTCTTTTCAGATTTGAAGCGAAACTAAAAAGAAAAGGAAAAAGTACTATAAAAAGAAAGTAGAGCCAAAGAAGGAAAAAAAAGAGGATTCCAAAAGGAGTGAAGAAGATTTTATTTTTATTTTTATTTTTAGATTTATTATTTATTTTTTTAGTTTTTAGTTTTTATTTTTAGAAACTGTTTTAGGGCTTGGCTATAATTTTTGTAATTTTTCTTCTTTTATTGGACACTTTTGAACTTTGGACTTTGGAATTTTGAACATTATTATTTTTTTCATCCCTACGGAAGGGTATTTAAATATAAACTGCAACAGGGAAGGACAACAATTACGATATTGTCTCGGCCCCTCGGGTTCGTACACTAACACAGAAGTTGGTGGCCCGAGTCGACTACAACCGATTCATCCCCCGTCTGGTACGGGAGGTAAGACTCGATCAACCCACGAATCCCCTGCAAGTGGGTTTACTGTATTCCTTCGTATGCATATATGTTGAGGAATTGAATATGGATTTATTTTCTAGTAAAAGGCAAGGATTGGCCATATAAGATAAGGACTCGGATTTCATCACCGTTTCCTTCTTGCCCGCCTTGGGAACACATTACCTAACGCGAACCTAATCCTTAAAATTTGACTAGAAAGAAGACCGATAGGGTATCGAGCTTATTGGAAAATCATTCCAAAGGACTGTATTGGTTACTTTGTTAGCCTAACTTAAAGTTCAGAAAGATTATTTTAAGTTGATTAGAGCCGCCTTGTAACCCAAGGAAAAGTTGCCAAAGAGGCAGGGTTATCAAAGCTCCTTAGATCTTATCCTGTTTCTATTCAACTTAATATAATTCGGACCGTTCTAAGAGATTCGCTAAAACTGTAACTATTTTCCTTTTGGAAGAATAGAAGCTGGTCTAGAAACAATCTAAGTGGAGCCATCATGTTTTTTTTTTTGCTAGATTCAATAGGTTTGATTTGGTTAAGTCATCCTTGTTTGTGTTTGTTTAGAATTCCATTCTGATTAGGAGTTATTCCATGCCCAGTGAGCGTGCCTGGAGAAGAGATTCTATTGGTCGTTTGAACAGTGACGGAAATAGAAACTCTGCCTTTGAAATTGAGAATTTAGGAAACCCTTCTTTTGAGAGCGAAACTTTAGTTTTGAGAATTTGTCTCTTAGTGAGGAAGTTATTCCTAATTTTCCAGTTGTGCCAGAAATGACAACCTTGAAAGATTTGTTGATCATGTATCAAGTTAGCTGAAAGTCAAGCAAACTATGAGTTAAAACCTGGGACCATACAGATGCTCCCACTCTTCTTAGGAAAAGAAAATGAAAACCCTTACTTTCACATTAGGGGTTTTTAAGAAATATGTAGTACCCTAAGAATTCACAACATGTCTGATGAAGCTTTGAAACTTAGGTTATTTCCTTTTTACATAAGAGACAAGGCCAAATCTTGGTGATATAGTTTGCCATCTGAATCCATCGAGACATGTGAACAACTTACCACTGCCTTTTTATCTAAATTTTTCTCTATGCACAAAATATCATCTATTAGGCAAGAGATTTCCACATTTGTGGAGCAAGAGGGAGAATCTTTGTGTAAGTATTTGGAAAGGTTCAACGATTTAGTAACACAATGTCCCCAACACGGTTTAAAAAAGCTTAGACTAGTCCAGATCCTTTTTGAAGGGCTAGATTATCCAACAACGACCATGGTTGAGTCATTGTGTACATGGAGTTTTGATAATAAAACTGTTGACGAGGCAATGATATTTTTGAATAAAATTGCCGAAAATACCCATCAATGGGAATGTAGTAAGGAACCCCAGAGAAAATTTTTACTGAGCAGAGGTAATGTCAAAAGGGTAGATGGAATTCTTGAATCATATGCCAAAATTGCAGCTATATCAAAAAGGTTAGAAGCCTTAGAATTAAGTCAATCTAGTTGTGGAATAGAACCCAAGTCATATAGGGAAGGACAAACTGTTGAAGAGCAAGCCCGTGATCTTTACAATAACACTAATATGATAACCGTCAGAAGTTTGACCCATATTCAGAAACCTATAACCCTGGTTGGAGAAACCATCCAAATTTTTCTTGGTCTAAGGGCCAAAATCAAGGTCAGTCTAGTAACCCTCAGGTTCCCCAAGGTTTTGGTTATACTAAGAATCCTTCTGGACCAGCACAATTTCAGAGTCCGTAAGAAAAGACGGTCATGAATTTAGCAGAGTCTGTCACCTTGTTAACTAATCACAATGCTAAGTTTTAGCAATCGGTTGAACAAAGTTTAGAAGACAATAAAAACATGGTCCAGGCTAATTATCAGGCTATTTACGATTTACGAACCCAATTTAGTCAGTTGAGTGAGTCTTTGAGAGAAAAAGGAAAATTCTCTATTCAACCACAACCCAACCTTAGAGGAGTTCATAAGTTATCTTCTGACCATGTGAATTCAATTAAAACCCTTAGAAGTAGTAGAGTGGTAGACAATAAGGTAACCTTACCCGATAGTGAACGTGTTGTAGTTCACCCTTCTGAGCCTATAGTTGAAGAGACTGATAAAGTCCAATGCGGTTCCTGTTGAACCTGATTTTGTGCCCAAAGCCCCATTCCCACAACTTATAGTACCAACTAGGAAGGAATCCAACTTTAATGATATATTGGAAATTTTTAAGCAAGTCAACATCAATATTCCTTTATTAGATGCAATTAGGAAAATTCCTACTTATGCCAAGTTCCTTAAGGATATTTGTATGCGAAAGCGAAATCTTAGTGTACAGAAAAAAGCCTTTATAACTAATCATGTGAGTTCAATTATCCAGAACAACACAACTCCTAAGTACAAAGACCCAGGTTCCTCTACCATTTCTTACACCATAGGTAATTACCATGTGGATAAAGTGTTACTTGACTTAAGAGCTAGTGTGAACTTACTTCCATATCATGTGTACCTCCATCTAGGACTTGGTGACATAAAACCTACCCAGATAACACTTCAATTAGCTGATAGGTCTGTTAAAATTCCTCGTGGTATTATCGAATATGTTCTTATTAAGGTCGATAGGTTTATTTATCCTGTGGATTTTGTTATCCTAGATACCCAACATGTTCCTGACCCAGAAAACCAGATACCTGTGATATTAGGTCGCCCGTTTTTAGCTACACCTAATGTGATCATTAACTGTCGAAATGGTATTATGAATTTGTCTTTTGGTATTATGACTATTGAACTGAATATTTTCCATATTAATAAGAAACCCTCTGAGTTAGATGACACGTGCATTGAAAAGGTGAACATGATAGAAACATTAGTTCAAGAGTCATTACCAAACATCTTATCTGAAGATACACAAGAGAACTGTTTAACCCATTTTGGCTTAGATTTTGACGATGTTAGCACAATTGATCAAGTGAATGCTCTGTTAGACTCTACCCCTGTGTTAGATACTAATAGATGGAAAGATAAGTTCGAACCACTACCAGTTTCTAATTCTACCTTAATTCCTTCTTTAGAAGAGCCTCCTAAGTTGGACCTCAAACCATTGCCATATACTCTGAGATATGTGTTTTTAGGCCCATCCGAGACTTAACCTGTAATTGCAGCATTCGACATGGATATTGATCAGCAAAGTAGGCTAGTGACTGTACTTCAAGACAACAAGGAAGCTTTAGGGTGGACCTTAGCATACATTAAGGGAATAAGTCATATTGTTTGTATGCATCAGGTTCATTTAGAGGACGACACCAAACCTTCTAAGGAGATGCAACGTCGACTGAACCCTAATATGAAAGAAGTAGTTCGAACCGAGGTGCTTAAGTTGTTAGATGCGGGTATTATCTACCCCATTTCAGATAGTAAGTGGGTCAGCCCCGTTCAGGTTGTTCCCAAGAAATCAGGTATCAGTGTAGTCCAGAATGAAAACAATGAATTAATCCCAACCCGAGTGACCACAAGGTGGCGTGTTTGTATTGACTATAGAAAATTGAACAAGGTAACAAGGAAGGACCACTTTCCCCTTCCTTTCATCGATCAAATGCTCGAACGATTATCTGGACATAGTCATTATTGCTTGGTTATAATCAGATTGTTATTGCCCCAGAAGACCAAGAGAAAACTATTTTTACCTGTCCCTTTGGTACCTTTGCGTATAGACGCATGCCTTTTGGGTTGTATATGCACCCGCTAATTTTCAGCGTTGCATGATGAATATATTTTCTGACATGGTAGAACGAGTTTTAGAGGTCTGTATGGATGATTTTTCAGTGTTTGGTTCATTGTTTGATGAGTGCTTGCATCATTTGACATTAGTGTTGACTAGATGTAAGGAAATGAATTTAGTGCTTAATTGGGAGAAATTTCATTTTCTGGTTCGATCAGGAATTGTTTTAGGGAATATCGTATCTTCTAAGGGTATAAAGGTAGACAAAGCCAAAGTTGACCTTATTAAGAATTTACAGGTTTCCAAAACCATAAGAGATATTAGGTTATTTTTAGGGCATGCAGGTTTTTATCGTCGATTCATTAAGAATTTTAGCTTGATTTCTAGACCTCTTTGCAATTTGCTTGCAAAAGATGTTAAGTTTGTCTTTGATGATTCTTGTTTAGAGGCTTTTGAGAAGCTTGAGACTTTACTCACTACCGCCCCCATAGTCCAGGCACCTAACTGGAACCTACCCTTTGAAATCATGTGTGATGCTTCAGATTATGCTATTGGTGTTGTGCTAGGTCAACGAGAAAACAAATTACTTCATGTGATTTACTATGCTAGCAAAACTCTGAATGATGCGCAACTAAACTACACCACCACAGAAAAGGAATTGTTAGCCATTGTTTTTGCCTTAAACAAGTTTAGATCTTATCTCTTAGGTTCTAAGGTCATAGTCTTTACTGATCATGCTGCTTTGAAGTATCTTCTGTCCAAGAAAGATACTAAACCTAGATTGATTAGATGGATCCTTTTGTTGCAAGAGTTTTCTCTATAAATTAGAGACAAAAAGGGTGCTGGAAATGTAGTAGCGAACCACTTGTCTAGGCTTGTCTTTGATTTCCCTGATGATTCCCTCTTGTGAGGGATAGTTTCCATGATGAACAACTTTTTCTTGTTTCCCAATTACCTTGGTATGCGAATATAGTGAACTATCTTGTTACTGGTCGAATGCCCCAACATTGGGGTAAACAAGATCGTTCTAGGTTTTTAGCCGAGGTTAAGCATTTCTTTTGGGATGATCCTTATCTATTTAAGTATTGCCCAGACCAGATTATTAGGAGATGTATACCTGAGAATGACCAGTCCAGTATTATTTCCTTTTGTCATGATCATGCTTGTGGTTGTCATTTTAGTACTAAGAAAACCGCTGCTAAGATATTACAGTGTGGATTCTATTGGCCTTCGTTGTTTAAAGACACCCACCATTATTGTGTTACTTGTGAGCGTTGCCAGAAGTTAGGAACCATTTCCCGTAGAAATATGATGCCTTTAAACCCTATTCTAGTTATTGAGGTCTTTGACGTGTGGGGCATTGATTTTATGGGTCCTTTTCCTAATTCTTTTGGTTATTTTTACATCCTTGTCGCTGTAGACTATGTGTCTAAGTGGGTTGAGGCGATTTCGTGTAGAACAAATGACCACAAGGTTGTGGTCCAGTTTTTGAATGATAACATATTTGCACGTTTTGGTACACCGCGGGCTATAATTAGTGATGGAAGGTCGCACTTTTGTAATCGACCATTTAGGCTTTTGATGAAGAAATATGGTATTACCCACAAAATAGCTACCCCATATCACCCACAGACTAGTGGTCAAGTAGAGGTTTCCAACAGGGAGATAAAATGTATTTTAGAGAAAACAGTTAATCCTAATCGGAAAGACTGGTCATTGAGGCTTATTGATGCCTTATGGGCTTACCGTACTACGTTTGAGACCCCCATTGGAATGTCACCTTATCGTCTAGTTTTTGGCAAGGGATGTCACCTACCCGTCGAAATAGAGCATAGAGCATATTGGGTTGTAAAGTGACATAATTTTTCGCTTGACAAGGCGGGAGCTCACAGGAAGCTCCAGCTCAATGAGTTGGACGAGATTCGTGGAGATGCATACGATAGTACTAAGGAGTATAATAACAAATGAAACTTGTGCATGATAGAAATATTTTAAGAACGTCATTTTCTCCGAGTCAAAAAGTTCTTATGTATGATACCCGTTTGCATCTATTCCCCGGGAAGTTACGCTCTCGGTGGACGGGTCCTTTTATAGTCCACACTTTTTATCCTCATGGTGCTATTGAGATTGAGACACTAGATGGTAGTAGTTCTTCAAAGGTTAACGGTCAGAGATTGAAACCCTTTTTAGAGCCTTTTCCTGCAGGTGATATTGAGGAGGTCCCTCTGGAGGACCCTGCTTACCTTGATTGACCATCAAGGATGTTGTTGTACATTAGTAAGTTTTTGGTTTTTGTTTTTATTTTTCGGTATTATTCTCCAAAGAAGGATTGTTACGCTTCACCCAGGTACTATCTTGCTGACTTACCTTTTTATTCCTCTAGTTACCTATATTTTTGGTATTGCACTTTAATTTGAAACATTTAGGACAATGTTAGGTTTAAGTTTGGGGGTAAAGGAGAAAATTTTAGTTGAAATAATAAAACTCCAAACTTTAGAAACTTGTGAACAATTCAGGGTGACACTAACCATTCTAGGTAGATGGAAACTTAGCTCTTTTTCTATAGGAATTGGTGTGCCCAGCTAAATGGTCTATTCATAAAACGATGCCTAGCACAGGTGTTAGAAATAACATGATAGTTGTCACCATATCTCGGAATCTATCTTGACCATATCACCTTCTGTTTTTATTTTTACAATTTTTGTGTTTCTCTAAGTGATTGGTGGGGTACCAGTATTAAATTGTTATCATCGCCAGGATGAAGTGTTTGAGATCAAGCCCCATTATTGTATTAGTTAGACCATTATTCAAAAAAAAATAAAAAAATTGACACTTTGATAGCAATATATGTGTGTTCTCCCTATCTCTGTCGCCTAAGCAAGCGTGGAACGCATGATCCATGAGAACTATCATGTACGATGTTGATAAGGAGCATGCGCTTGGACATTTTTGTAAATATATTATGAAGTTTTTGTTAGGAAATGTCGAAATGGTATTATGAAGGACCAATACAATGAATATCCTGCTGAATTTCAAAATAGACATTATTCGTACTATCAACATGGTGTGGATAGTATTCGGGACCACCACCAACCTTTTAGAGGTTGTTGCTCATACCAGGGTGATCCCAATTACTATTCATATACACATCCGTCATATGAACATGAAAATGAGCAAAATTCGAGTTCTTTGTCTTGGAGGGATGCCCTAAAGCATGTGCAATTTAGTACTCCTTATAATGAACCTATTATGCCTCTAGAAAAATCATTGAAGCAGTTGCGATCTAGTACTCATCATGAACCTATTATTCCTCTAGAATAATCACTCAAGAAGTTATCTGAGATGACACATAGGTTTGAATTAAGTGTGAGAGAAACAAATAGTAGTCCAGCTCTTTCTCTAGAAGAATTACACGAGCAGTTGCGATCTAGTATTTCTTATGATCCATTTGTTTCTCTAGAGGATTCCCTCAAGAAGTTGACTGAAAATACAAATAGGTTCGTATTAAGTGTGAATGAAAGTCTTGCAAAGAATAATATTGCTCAAAATGATCTTAATTGCCAATATAGTGTTACCCTTGATAATTATTCACCTAGTCAAGAGGATGGGGATAGATTTTATAACAATACTTATCTAGACGAGGTTCAAACATCTTCATATTATTATGGTGATGAGGATAATATTGACGAAAAACTTAAAATATACATGCAGCGTGATCAAGAAATTGTCACTCCAATTGTGCTTCATGATGATGGTGTTATTCCTGGTTCAAATCCAAATAATTTTAATAATTATTCACCTGTTCAAAAGGAAGAGGATTTGACTAGAGATACCACTGTTTTAGACGATGTAGAATTTTCTTGTTTTGAAACCGATAATGGGTTTAGAGGAACGGGTTTATCCTGAGAATACTGTTTTAGAGTCCAACGATTTAAAAATAATAGTCTTAGGTAACAAAAATAGACCCGTAAAGATTTTAAATATGAGTGAGGATGCACCACCTGATTATAACCTAGAAGAAGCAATTGACCATTTTCAAGAATCTGACGATCTAGAAATTAGGAAAATTGTGACTAGTCTATCTAAAGACACTGAAAACTCTAAGTTTGGGGGTGATTATCATTCTCCATGTGCTTTACCTTTGACTCTTAGAAAGGTCCCTCACTTGGGGTTTGACATTTGCACCTCTACCATTTTTCAAGGTCATCTTCAAACTAGATTCCCTGAGCCTGTTGATGTCCAGAAAGAAGTTCAGTTGTTAGAAACCCATCCTATGGTCGATGTGGTTTACCTAGGAAATAATGCCAAGATTGATTTTGTTTTCCCACCAAAAAATTTTCTTCCAATTGTGGGAACGTTTGAATTTCAAATGTGTCAGTTATTAAGTTTTGAGACTAAACTTAATTACTTTAGCAAATTAGAATCGACACATTTGTTTAAGAAATACCACATTCATGTTAGTCAACTGTGTGAGTCAAATCTGATTGACTTTGAAGATCCACAATTATTCAGGTTATTATTATGTGCTTTTAAGTTCTTGGTTGAATTTTTCTAGGCTTTACAACCTGATCCTGTTGATCCTGCCTACGAGGAAATCCATCCCATGAAAATATTTTATTTAGGCTCTTTTATATAGCCTGAACCTGAACCACAGCTAGATGTAGTTGTCTTAAATAGAAAACTAGATAAGGGTATGCTCGGTTTGTTCAATTTCTTGGCCTATTGCAGTTTTCTTCTATTTTGGATAATATTATTTTATTCAGATGACCCACAGTTGTTCCGGCTATTGCTATATGATTTAATGAGGTGACTAATTCTTTCTTAGTCTGGCTGAAGACTTTAAAATTAACACTTTTTGGGAGGTAACCCATGCTCATGAGACACGGTAATATCTTTCCTTAACTCCTTTCCTTCGATTGGTAACAATTTCTCCTTGTTCATGTATTTAATCATTCATCTTTAGAACATTGAGGACAATGTTAGATTTAAGTTTGGGGATAAGGGACAAACTTTTAAGCTGAAATATGAAACTCCAAAGTCTAGAAACTTGTGAACAATTCAGGATGACACTAACCATTCTAGGTAGATGGAAACTTAACTCTTTTTCTATAAGAAGTGGTGTGCCCAGCTAAATGGTCTATTCATAAAAGGACATAACTCAAATGTTAGAAATAACATGATAGTCGTCACCATATCTCGGAGTCTATCTCGACCATATCACCTTCTGTTTTTATTTTTGCAATTTTTTGTGTTTCACTAAGTGATTTGATGAGGCACCAATATCGAATTGTTATCGCTGCCAGGATGGAGTAGAGTGTTTGAGATCAAGCCCCATTATTGTATTTTATTTAGATCATTATTTAAAAAATATCGAGTATTGACACTTTGATAGCAATTTGTGTGTGTTCTCCCTGTCTCCGTCGCCTAAGGAAGCGTGGAATGCAGGATCCATAAGAACTATCATGTAAGATGCTGATAAGGAGCATGCGCTTGGATTCATTTGATCCAATCATGTTGTCAGTATATTTAATAAAATAAAGATAATTGTTTAATTTTCAATAAATCGATCGTTGGGACCCTTGTATATACCATCTGAGTCGATATTAGTATAAGGATTAAGACCAGTGGGAGCGCATCTTAGTCCATTAGGATTCATCCTGACACCGACCTTCTGACAAATATGGGAAACACCGTTCACCTTAGTCAACATGTGCAAACTTCATTTTGTCTATATCCATCTTCTAAATCTATTCATGTGATTGAACTTTGATAGATTCTGAGTATCGTGGTTGAACGACCATCTAAGTAGAGTTTTGAATTCTTGTATGAATTTTAGTACGCTGAGTGCAACCTCGTGTACAACAGCTGGACTCATACAGGGTAATGATTCCCATAGGCGAAGAATTTAGTATGCCAACTAAATAACTTGTTTAGTGTTTACCCTCAATCGTTCACAAGTAGCTAGGGTTTGGAGTAGAAGGTTTTGTGGGTATACCTCTTGTAAACCCTCATGAGACTATAACTCGTCTGATAGGGACACCTATGGGTTTAAAGGCTTAGTACATATGCTAAACGTAGTCGTGATTCCTGCGAAAGTGAGTTAGAATTGTTATTTTATTTTTAGATTAGATTTGCTCGAAAACTAGCAAATAATAAATTTTGGGGTATTTGATAGTTACATTTTTGTGTCTAATTTGTTCTTAAATCTCTGTATTATTAGTGCTTGATTTTATACTTATTGTGTGATTTTATGTGTTTGTAGGTATTTTTGGGAAATAAACATTTGTGAAAAAATTGGCTCAAAAAGTTGATAAAGCACCCAGAGGAAATTACTAAAGGCACCCACAGAATGTGATAAAGGCACACACTTTTGGATTAGGGGCACCCTCCTTTTTGGTTCAAAATTAAAATTGGCGGGAAACCAATTCTCAAAATGTGAGAGTTACCGAGGTGTTTCAAGACCAAGATTTTTGGGATTTAAAAGAGTAGTTGATATCACAACATGAAGACATAACTAAAACACGTCAATCAGAGGGTTTCTAGCCGTGAAAAATGGTTGGAAATTCGAAGTTTTTGCCGGAAAAGAGTTTCATCTCTGTTTCGGATAATTGAGAATTTGAGTTGGTATTGGATTGTGTTTTCGGTCCTTATCGACTTAGAAAGACTAGTTAGGGTTTTCGAAGCCTATATAAAGCAAAAGGAAGGAAGAAAAAGGCATACAGAGCCAGGGGAAAAAAATCATGGAGGAAACCCCAAACTTCAATCGAAAAAGAAAACAGAGATTCCCTCGAGATTTGAGGGCTCTGTTGTATACAAAAAGGTTGTATCAAGTCCAGGAAAGATTGAGAGAGGTTGGGTCAAGCTCAGGAAGCTAAACATAAGAAGAAAAATCATCACTTGAAAAGTTATCTGCTGCTGCTGCTGAAGAACACGAAGAACAGAGAAAAGGCAACGATTTCTTCAACCGTTCTGCAACGTTTATCTTCATATTTGCAACGTTTATCTTTAGCTTAGTAAGCTTTATCATCAGTTGTAACGGTTTCTTCAACCCGTCAGCAACGTTTATCTTTGTTTTGCAACATTTATCTTCAAGCTCCATTGCGACAGTTATTCTGTAACGCCCAGAAAACGTTGCATATTTCATGTTTTATTATCTTTAGCTTCTTTTCTTCTTCTCATGCACTTTTGAGCCGTGTACCAATCTTTTGAGAGTGTTTTGAGCATGATGAGCTAAACCCAACCACTGGGACAATGAAGGAAGCCATATTTCATGAATGAATGGTAACTATTTTTGATTCTTAATGACTTAATATATGATTTTTAATTAATTTATGATTTTTCTTAATTAGTTGTGATTTTTTTTGATGGTGTATGCTGGGACTTAAGAGTTTTTGATGCACCATGCTTGTGATTTCCAGTTAATATTTTAGAAATCTACTTTTGGCAAAGAAACAGAGTCAATAAAAGAGCTATAATTGTTAAAGAATCATTGTAGAAATAAATCATAAGTTATTTTGGTGGAATCATAAGTTCCGGTTTTTCCCAATATTATTAAATTCTTTTATTATTTTCTAGTTTAAATCAAAACTATGGCTAAAACGAATCTTCACATGTCTCAGCGAACGAACTATTTTTACCACTTCAACGATCATAGATCTAAACTTTTTCTTATGAACAAAGTAGAGTAAAGTTAATCCTTAACGCCTTTTCTTCATCTCTCCCTGTTTCTAGCGCCAAAATATAGTTGCAGGAAATCCTACAACACACCTAAATCTCTCACCTCAAACTATTCTCTATGGTTATGATCAAGATTTGTAGTCCGAATTCACACAATCACAATGAAAGTAAAGAAAACAAAGGATTTATGTGGTTCAGTATTAAAACCTACGTCCACGGATGGGTTTTCACTATGCTATGAAGAAAATTACAAGCTCTCACTCTAGTACAGTGATGTTCTCACAAATTATCAGAGAATGTTCAACCCTTTTTACATTATTCTCGTTGGTATTGATAGACAAATTACAATAATGGATGACAGTTCATAATACTTCGCAGGTAGCTTCACAGATAACTTCTTCGCCGAAGTTTTCTTGGAGAAGAATCCAACTTCACGGGATTTGTTTTGCTAAAATGCTCGCCAAGTGATCCTCGCCGTAACTTTCGTTATGGTTCTATGCTTCGCCCAATAGTAATTTGCCATCTGTCCCGACAACTAACTGACTGTTGATGTGTATTCTAAATATTTGCAAAAAACATAAACGACAGCTGACTTAACCATTGATCTTTGGTTGGTGCATTCCACGCGTCTCAATCTTGTAGAGTAGACGAGAATCCCTATGTTGGCTGAGAAGTGCTTCAATGCTCAACTCGAATTTGTTTTTCTCGTATTTGTGCCTTGAGATGCGAATACATGGCAAAGTGGTTTTCTATCCCCACACCTCCTGCCAGACATGCAAAAACACTTAACAAAAACTTGACATATGTGTTCCATTGGGAAAATTCTATTACTAGTGTTGCGCTAAAAACCACGGAAGCGATTTGCACAGCTACACAATAGTATTCTAAATACTTGCAAAAAATATAAACGAGAACAAGAATTTAACGAGGTTGAATCCTCGGGAAAAATAAAAGATTTTATATATTGTCGTAGAGAGAAAAAACATATAAAACCTAAGAAGAGAAGAAGAATTTTTGGTGTAATTTTATAGGGTCTCTACTTGACTATTTATATGTTACATAACTTATCTTACAAGAATATGATTTCCTAGACTTTAGGATCAAATAACAATTAAGAGTTATCCCAAACTCTTAATCCTAATCCTAATCCTAATGACCGACTAAAAGTTGGTTTGTCCCAACTTTCTTCACCGATTCGTTAAGGCCGCCACTAACCTACCTTATAGGATATACACGGT
The DNA here is from genome assembly GCA_023531435.1 of Papaver californicum. Classification (NCBI taxonomy): domain Eukaryota; kingdom Viridiplantae; phylum Streptophyta; class Magnoliopsida; order Ranunculales; family Papaveraceae; genus Papaver; species Papaver californicum. The sequence goes on from JAJJMC010019295.1 coordinate 209,480, forward strand.
TTGGAATTTAACATGTTTTAAACTCTCCCAAAAGACCGTGTCCTATAAACTAGCTAGCTTCCAACAACTAGTACTAACATGCTAGTTATGTTTTCCATCGCGGGGAAATCGTATCCCAACTGACAGCTGATGCTCGCTCGCTGGATCAAAACAACAATGCCCAGCTTGGCAAATCAGAGGGTATCAAGGGTCTTAACCGTGAGCTGTGCTTAAACAGTTTCTACAGTTGTTTGGCAAATGAAGTTACAGCTCATTAAACTTATCATGAATAACTTGAATCAACATTATGGCAAACTCGACAAAAGTATCATAGTAATTTTGTAGGAAAAAGTTTCTGTCAGCTTTTTGTCTCAGTTGCCTCCACGTGAACTCATTTTTACCCTAAACATACCATCACACCTAAAAGAACAGCAAACTCCGCACACTTATACTACCACACCACAGTACTACTACTACTATATCCACTGTAGCCAGATGTAAACTTCTTCTTTTCTTCATCTTCCTCCTCTTTGGTCCCAAAACAATGAAAAGAAGAAGAAGAACCAATTGAATTCAATAAACACGAAATTCATCTTCTAGGAAAGTAAATACTTTGGTTTCGCATTGATATATGTTTTCAGATAGAGATTAGTGATAGAAGAAGAAAATGTGTTATGTTGGAAAAGCTACAAAGATCTTTATATGTGTAATCACGATTCTAGTTGCAGCTGGTATAATATTGACAATCTCTCTTGTCAAACGGCATCATGATCATAAGAGCTTCAATTGTAGCGGTGAAGACTGCCAACAACAACCAACCACGGCCCTCCCATCATCCACGGTGTTTCCACCTAATACTTACAGTCCACCAAGTCCATCAGCAATCCTTCGATCCCCAATTCGAGCACCACCACCGCCGAATCAACCGAGCGAACCCAGTCAGGCGAATCCACCAAGTGACCCAATAAGTCCACCGAGCCCACCAAGTGACCCAATCAGTCCACCTACTGAAACGATTCAACCACCTCCACCGAACGAGCCAAGTGCAGAGAATCCATTGCCAGTCGTACAAGCTCCAGTTCAGAGTCCACCGAGTCCGGTTACAGTTACTCAGGGACCTGTTCCTAACCCACCAAGTCAGGATACAGTCATTCAAGGTCCCATTCCTGCTTAGATAGAGGTATCAATCAAGTTCACGATTTTTTATTTTTTTTCGATAAGGTTGGTGTATAAGTTTCATGTCTTCTTGTTTTTAGCGATTTTTATTTTTTCGATGAGCTTGCTTTGGTGTATTTTTATTTTATATACTGGCCTTACCCTTCGGCAGCCCAGCCCGTGATCTCTAAATTCGTAATAGTAATACCACTCTTAATTCAATCCTCAAAAACTATTCATAAGGCTCTGGCCTCTGTCCTCCCTTACAGGGAGGTGATCACTGATAAGGCACCCACCATGGAAATTCTCAGGTTGGTGCATAATTAGAGAAAAGACAATAATAGTACTTGGAGAATAGAATATGGAAGAGAGAAGGTTCGTTTGCTTGATTTGTTTATCAAATTTAATTGCTCGATTTTGTTTACATAGGATGCCAGTTTTGGGTACTGTTTTCTGTCAATGTGATGATGTAGACAATGTTGGATGTTAGTCGATAGGTGTTATCTTTATTAGCCTTTCAATTATAGAGATAGGGATGTCGATTATGTTGCTGTTTTGTTCAAAGTCTGCTAGCGGCAGTGGGTAAAATATTAAATTAGTTTTTTTTTGAAGCATAAATATCAAATCTCCCCACATTTTAAGCAGAGATGTTATTCTCCTCCCTACTTTTTTCCACGTACTATTACCATCAACGTTCGTGGAAAGATCATAAATAGTCCTCTTATTAGGAAATGATGCACCACTTATCTTTACACCTCCCTTTCTCCTTCTAATAAGACGTCACTCGATTTGAAAGGTGCTAACCTAGGATCGAAAGGTTTTGGTCAGATCAACCTTGGATCGAAAGGTTTGGTCAGATCAGATAGAATGGTTTTCTTAGGCGAGTCGCCGGCCATCCAAAGACTGATCAGAAAGAAAAACCTATGAAATGCTCGTCGTTGGGATATAGTCCAGCGCATTTTCTGCCTTTAAGAATAAGAGTGTTCGATGTGGCGCGTAGTACCTTCCGTCTCAATGAATTGGAGAAGGGCCTTTCGACCAATGCCATTGAAGGGTATAAGGGTAGTAATCAGTAAATCTTCATTAGCTATCATGAAATTATCCAATTTTTGACGATATTCAGCATTAACAAGCAACGGCTCCTACCGCGAAAGCCGTTGCGCGTTAGCACGCACATCCGTTTTCTTGGTCCACCTATGCTCTTTTTGCTTGTCAGTTAGTTGAGATAGTTCCTCATCCTCCGAACCAGATTCTTCATCTTCGACCCCAAAATAGCATACCCAAATTATCAGAAATCCCATAGAAGCTATAATTGCGGAATTTATGTCTTTTAAATTTTGGTTGGTTCTAATATGTAAATAAATGGCAAATATAGTCCAAGTAATAAAAGCCCAAGTTTCCTTAGGGTCCCAATTCCAATATGACCCCCACGCCTCATTACCCCACACTGCTCCCGAAAGAATACCAATCGTTAAAAAGATAAACCCTAGACTAATGACACTGCTCCCGAAAGAATACCAACCGTTAAAAAGATAAACCCTAGACTAATGACACGATAACTCCAAGGATCTAATTGCTGAATCAATTTATACCTGTGATAATTTCTAAATGAAAGTAAAGAATTGTTTAGTAAAGCATTGCTTCTTTCATTTACATATTGAATCTCATCAAAAACAAAGGAAAACGACCCAATTAATGAATGATTGTTTTTACCAAAGACCAATAGGCTTTTTAGAAATGCAATAACTAGAAGAGATACTGATAATAATGATCCATATAAAAGAGCTGCATAACTCAATATCATCATACTTACGTGCATCATTAACCACTGAGATTGGAGGGTAGGTACTAATATTGTGGATTGATGCATTTTAGTCAAAAGACCCGAAGTAGCAAATCCTTGAGTGAAAATAGTACTTGGTGCGGTTATTGCGCTTAAATCGTTTTTATGATTCCATATTTTAGGAACCATATGAATAATGGAAAAGCTCCATGAAAGGAATATTAATGATTCATATAAATCACTTAAGGGGAAATGTTCCAAATAAATCCAACGAGTAACTAATAATCCTATCGAATTAAACCACATGCTCCACCGCTTGTGCTGGGCCCCGTCAATTCCTTTGAGTTTCATTCTTGCGAACGTACTCCCCATGCGGGATACTTAACGCGTTAGCTACAACACTGCACAGGTCAATACACACAACGCCTAGTATCCATCATTTACGGCTAGGAATACTGGGGTATCTAGTCCCATTCGCTCCTCTAGCTTTCGTCTCTCAGTGTCAGTGTCGGCCCAGCAGAGTGCTTTCGCCGTTGATGTTTTTTCCGATCTTTACGCATTTCACCGCTCCACCGGAAATTCCCTCTGCCCCTACCGTACTCCAGCTTGGTAGTTTCCACCGCCTGTCCAGGGTTGAGCCCTGGGATTTGACAGCGGACTGGCTTTTTTATTTCTTCATGTTCAAAAAAAATAAGATTGTCTAAAACCCTATGAAGCAGACGCTTTTATATCTAACCAATTTGATGAATTATTTATAATAGTTCACATCATAGTAGTGTTAGTTGATGAGAGTTACTTCGGGAACAAAAAAAGTAAAGTAAAATTCATTTGGGTTATTTTCTCAATTCCAATAAAATACTGACGCTCAGAACGTATATGGATAGAACTTATAAAGAGGTCTCGAAAAACAAGTAATTTCTGCTGGGCATGTATCCTTCTTTTAGGTTCACTAGGATTTTTATTGGTTGGAACTTCTCTCTTTGGCGTGTACAAAATATAAAAAAATTAAAAAGTTAGAGTACATGTGACGTGATTCCTTCTTCTCGTTTCTCGTCTCTTTCTTCTACTTCCTCTTCTCTTCCTTTTTTCTCGTTTCTTCCGCCTTCTTCCTCTCCTTCAACCTCCGTAACTCAACTAAATATATACACTAACAACACTAGAGTGCAAACGGACCAGACAACATCTCAGACCCTACAAACAATGTGAAATAAAAATATCTTCAATTCGTACATGAATACACAAAAATATATCAAAAATACTTTTGCAAGTTACGACACAAAATCGTAAGGTATTCCATTTTAGTCACTGAGTTCTATTCTTACTAAGATTTTTTTTTTATTTAATTAAAGCCTATGAATACATAATTTTTCGATTTTTAATATCAATTTTATTATGTTTAATAGGATACACAAACGCTATAATAGGAAAATACTCACAGAAATACCCTGAAAGATAATTCTTTTAAATAAATATTCATATAAATATAACTATTATTTTTTAATCATGGTCTTATTACGCTATGCCTATTATGTGTAAAAACAAAGGTAACGACCATGAACTATATTTTATTTGATGATCTAAATCCTAATTAAGTTTGACAGAAGTTGGTAGTGGAAAGGATTTCAAATATCTGGAAATCCGTAAATCACAAAACAAAAGAAGTGCATGTGCTGGAACTACACTTAATGGTAGAAAAGGTAAGAAAAATCCCCTTTATTGTTTCAGATTTTTTCAATTATATCCCATATTCTTTTCACAATTTTGAGAGTTATTTTTTCTTTTTTTTTTTAGAAAAATTTTCAAAAACGAATACAAAGAACTTGCATTTTTTTTTTAATACGAAGAACTTGATTCAAAATAATCGTTTACAACGACTTATATTGCAGTTGTTTAGCGTGTAGGAAAAATCAACTTTAACAATACAATATTGTTAAAAGGCCTTATAAAATAATATAGAATACAAACTAACCTTATTGCAGCAGATAAAATTGACATATAGTCTTTTTTTTAAAGCTTATCCTTCGATCATCCTGAACACAAATAGTTAAAGTTGTAGAACAACTATTCATATCATCTATTCCTACACCTTTAAATATAAAATTATGTTACTTATTGTTCAATCAATTGACAATCAAAAATAAGAAGTACCACCTCCGTTTCAGCAAAAGTGTTACTATCACTTTTGCTGAAACAAAGGGAGTATATTGTTTCTCAGTGACAATGCTATTACAAGCAACAATATAATATGAATTTGACATTTCCATTAAAAACGTAGGCAAAATCAACTTTAACATGTCGTCACTCACTCCAAAAGACTACACTACATATTTAAGCATGAATTTAAACGATGAAGATTCTATAATAAATTTCAATAAAATGAGTACGATGATTGACGATTTTGTAAAAATCAACTTAGTTCAAAAGTATTGTAAAATCGCAGCACTAATATTTATTTATCTGAATTACTTTATAGACGTGTTGAATGTAACATCATATATAACATCTTGCGGTATGAATTACATGATCCTAGCTCGGTCATTTCACTTAAGTAAGGGGATTGATTAAAAAGTCTTAAAGAACCTGATTTTTATTATCTTTTCTGTTAAACTATAAACTGTTACAAAAAGTTAAGCCCGGACCGTAGGTCCGGATGATACCTAGTACTACTAATAATTTAAAAGTTGTTTATTTATGAAAATACCATTTTTATGTAAATGAAGGTGAATATCTTTCATTCTTTACATCGGATGTTTGATATTTTATATATTTAGAAAGCCATTTAAATTATCTACCCAATAAGCATTAATAATAGTATCAAATTCTACTTTTTAAATATGTTTCTCCCAAAAATTAAACATATTTTAAAGATAAATTAAAAGAATATATGTGTTGTTCAGATGGTATTCAAACCTTTTAATTCATAAATATACATAATAAAAAGTGTGAATTTAATTTTAGATGATAAAGTATAACATTAAGTATAGTGCACTTAGTAGAATAACCATGCGTCGTCGACGTGCGATCACATATTCGCACGTGCACACTATTTGTTATTAGTAATTGCGACAACAGCAACTGCGGAATCCATTTTGCATCTTGGGGAGTCGAAACAAAAAAAATACGCCGCTTTGGAAGTTAAATCGTGCCTCTTCGAACATTGCTCGCCTCCTTGACATTATTTGAGGACAAGGGATGGCAGCAGTGGGTTTAATTTGTAAAAATATGTGCTACACTGAATGCGTACTCTATATGGAGATGTTAAATCTTAATTCCTACGGGTAAAATTCCATGTCTCAATAAGAAAAGTGTTTTCCCCGAATTCTATACGGTGAAGTTGATTAGTATAAAGTTAAGTTCATTTAAGCAAAGATCAAGAGTTTCTAGAAATAAAAATGCACCTTCTCACCGTGCATAAAATGAAGAGTTTCCGGAAACCATTGTCGCTTAAAATTAAGCATTTGGATCACTCCATGTGGATAGATTTAATAGCATAAGGAATGTATATCAGTATATGCTAATCCTTAACTGTGTACGTAACTGATGACTTTGTTGAATATTTTTTTAATTTTTTTCTGACCGATCAAAAAAAATATCGGTTGCTGACCGATCAAAATATGCACGGAGTATGAAGATGCAGCTTTTCTTAGTTAATTATGTAGCTACGTCCATATCAGTGTATGGTATGACTTGATGTCTTTGTCCATATCCCCCTCATAAGGACACAACTTGGATAATCTATCTCTTAGGGTCATCTCATTTATTTTAATCACAGTTATAGGTGTGTTTGGGGTAAGGCTCACGCTGCAAGTCTATCTAGCTAAGATTTTCTAGTTTATGTATCCAGATATGCAAAATCACTGTTCTAATTTTCTTTCCACCCGCCTCACTAATACCGGTACCCGCCCTTAGCAATCGTGATAATGTGAACTTGAGTTTGACTTTATCAGTGCAGGTGAGCCCTTAGCAATCGTGATAATGTGAACTTGAGTTTGACTTTATCAGTGCAGGTGAGTTGACTGATGCAAGTAAGATTAGGGATTATTATTATATAAAAAAAAGACTCCTAAAACAGTTTAAGAATTAAGAGGGGTGTACATTTTTTATGTTCTCTCTTATGCATCCAGTATTTTGTACTATTATATTTCATGGATTACCAAATAAATAAATAAGTAAAAATAGATCTCACAATCACGGCCGTCACCACAAAGACAAATTCCCTAATTTTATTTTTGCTTAAACAACTTAAACTCTAGCCGTCCTTTCTCTCTGATTATTAGAAAAGCCTAATTTACGCGTTGTTTGTGCACTTGTAAGCTGTAACCTGTAAGTTGCTACTTGGTCTCAGCAAATGGAAATAGACCTGACCCAAGCAAATTAAATAACTACTGTATATGGTTAACAAATTCCATAAGAGCTGGAGTTATCGATCCAACAAATCCAATGATTAAAACTGTTTTGCTTTATATAAATTTAGTTACTTTCTATTGAATTTGGTAAGTCCTTGCTGAGATGGCTGACATCAGTTTGTGATTGCTCGTTAAAGACCACCACTACATAAAGGCAGTAGTTAATCCTGCCACACCATACCACTAGCTTGTTCAACTGATACTCCCTCCTTTTTACCAAATAATTCTAGACTAATCGCCTTTGTCTAAAGAAACAGAGTATTAGGTGGCCCTTGGTTTAAAAGAGGGTGGCCCTCGAATGTGGGAAGCCCAAACCCAAAATTAAGGAGTTCGAATAAATAAAAGAAAAGCCCAAAAAAACAACTCGTCAATCGTCATCATCTCCGAATGAGAATCTCCACGCAGCTATTAATTTCCCTCCGTTAACATCCCTAAAATTCATATTCGTTTCTAAGAAACTCATTTTTATGATCTATAATCTTTGTCGAAGATGGTTTTTCCTGAAAATCCCGATTGGCTTCTTGATTACCCATTAAGCGACGATATTAGTGTACCAGGTGCAGATTTCCAAGCTCCAACCAATGGATTCAACTGGCCTTCACAAAATTTAAACGGTTCTACTACTGTAAGGTTCGTTGATTCGATCAATCCTCGACTTTATTATCTTTTATTTTTAGAATTTTTGTCAAAGTTATGTGGAGAATATTGTTTGTATTGTTTGTTAGGGTTATTGATTTTAGCTTTGTGAAGTTCTATATGTTCTTATTCAATTACTGGTGTAGAATTGGTAAGTATTTCCATGAGGGAAGGGATATGCTATTGGAGATTAGGCGCTACTAATCTGTAAAGTTGTGTGCATAATTAGAAATTTTAGGGACTAAAAAAACCCTATGGTCACTTCAAAAAATGAAGTGATCCTTACGGAAAATCTGAGCTCATTTGGAGAGATTCCAATTCAACTTCGTATCTTGTCCTGTTGAACAATTTTCCACGAGAGTGATTTGAGAATCTTTGCAGGGGCTTCGAGGAATCAGGAAAGCGTGTGTGTTCGTGAGATAAGAGTTATTCGGCCACTGGTCTCTAGGAGTTGTACTGGTTGTAGATGAGATTTTTTATTTGGTTAGCTAAGTAAGAGTTGTGATTGTGCTTTTGATAGGAGATAGAAAGTTTTTGTAACCATCTATTCAGAAGTGCACTCCGGTCTGCTAATTTTTCATTTGCGTTGGTTTTCACAAATAAAACCCAACAAAACTTAAACCTTCTGTAGGTTTATAGTCTTGTTGGTGCTTCTAAAAAAGAATATTGTTGAGAAACATAGAGAAGGGTGTACTTTGATGCTGAGTTTGCAATTGTCTTACGATTTTGCAAGACTAGTGGCTCATGCCCAACATTATAGGATATCTATGTACGTACTCTATATTTTTGGTGATACTCTAACTTATTCTTGTGTCTTCGCAGTGTCGAAATTGATGACTGCTTTGGGGATTCTGTTGCAGTTAAGGAAATAGGCTCCCGGAAACGGTAGTTCTTCTCATAAGTAGTCATATCAACTAAGATGCTCTTCAACTGGTCAATCTCAATAAAAAATTCATTTTAGGAGGATTTCTTTGATTAAAGGTTCTTGAAAATTTTGTTACAGGGTGAGGTCTGATTCAAGTACGTCAGCATCTGGCTCTAAAGCATGTAGAGAGAAAATGAGGAGAGATAGACTGAACGATAGGTACATATTCTGTTTGTCTATCTCTATTCAATTAAACCGAAAAAATAGATATACTACTCACATCAGTTTTGAAAAATCACAAGATTCTTGGAATTGGGTTCCATCCTGGATCCTGGGATACCTCCAAAAATGGATAAGGCTGCTATACTGAGTGATGCTGTACGTATGGTGACTCAGTTAAAGAGTGAAACCCAGAAACTTAAGGAATCCAATGAGAATCTACAGGAGAAGATCAAGGAGTTGAAGGTGAGATCCATTTTTCTTAGTTGTTTATTCCCAATTCTCATCTTTGAATTCCCTTGACAACCACTTTGGTGGAAGAAACTCGTTAGTAATTTCCATTGGCAAAAGTTTGTTAGCACCAATGTCCAAACCGATGGAAAGTTCACCTGTTTTTACTTAAATTTTGTATAATTCCTTGTGGCCTGAGAAGTGAGAACAGATCAAGATAGCCTCTTGATTATCTTCTAACGATGAAAGAGATTCTTTTGGAAAAAACAACGATGAAAGAGATATTCTTTTTGTACAGGTCGAGAAGAACGAACTTCGTGATGAAAAACAGAGGCTAAAGTCAGAGAAAGAAAATCTAGAGCAGCAACTTAAAACCACTTGTGCTCCACCAGCTGGTTTCTTGCCTCACCCTTCTGCCATCCCAGCTGCTTTCACTGTGCAAGCCCAAGCTGCAGGCGACAAGCTGATGTCATTCATGGGCTACCCTGGTATTGCCATGTGGCAATTCATGCCACCTGGTGCAGTCGATATTTCTCAGGATCATGTGCTTCGTCCCCCAGTTGCTTAAGGTGGCGAGGAGACTTCATTTTTTCAATCAGCTGCAGTCGATACTTCTCAGGATCATGTGCTTCATACCCCAGTTGCCTAAGTTGGCAAGGAGACTTCATTTTTTCAATCAGAAGAAATGTCCTTCCCTTATCTATTTATTTTTCTGCTATTTTAGTCTACTGTCGTTGAAGTGAGAAAACTCCATTAGGCCGACTGTTAATCGGAAGAAGAGCTGTACAGGAATCGACCCGTTAAACCGAACCCGATCAAATCTGATATAACCGTGGTTTATTTAACCATAACCGTCCGTTGTGGTTTGGTATTCGGTTTCAAAATTACATAACAGTTGATGGTGGTTCTGTTCACGGTTTTGGTGTAAAAATTGACCGAACCTGCCTGTATAAACCGATTGATTATGGTCATTGATTAGTCTTTATCCTAGCCCTCCATCTATTATCAATACCCTAAAACTAAATTACTCATTCTATTTTTAATTTTTATCTTCTTCTCTTGACGCTGCTCGATCACTACTGCGCCAATAGACTATTATCCCTTAGTTCTCTCTTGATCTTTGTCTTCTCTCACATCTGTTATTTTTAAGGTATTTAAGTGGTGAAAAAAGATGTGATTTTGGACTTTTGAGGTTTCACTTGTTGGGTACTACGGAGAGACAAAAGATTTAAAAGTAATATTCAATTCATGTTTCTTTACACATATATTAGTTGTAAGCATATAATAGATATTTTTTTGCTGGCTCTCACAAATTAGTGCTATAACACACATATATATATAATTTTATGATTTTTTTCTCTAAGCTGAACAAAACTCAAATTCTAAAACTTCTGGTCCCGTTTAGAAAATTTAGAACAATGGAAAAAATTTATCCCCTTTTTCGATCAATTGAAGATTTTTATCGGAAAGTTAGACCAAGAAAAAATCAGGTGTCTTTGTCCCTTTAGCATATAAAAACATACAAAAGTCCACAACCTTAATCTCACCTCCGGATTTCTCTTTCCTTTCGCTTTCCTTTTCCATATTCTCTTTCGATCTCTTTTTCTTCTCATCATCTTTTCATAAGTTCATTTGTATTTTGTAATTTTCATAATTGTTTTATTGAATTGTTAATAGGTGCACAAAACATTTTATCCGACCATCAGGTACGATTTTTACAATTTCTATTAGAACCCTAATCTAATTAACTGATTCTTTTGTTTTGTTTGACTAATAAATTAATGATTAACAGAGCCGCTTGAAGGCGGAAGCAAATAATAAAATACGCTTTTGTGCACAACATTTACTGCAATTTTATTCGCTGTACTTTTTGTATATTGGGCTTTTGTATTCCTACATCGCTTTTAATTCGTAGTTCAGTTCAAGTGCTCATATTGATGTAAATGAATACAGAACCGTTTTTGGAAAAGATACAGGGACTTTGAAGACACTTTTTGTTGGATTAACCCATGGGCAAGGAAATTAGGTAGAAGATCTCTTTAGTTGAATTTGCAATTGAATTTGCTTCTATAAAAGGAGTAGGGCTGTACATGGTAACGGGTTTCTGGGAAAACCGAACCGTATTAGGGCAAAACCGAATCGAACCGTTTGTTAATGGAAGGTTTTGGAAAAAAAACCTAGAAATCGGTAATCACGGTTTCAGTTTTGGTTTGGCCAAAAACCGAACCGTTATGCCATGGAAAACCGAGTAGTTAGGACCGTTGATATAAATTTTGATAGATTTAATCTACACCCTACATTATCCTTCATATATAAGCCTTCTTCTTTAACACTCTTACCCTAATTCATTTCTCTCTTCCAATTTTTTCAACAGATGAGAACCCTAGCCTCCGCCTCCACCCTCCACCTCCAGCAGAACCCTAGCACTCCTTCACTGAATCAGTGAATCACAGTCAGTAAGTTTCTATATTCTGAGTTCTGATTCTTCTCTTCTTCTTCCAATCTCTTCTTCTCTGATTCTTCATTTCTCTTCCAATTTTTTCAGCAGAAGTGCAGAACCCTAGCTTCCGCCTCCACGCTCCACCTCCAGCAGAAACCTAGCTTCCGCCTCCACGCTCCACCTCAGTAAGTTTCCATCTTCTGAGTTCTGATTCTTCTCTTCTTCTTCCAATCTCTTCTTCTCTGATTCTTCATTTCTCTTCCAATTTTTTCAGCATAAGTGCAGAACCCTAGCTTCCGCCTCCACGCTCCACCTCCAGCAGAACCCTAGCTTCCGCCTCCACGCTCCACCTCAGTAAGTTTCTATCTTCTGAGTTCTGATTCTTATCTTCTTCTTCCAATCTTTTCTTCTCTGATTCTTCATTTCTCTTCCAATTTTTTCAGCAGAAGTGCAGAACCCTAGCTTCCGCCTCCATGCTCCACTTCCTGCAGAACCCTAGCACTCCTTCACTGAATCGGTAAATCATAGTAAGTTTCTATCTTCTGATTCTTCTCTTCTTTTTTGGTTTGATGGGGATAATTTTGGATGTGGGTATTGATTTATTTGTTGTGAAATTAGTTTCCTTTTTTCATTTGCTGAGTTGGGTTTGTGTTTGTTCTTTCATTATTTATGAATGGAATTGGTGTGATCTTTTCTGTTTTTGTTGAATGGGGTAGGTTATGATTGATTTCTTTAGTTTTGCTTTCCATGTGTGGAGCTGTTGGTGTTGTTGATTTTAGTTTTATAGAATTAACCATTTTCATTTCATCTCATTTGTTGAATAATCTTGTTGTTGATGCTAATTTATAGTCATGTTCAAGTTTATGATAATGAACTCTGTTAGATTCTTAATCGAGTCTATCCTAATCTATAGTCATGTTCAAGGCTTCAAGATGTTGTTGGAATTGCAGTCTTAGCACCATATCAGGGTAGGTTGTTGTTAGATTCTTAATTATTATTGCAATTTCTTATTTCAGGGAGACCTAGGTTACCAAGATGTTATAGAATGTGCGGCTGCTGTTGCTAAGGTATTTGGCCTATATGTTGAACAACATTCTTCTGGATACACTTGTTACTGCTATACTAAGTCCCTATAGTTTGTAGCTTCTCCAACTGAGGTGTCGTCAATAGGTCAGTTCTTATTCCTTGATTTCTATTCATATACAACATGAGGAAGTTAAGCTTCATTTGTTTTTTTTATCAGGTATTATTTTATTTATTTATTTGTAGAGTTTTTGGACATTCACTATCTAACTAATTGTTCATGTATACATTTGTTTGTAGAATTTTCGGACACTCTCTCTTATTCCAAGTTTATACATATAATAGAGGAGGATGAGGATTAATGATAATTGTGGACCTGTGGTACAAAGGTAATTCATTTCTTTCTTTCTTTCGCTCTAATAGTAATTTTTACCTAAAGTTGTTGGTGATTTGGAGCTTGTTTGCACTGAGCTGTATTGGTTTGCTGAATATCCTGTATAGGCTTTTTGAACCTGTGTTGTCCTATGGACCTGGCCTTTTTGAACATCATCAACATGCTTTCTTTTTGAGCAGCAACAGGCCTTTTTGAGCAGCAACAACAGCAGGCAGCAGCAGCAGTATCCAGCAGCAATTTAATGAAGACGAATATTGTTTTTGTCTTTAAGAATGGATTTTTTGGATGTGTTTGTGTTCCAAGATTGCTGGAATTTTATGTTGTTTGAATTGCTTAAATGTCTGCAGGAATTTAATGAAGAATGAATGTAAAAATGTTTTTTTTTTTTATTCTTTTTGAATTTTGCATTGTCAGTTTCATGAATGACACAACCAGTCGGTTAACCGAAACCGGCTGGAAAAAACCGAGAGAAAACCGAGTAACAACGAACCGGCGGTAAATGAAACGGTTTTGGAAAGATAAATGGAAAACCGACTATGCCGGTTTCGGTTTTGGTTTGGTAAGAAACCGAACCGAAACCGGCCATGAACAACCCTAAAAAGGAGTGAGCCTTGAGTGTTTATTTGTTTTGTTTGTCTCATAAATTAATGTTATTATTAATGTGAATATGTGGACCCAATCGATGAAGGATCAACTCCAACATCACCACTATACCTCTTCGGGTCTTATGGTTAGCAGTACTCGATCTATCTTTTAACTTTTTGTGCATGTCGTTTTTTCTTAAATCTTCTTTGATTTTTTTTTTATTTTTTTTCTGAGTTCTTAGGTTGTAAAAGAAAAACAAATGGAGAACTTTCTTTTGGTAATGTTTCTTAAAGGTGTGGGTAGCAGTAGCATATAATGTATATTGCATACTTAACAATTAAAGTTTGTAAGGTAAGGTTACTCATATGAAATGTTTATACTGATTTCATCACCTAATCTTAGGTGTACCAGAAGCATCCAGTGAAGTTGATGCCCTTAAAGTATACCTTAAATATGAGTCTGATCCCTGAGATGATTTTGAAGCAACGTCAAGGTTAGTTTAGTTAGATGTTGTACTTCTGTTGCAGGTGTTTGGATGTTCATGAGCTGTTTTGGCTATAAGTGTTCGGTTCAAAGCATTTCATTTGTGTAGTCTTCGATTTAGATTCTTATCATCTATGAATCAAACTATATTAGTAGAAGACACATTTTTTGTTGGTGTCATTTACCCTGGCTACTGCGCGCTGCTAATCAAACTATGTGAGGTGACTACTAAATCTCAGGTTTCGTTGATGACTTGGAAGGTGAGAATCAAGATACTATGTGGTTCTGGAAATTCCAATGTGGGATGTGATTGCCGGTGCATTAGAGTTTCCAGTATTATATCGCTTCTTGGTTGCTCATATTAGCTGAATATTAAGTCCATGAGCCTCGCGACAAAATATTTGGGTACTAGGTTTTCCAGTTCAGATCTATGTGTGTTATGCACTCAAGGGAATGCCCATTTTGGTTTTCAGAGATTTAGTGGGTTGTTTTTTTTTTTACTTAACATAACTCTAGATTTCATTATTTTTTTGGATTTTGTAGGACCAAGGAGAAAGGAAAGCAAGTTCTTAAAGCACATGACCAAGGATTCGGCAGTCTATTGGTATAATTTCTTCCACTAAAAAACTTTGTCTTTCATGTAGGAAAATGGAAACATGAGTTGTTTTGATGTTGTATTGGTAAAGGAAGATGCAATGAGGCTATCACCTAAAACGACTTTGGTACATGTTGTAAGTAACTTTTGTCTTCCTACTCCCATACAGGTTTCTTTTCTTTTTTGGCAACTGTTAAATCTTGGCTTTACTGACTGTTTTATACCATCGCAAAAATTCACTTGGTTGTTACTTATTAGTGGAATTGTTGTTGAATATGTAAAGTAATAGACATTTTCTTTGTTATTCAGGAACGATTTGGTTGCCTCAGATTAATGATTTTCCGAAAAGTTAGATGATATATATCATGAACGAAGCAACTGATAACATGACATCTGCAAATGCTCAAAAGTGTGACCCTCCATCACTAATTATAGCTCGCAGAGTACCAAAACCTGCAAATATGTTATCATTCAAAAACTGGACCACAACCTTGTGGTCATTTGTTTCATACGAAACCGCCTCTACCCATTTAGAGACAAGTCTACAACGACAAATATGTAAAGATTACCAAAAGAATTAGGAAATGAACCCATAAAATCAATGCCCACACATCAAAGACCTCAGTAACTAAAATAGGGTTCAAAGACATCATATTTATACAATAAATGGTTCCTAACTTCTGGCAACGCTCACAAGCAACACAGTAATTGTGAATGTCTTTAATCGAAGGCCAGTAGAATCCACACTGCAATATCTTAGCAGCAGTCTTCTTTGCAATAAAGTGACCCCCACAAGCAAGATCATGACAAAATAAAATAATACTGGACCGGCCACTCTCAGGTATACATCTCTTAATTATCTGGTATGCACAATACTTAAACAAATAAGGATCGTCCCAAAAGAAATGCTTTACCTCGGATAAAAACCTAGAACGATCTTGTTTACCCCAGTGTTGAGGCATTCGACCAGTAACAAGATAATTCACTATATTTGCAAACCAAGGTAATTGGGAAATAAAAAATAGTTGTTCATCAGGAAAACTATCTCTCACAGGAGGGGAATCATCAGGGGAATCCACAACAAGTCTACACAAGTGGTCTTCTACTACACTTTCTGCACCCTTTCTGTCTCTAATTTCTAGAGAGAGTTCTTGTAACAAAAGGATCCATCTAATCAATCTAGGTTTAGTATCCTTCTTAGACAGAAGGTACTTCAAAGCATCATGATCAGTAAAGACTATAACCTTAGAACCTAAGAGATAGGATCTAAACTTGTTTAAGGCAAAAAAAATGGCTAACAGTTCCTTCTCTGTGGTGGTGTTGTTCAATTGGGAATCATTTAGAGTTTTGCTGGCATAGTAAATCACATGAAGTAATTTGTTTTCTCGCTGACCTAACACAACACCAATAGCATAATCTGAAGCATCACACATTATCTCAAAGGGTAGGTTCCAGTTAGGTGCCTGTACTATGGGGGCGGTAGTGAGTAAAGTCTTAAGCTTCTCAAAAGCCTCTAAAGAAGCATCATTAAAGACAAACTTAACATCTTTTGCAAGCAAATTGCAGAGAGATCTAGAAATCAAGCTAAAATCCTTAATGAATCGACGATAAAAACTTGCATGCCCTAAGAATGACCTAATATCTCTTACGGTTTTGGTAACCTGTAAATTCTTGATAAGGTCAACTTTGGCTTTGTCTACCTCTATACCCTTAGAAGATACGATATGTCCTAAAATAATTCCTGATCGAACCATGAAATAACATTTCTCCCAATTATTCTTTTCCTTACATCTAGTCAACACTAATGTCAAATGATGCAAACATTCATCAAAAGATAAACCAAACACTGAAAAATCATCCATAAAGACCTCTAAAAACCGTTCTACCATGTCAGAAAATATGCTCATCATGCAGCGCTGAAAAGTAGCGGGCGTATTACACAACCCGAAAGGTATGCGTCTATACGCAAAGGTACCAAAGGGACAAGTAAAAGTAGTCTTCTCTTGGTCTTCTGGGGCAATAACAATCTGATTATAACCAGAGTATCCATTTAACAAACAATAATGACTATGTCCAGATAATCGCTCTAGCATTTGGTCGATGAAAGGAAAGGGAAAATGGTCCTTCCTTGTGACCTTGTTCAATTTTCTATAGTCAATACAAACATGCCACCCCGTCGTCACTCGGGTTGGAATCAACTCATTGTTATCATTCTGGACTACAGTGATACCTGATTTCTTGGGAACAACCTGAACGGGGATGACCCACTTAATGTCTGAAATGAGGTAGATAATACTTGTATCTTACAACTTAAGCACCTCATTTCGAACTACTTCTTCCATGTTAGGGTTCAGTCGACGTTGCATCTCCCTAGAAGGTTTGGTGTCATCCTCTAAATGAATCTGATGCATACAAATAGTAGGACTTATACCCTTAATGTCTTCTAAGGTCCACCCTTAAGCTTCCTTGTTGTCTTGAAGTACGGTCACTAGATTACTTTCTTGATCACTATCCAAGTCGGATTCTACAATTATAGGCAATGTCTCAGATGGGCCTAAAAACACACATTTTAGACTATCTGGCAATGGTTTGAGGTCCAACTTAGGAGGTTCTTCTAAAGAAGAAATTAAGGTAGAATTAGAAAATGGTAGTGGTTCGAACTTAGCTTTCCATCTATTAGTATCTAACACAGGGTAGAGTCTAACATAGTATTCACTTGATCAATGGTGCTGTCATCATCAAAAATCTAAGTCAAAATGGGATAGACAACTCTCCAATGGATCTTCAGATAAGATGTTTGGTAATGACTCATGAACTAATGTTCCTATCATGTTCACCTCTTCAATGCAGGTGTCATCTAGCTCAGGGGTTGCTTACTAATATTGAAAATATTCAGCTCAATAGTCATATTACCAAAAGATAAATTCATGATACCATTTTTGACAGTTAATGATAGCATTAGATGTAGTTAAAAACGGGCGACCTAATACCAAAGGTATCTGGTTTTCTGGGTTAGGAACAGGTTGGGTATCTAGGATAACAAAATCCATAGGATAAATTAACCTATCGACCTGAATAAGAACATCCTCGACAATACCACGAGGAATTTTCATAGACCTATCAGCTAACTGAAGTGTTATCTGGGTAGGTTTTATGTCACCAAGTCCTAGATGGAGGTACACATGGTACAGAAGTAAGTTCACACGAGATCCTAAGTCAAGTAACGCTTTCTCAACACGGTAGTTACCTATTGTGCAGGAAATGGTTGGGGACTCTGGGTCTTTGTACTAAAGGGTTGTATTGTTTTGGATAATTGAACTCACATGACTAGCTAAAAATGCTTTCTTTTGTACACTAAGCTTTCGCTTTCGCGTACACATATCCTTAAGGAACTTGGCATAAGTAGGAATCTGCCTAATGCATCTAATAAAGGAAGGTTGATAATGACTTGCTTAAGAACCTCCAATATGTCGTTAAAGTTGGATTCCTTCTTTGTTGGTGCTAAAATGTGTGGGAACGAGGCTCTGGGCAAAAAATCTGGCTTATAAGGAACTGCATTGGGTTCTTTAGAGACTTCATCAGTCTCTTCAGGTACTGGCTCAGAAGGGTGAACTACAGTATGTTCACTATCAGGCATGGTTACCTTGTTATCTACCACTTTTCCATTCCTAAGGGTTCTAATTGCATTCACATGATTTGATGATTTCTCACGAGAAGATACTTCATGAACTCCTCTAGGATTGGGTTGTGGTTGAATAGGGAACTTGCCTTTTTCTCTTTCTCTCAAAGACTCAGCGATTTGACCAACCTGGGTTTCTAAATTGGAAATAGTCTGACTGTTAGTCTGAACAATCTTTTGATTTTCTTGTAAACTTTGGTTGACTGACTGCTGAAAATTTGTAGTGTTCTGGGTTAATAAGGCGAGAGACTTTGCTAAACTCATGATTGTCTTATCTATAGGATTCTGAAATTGTGTCGGTCCTGAAGGATTCTTAGTATATCCAAAACCTGGGGGAACCTAAGAATTACTAGAGTGACCTTGACTCTGGCCCTTAGACCAAGAAAGGTTAGGATGGTTTCTCCAACTAGGGTTGTAGGATTCTGAATAATGGTCAAATTTATGATGATTATCAAATTTAGTGTTATTATAAAGAGCATGTGCTTGCTCTTCAACAGTCTTTCCTTCCCAAAATTACTTGGGATCAATTCCATAACTAGATTGACTCAGTTCTAAAGCTTCTAACCTTTTTGATATAACTGTTATTTTGGCATCTGATTCAAAAGATCCGTCTACCCTATTGACATTTCCTCTACTTAGAATAATTGTTTTCTAGGGCTCCCTACTATTTTCCCATTGTTGGGTTTTTTCGGCGATTTCATTCAAAAATATCATCGCACATCGACAATTTTATTTTCAAACCCACCTGTGCATAAAGACTCAACCATAGTTGTTGTCGAATAATCTAAACCCTCATAGAGGATCTGAACTAGCCGTACTTTTTCTAAACCATGATGAGGACAGTGCGATAATAAGTCATTGAACCTTTCCAAATACCTATATAAAGATTCCCCCTCTTGTTGAGCAAATCTGCAAATCTGCTTCCTAATAGATGATGTTTTGTGCCTAGGGAAAAACTTCTGGAAAAAGGAAGATGTAAGTTGTTCATAGGTTTCAATGGACTCAGAAGTCAAACTATATAGCCAAGATTTGGCTTTATCTCTTAGTGAAAAAGGAAACAATCTAAGTTTCAATGTTTCATCATCTAGGTCCTTAATCATGATGGTACTACATATTTCCTCGAAATCCCTAACATGGAACTAGGGGTTTTTATTTTCTTTCCCTAAGAAGATTGGGAGCATCTTATAGTCCCAGGTTTTAACTCATAGTTTGCTTCAGTTTCAGCTAACTTGATACATGATGGACGAGAAGTCCTAGTCGGGTTCAACAAAGTTATTAAAGTTGCCATTGCTGGTGGTATCAAAGGACTAGGAGTAACTTCTTCACACAATTTCAAATTCTCAAAATTAAAATTTCCAAAACATGGCCCTCAAAAGAAGAGTCTTCGAGGTCTTCGTTTCCAGGGACAGAACTACTAGGTTTATCACTAATCAAACTACCTAGAGTGTCTCTTTTCCAAGCTCACTCAGTAATGATTTCGAGTAGTCTTTGCATACACTAAAAAAAAAGAAAACAATCCTAATTGGAAGGAAGTTCTAAACAATCATAAGCAAGGCTGACTCAACCAAATCAAACCTATTGAATCTAGCAAACAAAAAGCATGATGGATCCACTTAGATTGTTTATAGACCAGCTTCTATTCTTTCAAAAGGTAAATAGTTACAGCTTTAGCAAAAATCTTAGAACGATCCGAATTAGATTAAGTTGAATAGAAACATGATAAGATCTAAGGAGCTTTGATAACCCTGTCTCTTTGACAACGTTTCCTTGGGTTACAAGGCGGCTCGAATCTTCTTAAAATAATATTCCTGAACTTTGAGTTAGACTAACAGAGTAATCATTTCAGTCCTTTTGAATGACTTTCCTATAAGCTCGTTACCTTATCGGTCTATTTCTAGTCAAAGTTTTAAGCTTAAGTTCGTGTTTGGTAACGTGTTCCTAAAGCGGGCAAGAAGGAAACGGTGATGAAATCCGAGTCCTTATCTTGTATGGCATGTTCTTTTCCTTTACTAGAAAATAAATATGTATTCAGTTCAACATATATGCATATAAAGGAATACAGTAAACCCACTTGCAGGGGATTCGTGGGTTGATCGAGTCTTACCTCCCGTACCATATGGCGGATGAATCGGTTGTAGTCGACTCGGGCTACCGACTCCTGTGTTAGTGTACGAACCCGAGGAGCCGAGACAATATGGTAATTGCCGTCCTTCCCTGTTGCAGTTTATATTTAAATTACCCTTCCGTAGGGTTTAAAAATAATAATAATGTCCAAAGTCCCAAAATAAAGTCCAAAAGTGTCCAAAAATAAAAGAAAAATTACAGAAATAATAAAAGATTTCCTAATATAATTATCTAAAAAGAGAAACAAATAAAATCTAACAAACAAAAATAAAATCTAATTAAAAATAAATTCTTTTTCTTCTTTTCCGTTCTTTTAGCTTTAACTTTAACTCCAAGTCTTTAATCACCAAAATCTTTGGCTCAATTTCCTTTTAATCCAAAATCCAAAACTTGTAGCAAAAAGATAAATACCCAAAGAAACATAAAATAGAAAAAAGTAAAGATAATACTAAAAACAAAAATAAAAACCTAAAAATAAATCTAAAACTCTAAACCTAAAGACAAGTCCGTGTCGGCGGCGCCAAAAATTGATGTATTTTAGAAATAATGGTAAAAGATTCGATACTCAGACTTGTGAAGATTGTATTTTTAAACCTAATGTTTTAATACTAAAAATAAAGAAGATTAAAGTAAAATTGATTTAAGATTATGGAAAGAACTGAGACTAAGGATTCCACCATTAGCCAATTTTTCAAGTGGTTTAGCATTAATAATTATCTTGCAACTCATACAATCAATTGATTCTAAATATTGCCAAAGTTAGATTTTCAAAATAATAGTTGTAAATCAAAAGTATAAGACATCAATAGCTCTAAACTAAGCATGACTCATTAAAAGAAAACACAACTGATTGATAAAAATCATTATTTTAAATTTAATTCAAAGCAAATAATCATAAAAGAATTGTAAAAAATTAATAAGATAAAAATATACCAATTTATTATTGGAAAATTTGCTTCCTCCGTCACCTCAACAATATGGTCTAGCTCCTCATGTCAAACACTCTCTCAAAATACATGTTCATAACTCAAAGTGCTTAAAAGAAGAGAAAAACAGAAGTAACACAGAAAACAGCTACAGATATAAGTGTTACTGAGACTGTTTTATGTGTTGCTTAAGAGGGAAATTAAAACAGAGAATTAAAGACGGCTTCTGGGTGCCGTAAAAGAAGAAAGAAAAGGTGACGTTATTAACAACTGTTCTCTTATGTGGTTTGTACTCCTTCTTCTTCACCAGCGGATTTTGTTTTTTTCTGAATTTTTCTCCCGACTCCCCATGATTTTTTTCTTCCATATCTTTGCTATTTATAGGATTAATAAATCCTAATAACCCTTATTAATCGATAAGGACCCAAAGAAACAATCCAAAACAACTTAGAACTTGTGTTAATCCGAAACAGAGAAGAATTCTCTTTTCCAGCCCCCAACTCGAGTTCCACCCATGAATCACGGCGTGAAAGGCTCTGTTTGACGTGCATTGATCCTATTTTGGTTGCTTCTTCACTTGGATATAGTCTAAACTCTTTTAAACCCCAAAAATGTCGCTCCCAAATCAACCAGATAACTTTCACGCGTGAAGAACTTTTTCCCGCCATTTCCGGATTTGAATTGAAAGAGAAGGGTGCCCCTAATTATCCTGTTGGGTGCCTTTATTAATTTGGTGGGTGTCTTTAGTAATTTCTCTGGGTGCCTTTATCACTTTTTTTATCCAACTTTTCCACAAATGTTTATTTCCCAAAAATACCTACAAACGCATAAGTTAGTACCAAATTGAGCACTAACAAAATAGATAATTTACAATTTAGATACAAAAATGTGTCTATCATTAGTCTCGATGCTACTACGGGAAATAATCAACCTTTAGACTTATGGGCTAGAATTGCGGATGTATATAATGGCAACAGTTCAATTTCAGAAGTTCAATTACCTTTATACTAACATATTAGGAAAACTCTGGAGGAGCGACCCAAGTGGTTGGAGCGAAGTGTCTTAATTTTCAAAACGTTTGGGTATATATTATACATTCTTTGCAATTCATTTTTTCCTTAGTAATCATTTGTTTGGTTTGTGTACGGATGCAACATGCTAGGGATGATTATGTTGTTCAAAATAATAACAAACAATTCCAGTGTGAGCATTGCGTATATACACTGATGGCTTTGGATCGATATAATCGTAAAAAAACGAATCAACCAACTGTACTCAAGTTCTAAGTAAAGGATTTAATGGGACCCCTAGTGACTACTCCTTTGCGCAAGAGATTCCAAGTGAAAGCGATAGCCAAACTCCTCGGCGTTTTGCAAACTATAATCCACAAGAAGCAAAATTTTATAAGAGGCCACCTGGAGTTAAATGGCAGAAACATGCTAAATGTGGAGCATCAAATCCTACAGAAACACCTCTACCCACCCCCTTGAGACATTGTTGGAAACAACTTCTGAAAGACTTATCAACACCTATAGTGAATCACAAACTCGTAACGAGATAATGTTTGGGAAACAACAACAAACACTTGAACGTTATGTCGATACGCAACAGATCAAAGATGACATGCGTATGATGGATATCAATGCTCAAGAACTTCCTGAGCCTAACATAGGCTAAATTTTACATTTCCAACATGATATCATGATGAAATCGATGCATGCTCCTCCTACTTATCACAATAGGCACACCACCCAATAAATAAATGTGTTTTCATGTAGGAGGGTCATTGTACATGATGTCGTTGTCATTGTGTGGGCTGGTGTTATACGCGTTTAATTTGAGGTTGCTTTGTTTTTTTTTGTTTTGTTTTATTTGGTTAGTATTTCAGATTCAAAAGTAGAAGTTGATGTTGTTTTTGTTGCGTAGTTTTTTTTTATGGAAGTGTTGTATTAAGTGTCATGTCGAATTAATTTGTGTTCAACGTTAATTAATTTACCTTTGTGTTACTGACTCTATAAAGTAGCAGTAGTTTTTTTTATAAGACAAGAAAAACATGGATTATTAAATAAGGAGACAACGAAAAATAAAACACAAACATAAACACAAAACATGTAAAAGACAAAATAGTATATCATTCTCCAACTTAAATTCTAGTGGCCACTACCACAACCACAAGTTACTGATGCAGAGCATCTAAATTCCCTCTCCTCGCCCAGTGATGTGTGACCAGATTAGCTCTGAGACGGTAGTGGATTTCTTCATTTTTCAATTTGTTGTTTAGCTATTTGTCGAGTGTGGGAAGATAACACTGCAGGTCGTAGACGATGCATGTTAGGGTCATTTTCTATATTCGCCCACAATGGTTCCCGTCGTTCATCATTGATAATCATATTGTGTAGTATTATGCAAGTTTTCATGATATATTCCAAGTCTTCTTTATCCCAATATTTGACAGGTCTATAAACAGTCTGCCATTTTCCCCCTAACACGGCGAAGGCGCGCTCCACATCTTTCCCTTTGCATATTATTGTGTATCAAAGTATTTTTCAGCAGGTGTATGTGCTTGTACAAAAGCTTTTACGAAAGTAACCCAGTTTGGATAAATTGCATCAACTAAGTAGTATCCCAAATTATACTGATGTCCATTGACGGTGTAGTTAACTGGTATGTTATTACCTTGTCCAATATCTTGAAATAAAGTTGAACCGTCAAGAATATTTAGTTCGTTACAAGCACCTGGCGAACCAAAAAAAGAATGCCATATCCACAAATCATATATGGGTGATGCTTCTAGAACAAGTGAATCCTCATAAGTTGGCTTACGCAAATAACGTGGTCCGAAATGGCCGACCATTAACCTGTTAAATAGTTTCACATAGTTAATGGCTGTTGTTTTTGCTATTTTAATATACTCGTCCACAGTGTCGGCAAGAGTATCGTTTGACAATATTCTCACTGCAACATGAGTTCTTGCATGTGATGAGTTCCCTTGGCGATTTATCCCATCAATTGATTGTGACCATCGATCATCAATATTGTATATCTTTTTATTGATTCTCTCAAACAATGCACGATTCATCCGATAGCGGTCCTCAAATAGTTCGCTTGTATAACTATCGTTCCTTTTGGAAAAATAGTCATTCATAAATATTGCATTGTTTTCTTCTCTCCTTCAGTGTATAAAACGTCTATGTATGTCGATTTTAGGCTCTGGTTGGTGCAATGCTACACCGGTCTGCATGAAAGAATTCACGGTTAACAATTGTGCATTACGCGTGTTTTGGATAAGTTCCTGCTGAGTTGCATTTTGGGTAAAAAGGTAGTAAAGAATTCATCATCATCATCTGACATTTTTTGCTTAAGAATGTTGTATAAAATTATTCATGCATTGTTGTGAAAGATAAAGAAATAGAAGAGTAGAGAGAAAGAAGAAGAGAATTTGTATTTCTGGTGTAACATTACAAAAGAAATGCTCTCTATTTATAGGGAAAATAAGATGAGCATTTACAATGGAATTAAGGGCATGCACCCATTACTAAACATTACTACTAGTGGTGGTAGTTACAAATTAGTGGAGGGAAAGAAGAGGTGAAGAGGAGATGAAAAGGTGTTGGTGTAAGTGTGGTGTAAATCCACCAAATACTTATTTCATAACACTCCCCCTTGGATGCCACCACACTACTAACATTGCCTCATTGACACGCATATGCTGCCTCGTTAAAACCTTAACAAGGAAAACTCAGTGGGACAAAACCTTTACGAAGGAAAAAGAGTACAATGCGATAAGTCCGATAAAATACCTTTTACAAATATGCTCCCCCTGATGGATACTTCAACAAATCTTGGCTTACAAATCTTTAAGACGACGCATTCCAATCTTGTAAACCAATTTCTTGAATGTTGAAGTTGGTAATGCTTTGGTGAAGAGGTATTCTAGATTGTTACTTGAACATACTTGTTGAATATCAATCTCACCGTTCTTCTATAGATCATGTGTGAAGAAAAACTTCAGAGAGATATGTTTTGTTCGATCACCTTTAATGAAACTTTCCTTTAATTGTGCAATACAAGCAGTGTTTTCTTCGTACATTATTGTTGGTGAGTCTTTAATTGAACGAAGTCCACATGATTCTTGAATGTGATGTATTACTGACCTTAACCAAACGCATTCACGACTCGCTTCATGGAATGCTAATAACTCAGAATGATTTGTAGAGGTAGCTGTAATGGTTTGCTTTACTGACCACTAAGATATAGTTGTATCTTTATAAGTGAACAAATACTCAGTTTGCGATCGTCCTTTATGTGGATCAGAAAGATAACCTGCATCTTCATATCCAATTAGTTTTGATTCAGATCCATAGGGATAAAATAAACCAAAATCAATAGTACCACTAAGATATCGAAATAAGTGCTTGACTCCATTCCAGTGTCTTTGAGTTAGGGCAGAACTGTATCTAGCTAACAAATTGACTGAAAAGGCTATGTCTAGCCTTGTACAATTTGCATGATACATAAAAGCACCAATTGCACTTAAATACGGTACTGCTGGACCAAGAATTTTTTCACCATCTTCTTTAGGGCGAAAGGTGTCTTTATTTATATCAAGTGATCTCACGACCATTGGGGAACTCAACAGATGTGCCTTGTCTATATATAAAAGTGTTTTAAGACTTTTTTATGTATAAGTAGATTGATGGAAAAATATCCCATTTGAGACATGCTCAATTTGTAAACCAATACAATATTTGGTTTACCAAGATATTTCATCTCAAATTTCTTTTTCAAATAAGCAGCGGTTTCAGTGAGCTCTTCTAGAATCCCTATAAGATTTAGATCATCAACGTATACTGCAATAATAACAAATCCAGAACTGGATTTCTTAATAAAAACACATGGACAAATAACATTATTAGTATATCCCGCTTTCAAAAAATATTCATCGAAGCGATTATACCATATTCTCCCAGATTTCTTTAGTCCATACTCTTTGAAGCTTTATTGAGTATACACTTCGTTTTGGAATTGTTTGCTTCAGGCATACGAAATCCTTCAGGGATTTTCATATAAATGTCACTATCAATTGACCCATAAAGATAAGCTGTGACTACATCCATAAGACGCATATCAAGCTTTTATGAAGCTGCCAAACTAATAAGAAACCAAAACGTGATGGCATCCATCACTGGAGAATAAGGTTCTTGATAATCAATACTAAGTCTTTTTGAAAAATCTTGTGCAATGATCCGAGCTTTATATCTTACAATTTCATTTTTCTCGTTGCGCTTTCGTACGAATACCCATTTGTATCCGACAACTTTTACATTTTCAAAATTTTCAACAACTGGACCAGAACTTTACGTTTTGCCAACGAGTTGAACTCTGATTGGATTGCATCCCTCCATATTGGGCAATCTTTTCTACGTCGACATTCACCTACAGATTGTGGTTCGGGATCATCAATATTTTTTATGACATCCAAAGCAACAGTAAAACCAAATTTACTATCAGGAATAATTGTATTCATATCCCAGTTTTATTTTGTACCAACATAGTTTATATAGATCTCATTGTTTTGAGGTACATGTGCCTCTTTAGGTACAACTTTTTCATCAACATTTGATTGATCAATCAATGTTTCAGATAAAGTGGCTTTTTTCGGGTGCCAACTACTAATTTCTTTTTCCACGGAACGAATCTTTTGCATTAATAGGTGTTCCGCGCTTTAAGAGTATCATGGAATGATTTCTATTATCATGATGTCCATCTGGGATACTTACTCTCGCTAGAGTATTTGCAACAGGTATATGTGATTATGTTATCCTACCCGTATCAGTAAATGCATCAAGCATTTTATTTGTAATGTTTTACAAATGTATGATCCTTTGAACCTCAAGTACACATTGGTTTGTACGAGGATCAAAATGGGATAATAATGGTGTATTCTATGAAATTTCACGGCGTTCCTCAAGCTTTATCTTTTCTCCCCTTAATGACGGGAAATTTGACTCATAAAATTGGCAGTCAACAAATCTTGCCTTAAAGACATCTCCTGTTTGAGGCTTTAAATATCGAATGATAGATAAAAAGTCATAGCCAACATAAATGTCTGAGTTGGAGCTATGGGAACATACACTGCACAACCCAAATTTCAAAGATGGGAGATATTTGGTTAATGCCCATGCACAAGTTGTACAGGTGAGTACTTTTGATAATTGGTTGGTATGATACGGACCACTGCAACAGCATGTAATATAGCATGACCCCATGCTGTAAATAGCAATTTAAACCTTAAAATTAATGGTCGGGCAATCAATTGTAAGCGCTTAACAAAAGATTCCGCTAGACCATTTTGAGTGTGCGCATGAGCAACGGGGTGTTCAACATCGATACCAATCGACATGCAATATTCATCAAATATTTTAGATGTGAATTCACTAGCAGTATCAATACAAATAGTTTTGATAGGAAAATTTAGAAACTGAGCTCATAGTCTAATAATTTGTGCAAGAAGTCTTGCAAATGCAACAGTACGAGTCGAAAGTAAGCAAACATGAGACCATCATGTGGAAGCATCAATTAAAACCATAAAATAACGAAATGGTCCAAAAAAAGGTGAATTGGCCCACAAATATCACCTTGAATTCGTTGCAAGAAATTAGGTGATTCAATGCCAACTTTCATCAAATATGGTCTAATGATTAATTTTCCTTAATAACAAGTGTTGCATGGACAATCTGTGGTTGATAATACTTTTAGATTCTTTAGGGGATGTCCATGCGAGTTTTTTATTACTCGAAGCATCATTGTTGATCCCGAGTGACCTAACCGGTCATGCCAAAGTTTGAAAACATTGGATCAGAAGTCTGTGAATGATTCACAAGATGTGATTCAATAAGGGTAGTATGATATAACCCAGAAAACAAGGCATGAAGTTTTTCTAATACATGTTTCTTTTCCGAGACATTAGTAGTAATACATAAATACTCTATGTTAGCCTTATTTGTTGTCTCAATATGATACCCATTAAGATGAATGTCTTTAAAACTCACCAAGTTTCTTTTAGACCTTGGTGAAAATTGGCATCATGAATACATATTTTTGTACTATTAGGTAATATTAATAAGGTTTTTCCACAATCGTCAATAAGATTAGAGGTCCCTCATA
Source organism: Papaver californicum (assembly GCA_023531435.1). NCBI lineage: Eukaryota > Viridiplantae > Streptophyta > Magnoliopsida > Ranunculales > Papaveraceae > Papaver > Papaver californicum. The sequence goes on from JAJJMC010019295.1 coordinate 238,170, forward strand.
TTGTACTAACAGTAGCAGCAGCTAAAGTTAAATGGGAAAAAAAATGTTTGTCACAAAGAATTGTATGTGTCGTGGCATATCCACAAGACATATAACTTCACCGTTTGTTGTAAACTTTCCATTGGCAAAATCCATATTCCTTTAGAAAAAGAAAGATAATAATGTAAGTTGAGAGAATAAAATTCTAAAAACTAAATCAAATTTCATTACTAAAGAAAATTTCAACAAACTGACTGAATTGAAATACTTGATAAGCAACTAGCTAAAAAAAATAAACAACTATCTAAATCAAGAAAATACTACTCAATCTAGTGAAAAAATAATTAAGAAACAAAGAAACTCAGACATCTTTGAGAAAAGAATAAACATCTTCAAACTCATTGCTATTTCCATCAGACTTGAAATCATTAAGATCAAGATAGGAAAGATCAATTGGTACTTCATACTTGGCAAAGTTTATTTCAGCATTATTTCCTTTTGCTTGAATGTAAGACTTGTAAAGACCAACAAGGTGTTTAGGCATATGACAGACCTTTTCCCAATGCCCTGACGAACCACACCGATGACATACTGATTCATTGTGCTTTTTCAAATAGTTTTCAGAGCTTTTGCCTTTCTGTTTAGGGAATATATTCTTTTTCTTCCCCTTCTGATGATAAGAATAATGACCACCCTGCTTCTTGTTATTGAAGTTTTTAGGACCTAACCAACGTCCATGCATTTTCCCACGGCTTTCTGATTCAGTATCATTCACTTCAGGAGAAGGTGCTGATCCAGTAGGATGATTTTGATGATTCCTTAACAACAATTCGTTGTTTTGTTCAGTAACCAATACGGCAAGAGATAAACTCAGAATACTTTATGAAGTTTCTCTCTTGATACTGCTGTTGAAGCAATATATTTGATGCATGAAAAGTGGAATATGTTTTTTCCAGAAGGTCGGAATCTTTGACAGTTTCTCCGCATAACTTTAGCTGAGAAACAATCTGAAAAAGTGCTAAATTGTATGCACTTACACTGTAGAATTCTTGTAGACGAAGGTGCATCCACTCATACCTTGCACGAGGGAAAATCACAGTTTTATGATGATCGTAACGATCTTTTAGCTCTGTCCACAGAGTGTACGGGTCTTTCACCGTAAGTTACTAGGACTTCAAGGCTTCGTCAAGGTGATGGCGAAGAAATATTAAAGCCTTGGAGCGATCCTCAGGGGATTCATTGTTTCCAAAGATAGTTATGTTTCCCAAAGATTTGGCACTAAGGTGAACTTCAGCGTCCAAGATCCAGGACAAATAGTTCTTCCCAGTTATGTCTAGGGCCATAAAGTACAACTTAGAAAGATTTATATTGTCTGAGATAAAAAAAATATTTTTTTTATTAAACATGGCCTAACCGATTAATATAAAAACATAAATATGTAATAGTGCTATTTTAAACAACCAAAAAGTTATATCATTGATAACATTTAGATCGTAAACTACCGTGTACTGGACTAAAATATATAATTAATAAATTAATAGTTTAATAACGGAGTCAACGTCATAATAAATATATGTAAATCATATATATTATATTATGTTATATATATACAACATGGAATGAACAGAAAAAAAAAAAGAAAAAAAAATCAACATAAAAGAGAAAAACTAATCCGCACATAACTCAATAGTTGAATCAAAAGTTAGGTATCCAAACCCAATTAATATAAAAGAAAACTTCACAAAGTTATATATTCATTACTGTTTTTCTTTAAGAAATACCCATACCAATCATTAATGAGTATATATAAAACAAAAATTTGCACATGTTTTATTAAAAAACTTATTTTTTAAAGTTTTTGCAGACTACGAAGTACAGATTCAACATTATTACCCACTTTCAATTGTTTTGAAAAGGTATATTGTTATCCATTAATCCTTCCGTAAAAGATCCATCATTAGTATAATAATACTTCTACGTAAAAAATAATAATAAGAAACTCCCCTTTATTTTTAAAATAGTGAAAGATTAGGTTGATATCTCGTTTTGCAACTCATTGATATCAAATAGATACAAAAATAAATAAATTGTGATATACATATTACCCATTTGATTAGATATATGTATATCAGTAGATTCAATATCACCCGAAAACAAAATTATATTTTCTCCGTTTGATTTATCGACTTGGTTACAATAACCGGACCAATAAAACTAGAAAGATTCTTTTGTATAAATTAAATATAAAAGAAGAAAAAAAACTCATACAAAAAAAACTAGGGTGTAGAAGAAGAAAAAAAATTACCCCTCAATTGGTAGAACTACGTGCTAATGACGTGTTATGAAAGATAAAGAAATAGAAGAGTAGAGAGAAAGAAAAAGAGAATTCCTATTTCTGGTATAATATTACAAAGGAAATGCTCTATATTTATAGGGAAAAGAAGATGAGCATTTACAATGGAATTAAGGGCATGAACCCATTAGTACTAGTTGTGGTGGTTACAAAGTAGTGGAGGAAAAGAAGAGGTGAAAAGGAGATGAAAAGGTGATGGTGTAAGTATGGTGTAAATCCACCAAATACTTATTTCATAACGCACTTCTATATATTCTAAAATCTATCACACGCATCAAAGCTATAAAAATCATATATTTGTTTTATCACAGTATTTAATACTATGACACAACTGAGAACCATGCAATTCTGTCTATCACATCTTCCAAAACTTGCATATCATAATTGATTGTTTTCTTACTTTGTAATTTTTCTTTCACATATTTCAAAACCTCTGCATGCCAAATATTTCGGTTTTCTTACTTTATCATATATCTCACACATTTCAAAATCTACCTGCATATGTCATAAGTTATTTTATCTTACTTTACTTTTCCTTATCACAAATTTCAAAATTCTACGCATGTCATAACCTACAGTTGATGATTTTTTTTTAGTTAAACTTTGTAATTTTTTTTAATACTTTTGTTTTTATTACTTTGCACCACTCCCAAGTGCATGCAATAAAAGAACATATAATAATTCAAAGTAACACACAGATCAATGCATGAAAGTTATTATCTACTCCAGCACAAACTAGATGTTAGAACACATATATCAAAATAACACACAAATCAATGTTTCATGGATTCGAGGTGATAGCAGAATTATAAAAAAAACAGCAACATAAACTAGATGTTACATATCCTGGCTAGTTTTGGGTCTACTCAAATTATTTTGGGCCTACCACTAAAAATTAAAATAGGGTCATTATGGAAATAATTCAAAACCCCCTTATCCAACTATTTATGTTATTAACTAATATACTTAATTAGTGTTAACAATGGTTGTCATAATCACGATGAATGTTAGTCGAATTATTCGGCACTCTCCTTAAGCTTTCTAAAGTAAGACATTTTGTGATTAATAGATAAAAACTTAAAATTACATCTTTATTTAAAATTAGGAGATATTTATTTACCGGTTCGAGACTCATCTATTTTGGCAGCTTCGATATGATAAAACGGCTCTCCTCTCCATTTGGTATATGCAGTCTGCACCACAAACCTGTCCCCTCTGTGCCTAGCGAGAAACTCGTTGTACTTGTAGCACAACTTCTTAACATGAATGGTCCCTGAAGAAACATAGTCGTCCTCGTAATCAAAACGTGATTTCTTGTACTTCCCGCCCAACTTGGGAACAAAAGGTCCTATTTTTACCAGATTCCAAAATATACCCTCATCCCGATATTCTTCGTGAAGATCCAAGACGACGTAAAAATTCCTAACCCGTTCCATCTCTTCCTCAACAGGCTTTAATCTTTCCCTTAGTTGGAATTGGTCGTAACCTTGTTTCTTGAGTACCTCTTTATCTATGGCACTAATTTGTTTGTTTCTTTTGTGTTTTTCTTCTTCCATAACACTTATTGATTTCGTAGTTGTGGTGATGATGGAATAGTTCGTTTGCATCTTCTGAGTATCTCTTCAGTTGAATTGGTAGGTGATGATGAACTTTCCAATGCAAAAGAGTTTTACTTTGAATGAAGTAGTGTATGATGAAAAAGGATTTGTTTGAATGAAGTAGTGTATGACATAGAATGGGTTATCCTATTTATATGCATAAAGGGCCAACAACTATATTTTTTTTAAAAAAAACTAGCCGTTGAGCCGAAGTTTGACCATGTGCAATAAAAAGTAACATATAAGACGTAATTAAAACCTTAGTTCAAAGACCAATTAAACCTTATAGTCACTACAATCCAAACATAACAAGTCATTCTAAATAAACATAAACTATTGTTTTAGATATAAATAAACATCCATAAACTAAATCATTTTCAGCATCCTCTCACTGATCAGCTTCAACAGCTTTTCTAGCAGCATCTGCCACATCAAACTCCCTTTACATATCAATATATTTGCTTCTGATTGTTGCAACTCTAATGACCTCGTCAAGTTCGTCCAAAAAGAGCTCTCTAAGAAGCTTCATGACTTGCTCCAACTTTTTCTCTCTTCCAAAACCAAACTTATATAGGTTTGACATAATAGGTGGCTCCGACTTACTATACACATCACAGTCACGAATTTGTGTGTATTCGCTGCTCCTCCTGCTATTATTCCCCATGTCTACGAAGAATATATTGAAGAAAAAAGATAAGTAAGGTTAAAGTGAAACAAAAATCAAGAATCACTAATTCAATTAACAACAAAATCAGTAAAGAAATAAAATGAACTCAGCAGAATCAGTGGTTAAGATAATATTTATCAACCGATCCCAACCATAAAAGTATATAGAAAACAAATAAGATTGAACCGTATACAAAACTGTTGGATAAAACAGATCTTATCCACTGATTCTCCCATTTCAGAAAAGTAAAAAAAAAATGAATCAGCAGAATCAGTGGATACGATATGTCTTATCCAATGATTCTGGATATGATATTTGTTATGACAGAACACGAAAATAACGGAGGATAAGCAGATTCTTATCCAACGATTTTCATCTCAGAAAACTAAAATTAAATGACAAGGTAGAATCGTTGGATACAACAGATCGTATCCAACGATTCCAATATGAACAAAAATAAAAATAAAATAAAAAGGTAGAATCGTTGGATACGATCTGCTGTATCCAACGATTCTGGGTGTGGTAATTATCTACGAGAAATATGGCATGGAATCATTGGATGTGGATGTATCGTATCCACCGATTCTGATGCATGTTCTTCATGTTCTTGAAGATCATACCATAATCGATGGATACAATACATCCACATCGAACGATTCTGGTAAAATTTTATGAATTTGATTCACGAAAAATAAGATTTAAACACTTAGATCAATCAAAAATACTATTAGAAGTATGGGTTTATATAGATTTACTTTGTAGATCGAGTGAGATGGGAGATCCGAGTTATTTTGGAAAAAATTGGATTAGCGTTTTAGAAATTTGAAAATTTGATGGAAATGGAAAGTTTTTTTTTTTGTTTAAGGTTTTGTTAGATTTAGAAATCAGTGAAAAATGGAAAGATTTTTCTATTTATATTATGATTTTAGTATCAGAGTTAATTAATGAGTGAATAGTTTAGTACTTTTGATAATATCTAATTAGACATCTCTTATCCTGCTCTTTAGTTGGGAGCAAAATTAGATAGACCTAAAATAATCTGAATAGGCACAAAACTAGCCAGGATAATTTGTCCGGTTTCGTCTTGAATTAAAATAAGTAAGACCAATATTATGATTTTAACAATTTCCTACAAGAGTTACCAACCCGCACATGCTCAAAGATCAATACACCAAGTATTATACTTAGATTTATTTATTCTTTTCTAATATAATGGTATTAAACGCGAAACTTCTGGGGGATGGCAAGGAACCCAAAGAAACAAAGGAGACCAATTATTTTTTTAGGTACTTTCATATGATATGTTTATAAAAATTGCAAGCATCTTAAGGAGCCATAGTTTTTCCAGTTTTGACTTGAGTTTTACTAGATATGGCAAAATTCTGATCTTGACAATTTCCTTAAGGAGTTACGTTTGGCCCAAGTAAACTTAGGCTTAGTTTGGTATTGTTGTGCTTATTATAAATGCGCTTTTCTATTGTGCGATGTTGTGTTGTGTTGTGTGATAAAAACAGTTGAATGTTTGGTAAAATATAAATTAAAGTTAAAGCTGATTAAAAAAATGATGAAATTGTGTTTGGTAAAATATCAGATTCAACTATTGTTGTTGTAGAAAATGACAAAAACAGACATATCTCTGAAAATAGTTTTATTCAATTTTATTGGGTTTAAAAACAATTAATTTTTTTACTATTAAATATAAATAAATAATATATATATATATATATAATATTAAAGTACTAATTATTACTATTATGATTGTTAAAAAATATACTTTACTTAACCACTCTTTATTATAGATATAATTTTCAAAAAAAAATCAAACTAAAATTATGTAATTATTTAATGTTTGCTCTTCTTTTTCTTATTGATAATTTAAAACAAAAGGTTCAATAAAATGGTATATAATATAGTTTGAAAAGGAAAAAACAAGAATCTTTAAAGAATAAAATATATGCAATAAAAATTGATTGTACATAAATTTAAAGGTACTTTTTATCGTTTATAAAATAAAATAGGGATATAAAAGATAAATCAAGCATTAAATTTAGGTGGGACCAAAGCTTATGCTTTTGTAGCTTTTAAAAGCTCCTCCTTCACAGCTTTTGAAAGTTGAGAAATTTTAGAAGTTCTTTGGATAAAAAGCACTTTAAAAATCTTTTACCAAACACTAATATTAAAAATTATTATCATATATACGTTTTAAAAGTGTTTTTTGAAAGAAAAAAAAACATTACTAAACCCAACGTTATTTTCTTAGTTAGAACATTCTAGCAATAGAGTTCTTTCTTTTGATAGAAGTCGTAAGAATGAAAACCAAGTGCTTTCTGACATAAAGGTATTTCTAAAATTTAGGTTCTACTCAATTAGCAAAATAAGTATCTTACTCACAATAGCATGGTATCAAGAAAGAAAACCATTAAGCGTGCGAGAAGTTTATCTTGTAATACAAATAAGAATGTGAACAAACATATTTGTTAATTAAGGACTGTGCACAAAGTACCAATTTCCTCATAATTCTGGAACTCCCAATTAAGCAATATGTAGTTTAGTAACTACCAATTTCCTCATAGTTCGCAAACTGAAAAACAGGTTTGCAAACTCAAGTACTTTCTCGGAGTCAACAAAACTTGCCTAAGATTGCATAGTTAACTAGAAAAAGTAGTCCGCGAACTTTAGGAAAATTTGGCTGTCAACAAAAAACATCCAAAATTGCATAGTTTGCGAAATCCAAAAGCTAGTTTGTGAACTTTGAGGCAAATTGGACGTTCAGGAAAAGCTTCAAATTGCACAATTCGCGAACTCAAAGAAAATTTGGAGTTTTTTAGGAACTTCTTGCACAAATATAGTTTATTGAACAAACGAGTTGTTCTTAACCTCAAATGTGATAAGTCCTTGAACATCCATTGCTTGAGTTCATGTTTCGTGATTAGTCAAGTACAAGCTTGAACTCGAACCTTCTTATTTGTATTTCATCATATACTAAAGTCATACGACATTGTCTCAGAAGATAGATAGGTATAAACAATGAGTAAATAGGATAGACAGTCTTCACATACCTTTGTTGATGAAGTTCTCGTTGATGTCTTCATGATCTTCAGTCTTTAATATTCAAGAGTATTCGGTGATTTCTGAAACTCAACTACCTAAATCTAATCATAGTCTGAGACTTACATTAGTAGACAATAAATCAAGGAATAGTTTTAGTCAACTAACATTGACAACAAGCTTGATATACCAACACCTGTGGGTTCGACTCAACGGTGCTCTAACATAAATCACCTAAAATAGTCGAAGGAAACATAATCAGAATATTACTTCGAAGTAAAAATTCTCAAATTTTTCTAAATGGAGTAGAGAAGAAGTGAATGGATGTTTCTCACACTATGGGAAGTAAGGAGGGGTAAAATGTGATAGAATGTTTTTAGGTAGGGATAATTAGACTTTGATACTCAGGTTTTGACCAGATTTAGTGTTTTGTCTAACATTTGTCCAACATTAGTGTTTGGTACCTGGACTAACGGTAAACCGTAGTTGACTAGGTTAAGTCTAATTTTAATCATTAATTTTATGTTATTTCATTTGAACATTTGATCTTAGTGACTTATGGACGGCCATATGAAATAAGATCCACGGTCCACATGTCATTAAGATCAAAGGTTCAAATGAAAATAACATAAAATTAATGATTTTGCTAAATTAAAATTAGACTTAACATAGTCAACTACGGTTTATCGTTAGTCCAGGTACCAAACACTAGCGTTGGATAAATGTTAGACCAAACACTAAATCTGGCCAAAATCTGAGTACAACAGTCTAATTAACCCTTTTAGGTAACAAACAAAAATAATTATTGAAAGTGTAACTTTTAGAGGGGGAGGAAGCATATTTTGTGCCGCCAAATTGAAAATTTTGACAATTTTTTTGTAAGGAGTTAGAAGACAGAAAAATTCGACAGAATTAAATCAAATTTTTGTTGGATTTACTCGGCATGGTAATTGGCAAGTATCCTTAACTTCGTCCAATAATTTTTTGGGCCTCCAATTAATTTGGGTTAGAGGACAGTTCAGAACAAGGCCCATAATTTGGTTCCAGTGCAAATCAATTTTCCGCCTCTTTCTTCTCATTAAAAACTCTCTCTCAAAAACGACACTCTTGTTCTTGAACAAAACAATCAAAATTGAACCTAAATCGATTGCCTAATCTGTGATCGAAACTTGTTTTTCTTTACCCAATATCAAAATCATCTCCCTTCTTATGAATCTTGAAATTTACAATCTTTAATATCATACTCAATTCTTGTTTTCTTTAATTCATTCTCTCATGGATTATTATAGACAACATTGTAAAGCAATTGTCATTCATCTAGGATCAAAATTCAGCTAAATATGTTTTTGGAAAGTTAGGTGTGATTGTACTGGATTATTAAATATCATCAAAGATTCACATGGAAATGAAAGAATCCCGTATTTCGTTGTGTTTACGCATTCGGACGAGATTTCGATAGGTCAAAAGGCTAAAGATCAGGTACGTACTCTATAATCTTCATAACATTGTTTTTGATTTAAAACGTCTAAATGGTCGGAAGTTTACATATTTTACTGTTTAATCTATCATTGAGTTTTGGCCTTTTCAGGTGGTTTCTAGTAATCACAATACAAATATAATTGTGGTTAAACATAAGGGTTTTCAAAAAACAATTTTCTTCTCAAGAGATTTTGTCACTGATGTTGATGGAATTAAAAAATACTCCCACCATCCGGAAATGGGTGATCTAGTATAAGTTTATACAATTCTTAAGCCAATAAAAAACAAATAATATTTTTTACGGTTATATTATTGTGGATAATAATTAGTAAAATTTGGATTTAATTTATCTCTTACAATATACGATGGATTTTTGTAAACTTTATATTATTAAAAAATATTTTAAAACATCTACGTAAAAAATATTACAGAGAGAGTATTACTAAAGAATCCGGTTTAGGTATTATTACAAATGTTGTTATCACTGTTCTGACGTTCTTTACTGATTTTCAACGCCAAGTAATCAAAAACGCTGTTAAACTCGCAAGACTTAATGTTTTATAGTTAATTGGTTCAATAACCCACATTTCTATTTTTATGGGTTTAGAAGACAGGTAAACATAGATACTGTTCTAATACCTAAAGATTTAAAAGATACTCTTCTAAAATCCAATTTGGATATTCTACCCAAGTTTTGTGGACAAATATAATTAGAACTGACTAATATACCCCTTAAATGACTGTGTTTAACTTTCATTTCTCTTCTTTTTGCTGTAGATGTTCCGTGACTATAAAAAAAATAAATCAATAGCTCAAACAACCTAGTATTGTCTTACTCAGATTATATTCACATTAGTTGGAAGAGATGTTAACTCTCATATATTGCTATATAGAACACAGTTACACATGTGACTGGAACATCAGGAGAGCAAGCAGTAGCTCTTCGGATATCTGGAAACAAAGCCGCATTCTACAATTATACTTTCTACAGGTATCAAGACACTCTTTATGATCATAAAAAGGTTAGGAAGGTTGGATCGAGCTCAGGAAGCTAAAAAGAGCGAAAAAAATCAATTCAGAAAAATTATGTGATGCTGCTGCTGAAGAAGACGAGAAGAAAAGAGAAAAGGCAACGGTTTCTTCAACCCACCAGCAACGTTTATCTTTAGGTTTGCAACGTTTATCTTCAGCTGCAACGGTTTCTTCAACCAATTAGGAATGTTTATCTTCAGCTTTGCAACGTTTATCTTCAGCTGCAACGGTTTCTTCAACCAATCAACAACGTTTATCTTCAAATTCGCAACATTTATCTTCAGCTGCAACGGTTTCTTCAACCAATCAGCAATGTTCATCTTCAGCTTCGCAACGTTTATCTTCAGCTTCATTGCAACAGTTAATCTCTAACACCAGAAAAACGTTGCAGATTTCCTGTTTTATTATTTTTAGCTTTTTTTCTTTTTCTCAAAGCACTTTTGAGCCATGTACCAATCTTTTGAGAGTGTTTTGAGCATGATGATACTAGTTTCATACTAGTATAAACATGGATGAAAACAAATTCAAGTTAAGATGCAACCAGATTCATCATTGCTATTTTTGAATATTTTTTTTTCAATTTTATTTTAAAACAGAATGCAACCAGTTTCATCCTAGCTATTATTCAAATATTTTTATTTTCTTAGTTTAAAACAGGATGCATCAAGTTTCATCCAAGCTATTTTTTGAATAAATTTTTCTATTTTATTTTAATTCAGGATGCAACCAGTTTCATCCTGGCTATTTTTTTTTCGAAAAAAAAAACTTTTGAATTTACTATCAACAATGGATCTTGTTTTGTAGATAATTTAAAATCCTTTCCAAAAATATAAGTTTTATTAAAATCGGATATATATTTTGAAAGTTATGAATGTTTTTATGATTTGTTTTTAAATTGGACAAAGAAATGATAAAAAAAAATATAAAGATGAGGGACATATTTTTTTTGTTTTTTTTTTGTGTCTATTTCACTCATTCCTTATTTTCACATGTCCTCTAGAACCATAAATTAGGTAATCTTGGACAATAAACCCATTTTCCTAATGTTTTAAGGCTCATAAAAAAGCCTTCGGCCGTTGCATTTTCTTATGGTTATCACCAGAATTCAGTGCTGGTGAATGATGAACATCAAAGAATTAACAAGAACCTGATGGTGCTTTACCTAGGCAGTGAGAATTTGAATATCTGTATATTGAATGTAAAATAAGAATAGACTGGGTATCAGGTGATTGGTGTAGCCGGAGATACTCAGTTTGGTGAGACTGATTTTGACCAATGTATTGTTCGCCATTGTCTCGATGGTATCAGTCGACAAAGAATAATGAACTAGATTAATAATAATGACATACATATGAGGAGAGAGGAGAGGGTATGTTGATAAATACTTGTGATCAACTCAACCTAAATCTTGTTACTAAATTAATACCACATATGAAATTAAGCTCGATTTTTCTCATTCGAATGAGAAAAGTTTTTCATGTAAAATAAGTCATTATGTATTTGAAGATTTGAATAGGAGTTCTTCAAAAGATGTAAAAAGGCATTTTATTGGAATATATGGCAGTATTCTAACCGAGGTAGCTGTGATATATGTTAGATCGTGTACATTCAAGTTACGTGCACATAACATAGTCAGAAGACCAGGTCAACAATAAGATTAGTTTTACCTAGTCAAAGATATAGACTGTTCTTTATCATTTAAGTTTACTGTTTATCTTGTCATCTGTATAAATATGAACCATATCATCTTGTCATCTCTATAAATAGGAAACATTTGTGTAAATATAAACCATATCAGTAAGTGGTCAGTAATATAATTATTTTTATAGGGTTTTATCCGTGGATGTAAATCATTAATGCCAAAATACGTTAATATGGTTGTCTTTTCAATTCTGATTTTTATATGTAGATTGTTTAATCTCATTTATCTTTATTTTAATTGTTTGATCATTGATGTTTAATATTTTTGTTTAATATTATTGTTATCATCAATGGTATTCATCTTAGTTTTAATCTATATATAAAAATTTAAAATGATATCAGAGCAGATATGTTTAATCTAACCGTTTCCGCTTTAAACTTTTTACTTTGATTTTATTGATATAACTTTCAGTTTTAGTTTCCAAGGCTAAGATTATTCTTTCACTCATCCACGGGTTCATCTTGCTTGGATATGCATTAATTTTTTATGAGCTAATAATTCCTCAAATAATTTTTATTATGCATCAAAGATGTTTAACATATCTCAATATTTGTATTTAACATTCATTATGTTTGATATAAATATTAGTATATTTTTATTCATCAAACTCATACAACAATATTTTCTCGATTTTATTGTAATTATTCTTTTAAAAAAAAAATTATTTTTTTATGCATAATTTTTTTTTCATCATTTTTTTTGAAGCATAGTTTCTTGTTTGAATACTTACATCATCAATTGTTTTGTTCTTCCAAAGTTTATATCTCCTTTCAGAGTGTGACTATGTGCACTCCTCTAACCCGGGGTGCACATTCCTCACTTAATTATAGGCTGATTTTTTAACCATAGTTATCTGTTTTTTTGAATATTATAAACGAATATTTATTCGAAATTTAGGTAAGCAAAAAGCTAGGTAAAAAGCCAAAAATCCTAATTATCCATTTATACCTCTTTTTTTCTGCGTTCCTAAGTTATCCCTTTCCTCTTTTGAACAACATAATGTATCAAGATTTGCATGTTATATCTTGTTCTTCATCATCTAATGAAGTAATGTTACTTCGATAGGTGAATCTGATTTGCGCGCCCCACTTTCGAATAATATTTCTTTCTCTAGATTCAGCGATTTCATTATGTCACTACTACCAAATCACAAAAGTGTTAAATGTTAGAGAAAATGAACTTATTATGTTTTATTTTTTTGGTCTTGGTGGGAATGGATCTTAGGACCAAGGGGTCACTAAGGAAACTAGCTCATTTTCACTTTTGTGAATGAACTTTTAGTCCCACATTGGAGAAACTAAAGATGATTCCTCTCCTTATTACCAAGAAAGTTGAATCTAAGGAAGGGCCTTAGGAGTTTAGGCTATTTTGTGGTTGGAAGAGGACTAAGGCTATGGGCTAGTTGGTGCAACCATACATTTCACACACGCGCGGTGCTTCGCACCAAAGCACGCACGCCGCCTCCGTCTGTCCGGTCGGTCGGTCAGGCTCAGGCTCGGGTGCGGGTGCGCTTGCGTTTGCGGTTGCAGCTGCGGATGTGGCTGCGGCTGTGGGTGTGGGTGAGGTTACGGATATGGCTGCTGCTGTGGTTGTGGTAGTGGGTGCGGGCGTGGCTGCGGCTGCGGGTCAACCAAGACTTATCTTTTTGAACAAAATATATTTCAAATTATTTCATTAAAGAATTTAAAACTAAATGAAATGTTGTTTTAATGAGGGGGCATCTGACCCGACGAGATTTGACATGAAAGACTTAGGCCACGCTGATGTGATCTTATGGATGAAGATTAGAAGAAATTCTAATGGATATAGTCTTAGTCAATCTCATTATGTTGAATTTGTGCTTAAAAAATATAACCAGTTTGATAGTAAACCTGCTTGTACTCCGTATGATCCTTGTTATAGACTAAAAAATAATAAGGATAATGGAGTTTCACAACTTGAATACTCACATGTTATAGGAAGTCTGATGTATTTGATGAATTGTATGAGACCAGACATTGCTTATGATGTGAGTAGGTTAAGTAGGTATACCTGTAATCCATGGAAGGAGCATTGGGATGCACTTATTAGAGTGTTAAAGTACTTGAAGTACACTTTGAACTTTTGTTTAAATTATGAGAGATACCCTGCGGTCCTTGAAGGATTTATGATGCAAACTGGATATCAGACTCAGAGGAGTCTAAGTCTACGAGTGGATATGTGTTCACTCTAGCATGTGGTTCTGTATCTTGGAAGAGTTCCAAACAGACATGTATAGCTCGATCCACTATGGAATCAGAGTTTATTGCGTTAGATAAAGCAGGAGAGGAAGCCGCTTGGCTAAGATGCTTTTTAGAAGACATTCCTCTTTGGCATAGGCCTGTGCCAGCTATATCTTTACATTGTGATAGTCAAGCTGCAATAGCTAATGCTAAAAACAACAACTATAATGGGAAGTCTATACACATCGTAGAAGACATAATTCCCTAAAATAACTAATCTCAACTGGCGTTATTTATGTTGACTTTGTGAGGTCTAAGGAGAATATCGCGGACCCTTTGACGAAAGGTTTGTCCAAGGAGATAGTTAGTAATACATCAAGGGGGATGGGGCTTAAGCTCATTCAATAAACTTGTCATGAAGGATACTCAACCTTGCTGACTGGAGATCCCAAGATCAAGGTTTTGAATGAGACAACTAATTTATGGTGGGTTAAAGGAAACACTATCAGAGAATCTCATTCTCTGTCCCTTCCCTATGGTGTAGACATGATAGTGTGACTGCATGTGAAGGATGACTTTTTATTAAGTCTCAATGAGTTTTATAGTTTCAATTTAAGATTGAAGTGGGGTGTAGCAGTAAACACTCTTGATAGAACTCACCTATATGAATGAGGAAGTGGGCCGCTTCCTATGAGAATTGAGCTAATTCTCTAGAACATTCTGAGAAACGGGATACGTCCAGGGCCAACATGGACACAACGACACGAACTTGACAGCACCTAGAGTGATACCACGCGTGGAAGTTATGGGATGAACTACACCAAATGATGGCAGTTCAAGACATTGAGTTCACTGTCCATCAAGTAGTTGCGGTAATTTCTCACTAAGCAAAGGTTCAAGAACTTATGTACACCTACTGCCTATAGTGGTATTTCTCGTTTTCTGATTTCTGATTTTCATCGGGTTTTCATTAATGTGGGGGACTGTTAGAGAAAATGAACTTATTATGTTTTGTTTTTTTGGTCTTGGTGGGAATGGATCTGAGGACCAAGGGGTCACTAAGGAAACTAGCTCATTTTTCACTTTTGTGAATGAACCTTTAGTCCCACATTGGAGAAATTAAAGATGATTCCTCTCCTTATTACAAGGAAATTTACATCTAAGAGAGGGCCCTTAGGAGTTTAGACAATTTTGTGGTTGGGAGAGGACTAAGGCTATGGGATAGTTGGTGCAACCATACATTTAACACACGCGTGGTGCTTCGCACAGAAGCACGCACGCCGCCGCCGTCTGGTCAGTCGGGCTCGGGTGCGGGTGCAGTTGCGGTTGCAGGTGCGAGTGTGGGTGTGGGTGAGGTTGCGGATGCGGGTGTGGCTGTGGTTGCGGGTGCGGGTGTGGCTGCGGCTGCGGGCTAACCAAGACTTATCTTTTTTAACATAATATATTTTAAATTATTTCCTTAAAGAATTTAAAACTAAATTAAATGTTGTTTTAATGTGGGGGGCGTCTGACCCGACGAGATTTGAGATGAATTAAAGAGTGAATAAATTGACCATTTTTATTCCATTTCAAAATTTATGTCCGTGCTTCATGCACGGAATTGATTTTCATTCAATTTCCATTAAAGATATTCTCTTCTTCTAGCTATAAAAGAAAACGAATTTCTTCATTTGAACTTACACCGGAAGCAACTATTATCCTGTCTTCTTTTCCCCTCTTCTTTCTTTATTTTGCGCACTACTTGTTTATTTCACTTCCATATCTAAATTGCTGTTGAGTTCGTTTGAGGGTGACTAGTATTGTGCTTATACTAGTCATAACGGGCATTTCTATCATGGATACATCTCCGTTGTGGGGGTATAGCATCTCTCATTCTTTAGGAGTACCCGTGGACTATTGTGTTAAGGACAATTTGCTGAGAAAGTGGCTCTGTCCATTGTGTGATATCTATTCAGAGTTTTCATTAACCTTAACAACTTCTTCTGTTTAGTGCTTTCTATTATTGCAGTTCCAACAATCTTAACACAATAGTACTTCTTCTGTAAGAATGGGTCAAAATGATAAAGACAGACCAGAAAAATTCAGTGGAAAAGATTTCAAAAGATGGCAATCCAAGATGTTGTTCTTTCTGAGTTTTCATATGTTAGATGAATTAGTTCTGAAATCTTTTGATGAGACTTTCTATGATGCTGGAAATGAATAGGAGTTGGAAAGTTGGGTTAGACAGAACTATATGGCAAAGAATCATATTCTGAACTGTTTAGAAGATGCTCTGTATGATTTTTATAATGCAAAAGATAACTTTTCTACTTTTGATTTATGGGCTGCTTTAGAAGCAAAATTGCTGGAAGTAAGAATTTTTTGGTAGCCAGGTTCTGGAATACAAAATATCAAATGACAAATCTGTGGTTGATCAATTCCTTGAACTTCAGCGTATTATCAATGAAATTCTTGCTGAAGGTGTGATGATAGATGAAACGTTTCAAGTGTCTGCTGTGATTGAGAAATTACCGTCTTCTTGGTCTGAATACAAACGAAGATTGAGACATGAAACTGGTGAAGTCAGTATGGTTGAATTGGATAAGAAGATTCAAGTGGAAGAATTACTGTGCTCCAAAGACAAGAACGTATCTTCTGCAAGGGACATGTCCAACAAGGCTCATGTAATTGAACACAAGTCTTCCAATACTGAAAAGGGCGACAGTAGCAAAAGCAACCCCAAGCCTGGTCATCACAAGAAAGGTACATTTCAAAAACCCAAATCTGGCATTGGTAAAACTAAAAGTGCGTGTTATGTTTGTGGAACTCCTGGCTATATGGAAATGCACTGTAGAAAACATAAGGACTTTAATAATGAGAAAAACAATGCTAATTTGGTTGAAAACAACAAAACCGAGTTTTCTGGCACGGTGTCTGAAATCAATTTGGTAACCAATGTGAGAGACTGGTGGGTAGACTCTGGTGCTACCAAGCATGTCTGTGGAAACAGAAATATGTTCACCTCCTATCAGAAGGTAGGGGAAGGGGAGAAACTCTACATGGGTAACTCATCCGCAGCACAGGTTGCGGGAAAAGGCAAAGTTGGGCTAAAGCTCACTTCTGGCAAAACTCTCACATTGAATGAAGTTCTTCATGTTCCGGACATCTGCAAAAATCTTGTATCTTGTGGTGTTTTAGATGATAGCGGTTTTAAACTTGTTTTTGAATCTGGGAAAGTTACACTAAGGGTAAGGATTATGTAGGAAAGGGTTATAAGACTGAGGGTCTCTACAAACTGAATGTAACCTATGTTGAAATGAATAAAATTGATTCTTTTTATGTTTTTGTGTCATGGAATGTTTAGCATGGTAGACTTGGACATGTAAACTATAAGTCAATGCATAAACTGGCTAGCATAGACTGCATACCCAAATTTAGTTTGGAAAATGAACATAAATGTGAAGTATGTGTAGAATCAAAAAACGCTAAAAAAACCTTTTAGGAAAAATATTCAGAGAAATTCTAAACCCTTAGAATTAATTTATTCTGACCTAGTTGACATGAAATCAGTTCAAACTAGAGGTGGTAAGAAATGGTTTGTCACTTTTATAGATGATTGTACAAGGTAGTGTCACATATATTTACTTAAAGGTAAGGATGATGCCTTAGAAGCCTTTAAGATGTATAAACTAGAATTTGAAAACCAAATGAGTGCTACTATTAAAACTGTTAGGTCTGACTGTGGTGGTGAGTATGTAATTCCTATAGGAGATTTTCGCATAGAACACGGTATTATACACGAAGTAACCCCTCCTTATTCACCACAATCTAATGGTGTGGCTGAACGGAAGAACCGAAACCTTAAGGAGATGATGAATGTCATGTTAATTAGTTCAGGATTACCTGCAAACTTGTGGGGGGAGGTCGTCCTCTCAGCTTGCTATATCTTGAACATAGTGCCCTTTAAAGGATTAGACAAAACTTCATATGAGTTACGGAAGGGTAGACAACCTTCTTATGCATACTTTAAAGTGTGGGAGTGTTTGGCGAATGTTTCCATTCCTCCACCTAAGAGAACCAAGATAGGACCCAAAACTGTTGACTTTGTCTTCATAGGGTATCATGAACATACTACTGCATATAGATTTATGGTTTTAAGTTCTGAAACTTCTGAAATTGGTGTGAATACAATTATGGAATCTAGGGATGTTGTGTTCTTTGAAAATGTTTTTCCATTGAAATACGATTCTCGCATGATATGTATTGATCCTCTTGATGTCCCTTCCACTAGTCAGACATTACCTTTAGAGGAAAATGAATTTGAATTTGAGCCTAGAAGAGGTAAAAGACTTAGAACTGAAAAATCTTTTGGGCCAGACTTCATAACATGCTTAGATGAGACTGATCCACAGACTTATAGAGAAGCCATGACTTCTTATGAAGCTCCATGGTGGAAAGAATCCGCCATTAGTGAAATGGATTCCATTATACAGAATGGTACTTGGGAGATTGTAGATTTACCTCTAGGGTGTAAACCCATAGGTTGTAAATGGATCTTCAAAGGGAAATGTAAGGTAGATGGAACTGTGGAAAAATACAAAGCTAGATTAATAGCTAGAGGCTATAAACAGATAAAAGGTGTAGATTTCTTTAATACTTATTCACCTGTTACGAGAATTACTTCCATTAGGATGTTAATTGCCATTGCTGCCATTCATAACTTAGAGATACATCAAATGGATGTAAAAACAACTTTTCTAAATGGTGAATTAGATGAAGAAATTTATATGGACCAACCTGAGGGATTTGTAGTGCAAGGTTGTGAAAACAAAGTTTGTAAACTGAAAAAATCTTTGTATGGTTTGAAACAAGCACCTAAACAGAAGCATGAAAAATTTGATCATATAATGATTTCTAGTGGTTTTAAAATCAATGAATCTGACAAGTGTGTTTATACTAAACTTGTGAATGATGCCTGTTTGATTGTATGCTTGTATGTTGATGATATGATTATACTTGGTACAAACATGGATGTAATTAATTCCACAAATAACATGCTAAATGAGAACTTTGACATGAAAGACTTAGGCCCCACTGATGTGATCTTATGGATGAAGATTAGAAGAAATTCTAATGGATATAGTCTTAGTCAATCTCATTATGTTGAATATGTGCTTAAAAAATATAACCAGTTTGATAGTAAACCTGCTTGTACTCCGTATGATCCTTGTTGTAGACTCAAAAAGAATAAGGATAATGGAGTTCCACAACTTCAATACTCACGTGTTATAGGAAGTATGATGTATTTAATGAATTGTACGAGACCATATATTTCTTATGATGTGAGTAGGTTAAGTAGGTATACCTGTAATCCAGGGCAGGAGCATTGGGATGCACTTATTAGAGTATTAATGTACTTGAAGTACACTTTGAACTTTTGTTTAAATTATGAGAGATACCCTGCGGTCCTTGAAGATTTTATGACGCAAACTGGATATCAGACTCAGAGGAGTCTAAGTCTACGAGTGGATATGTGTTCACCCTAGCATGTGGGTCTGTATCTTGGAAGAGTTCCAAACATACATGTATAGCTCGATCCACTATGGAATCGGAGTTTATTGCTTTAGATAAAACAGGAGAGGAAGCCGCTTGGCTAAGATGCTTTTTAGAAGACATTCCTCTTTGGTATAAGCCTGTGCCAGCTATATCTATACATTATGCTAAAAACAGCAATTATAAAGGGAAGTCCATACACATTCGTAGAAGACATAATTCCCTAAAACAACTAATCTCAACTGACGTTATTTCTGTTGACTTTGTGAGGTCTAAGGAGAATATCGCGGACCCTTTGACGAAAGGTTTGTCCAAGGAGATAGTTAGTAATGCATCGAGGTGGATGGGGCTTAAGCTCATTAAATAAACTTGTCATGAAGGATACTCAACCTTGCTGACTGGAGATCCCAAGATCAAGGTTTTGAATGAGAGTACTAATTTGTGGTGGGTTAAAGGAAACACTATCAGAGAATCTCATTCTCTGTCCCTTCCCTATGGTGTAGACGTGATAGTGTGACTGCATGTGAAGGATGGCTTTTTATTAAGTGTTAATGAGTTTTATAGTTTCAATTTAAGATTGAAGTGGGGTGTAGCAGTAAACACTCTTGATAGAACTCACCTATCTGAATGAGGAAGTGGGCCGCTTCCGATGAGAATTGAGCTGATTCTCTAGAACATTCTGAGAAACGGGATACGTCCAGGGCCAAAATGGACACAACGTCATGAACTTGACAGCACCTAGAGTGATACCACACGTGGAAGTTATGGATGAACTACACCAAATGATGGCAGTTCAAGATATCGCATTACTGTCCATCAAGTAGTTGCGGTAATTTCTCACTAAGCATAGGTTCAAGACCTTATGGACACCTATTGCCTATAGTGGTATTTCTCGCTTTCTGATTTCTGATTTTCATCGGGTTTTCATTAATGTGGGGGATTGTTAGAGAAAATGAACTTATTATGTTTTGTTTTTTTGGTCTTGGTGGGAATGGATCTTAGGACTAAGGGGTCACTAAGGAAACTAGCTCATTTTTCATTTTTGTGAATGAACCTTTAGTCCCACATTGGAGAAACTAAAGATGATTCCTCTCCTTATTACCAAGAAAGTTGCATCTAAGGGAGGGCCCTTAGGAGTTTAGACTATTTTGTGGTTGGGAGAAGACTAAGGCTATGGGCTAGTTGGTGCAACCATACATTTCACACACGCACGGTGCTTCGCACCGAAGCACGCACGCCGCCGCCGTCCGGTCGGTCGGGCTCGGGTGCGGGTGCGCTTGCTGTTGGGGTTGCGGCTGCGGCTGTGGTTGTGGGTGTGGGTGTGGGTGTGGGTGAGGTTGCGGCTGCGGCTGTGACTATGGTTGCGGCTGCGGCAGTGGCTTTGGTTGCGGGCGTGGCTGCGGCTGCGGGCCAACCAAGACTTATCTTTTTGAACAGAATATATTTCAAATTATTTCCTTAAAGAATTTAAAACTAAACTAAATGTTTTTTTAATGTGGGGGGCGTCTGACCCGCGAGATTTGAGATGAATTAAAGAGTGAATAAATTGACCGTTTTAATTCCGTTTCAAAATTTATGTTCGTGCTTCATGCACAGAGTTGATTCTCATTCAATTGCCATTAAAGCTATTCTCTTCTTCTACCTATAGAAGAAAACGAATTTCTTCATTTGAACTTACACCAGAAGCAACTATTATCCTGTCTTCTTTTCTCCTCTTCTTGCTTTGTTTTGCGCATTGCTTGTTTATTTCCCTTCCATATCTAATATTTTTGTTGAGTTCTTTTGAGGGTGACTAGTATTGTGCTTATACTAGTCATAACGGGCAGTTCTATCCTAGACACATCTCCGCTGTGGGGGTATATCATCTCTCATTCTTAAAGAGTACCCGCCGACTATTGTTTTAAGGACAATTTGCTGAGCAGGTGGCTCTGTCCATTGTGTGATATCTATTCAGAGTTTTCATTAACCTTAACAACTTCTTCTGTTTAGTACTTTCTATTGTTGCAGTTTTAACTCTAAAACGAGGAGATTTTTCTTTGAAGTATAAGAAAAGAAGCTATGCTAAACAAACCGTGAAAATTGACAAATTTGAGATGGTTTTATCTTAGTTTTGATGATTGATATTGGTTTTGAAAATGAAGACATGGTTTCAATCTTAGTATTTTTGGTTTTGATGGTTATGAATTAAGTAATATGTGGATTGCGGGTTTACTTATTTGGACATAATTTGAATTTCAATATCAAAAATAAGATTGGATGGAATAATTATTATTCAATCCTAAACAAACATTATTCCTTGATTATTCCTAGAAGACGCGATGACAAAAACGGAAAGGAAAGGAAAGGGAACTCATAATAAATCAGCAATATAGAGAATTGGAGTTTGATTATTTTTTTAATGAATTTTGAATGATAAACACGTTTGAATTGGGTGTTCATACGACCCAATTGATAACAGTAATTTGATTTCATTCATTTTTGCACAAACTCACCGATTTTAATGGGCTTATATTAAATATCCTAACTGAACTAAGTTTATCTCATGCTGTCACAGTGATAATCAATTTTTAGCTCATCATGTTGTATGTAAAAATTAAGATTGAACCCACTTATGAACTTTGAACTGTCTGTGAAAATATTCGAGTTTTTGCAGAAGGATTAGCAATTTAGCATGTCCAAAATGTGCAGGTGCATAGCTCGTACAGTTTTACAATCGGGGAAAATGGGAAGCAGAAATTAAAGATCCTAGAAGAGCAACTAGCCTAGAGTTCCTCTTGATAATCTTACAGAAATCATGGGGAAAATATGAAGTTGAATAACAATCGAAATAAAATATTCATTTATAATATGCACAAAAAAATATAATCCTGGTTGAAAAATCAAGCTATAATCAAGGGAGGAATGTGCACCTAGGCGCACTCCTCTTTTCATGTATACCTTCGGAGCATGATACTGGCCCAGTACCGTCAAAAACTTTTATTATTCAAATCTCTTTCATTTTCAATTTCAAACCGCATTTTTTCAATCAAATTCAATTCTTAATCAGATTGGAACTTATCGCTTGCACCACTGAATTTATTTGGTGGTGCGTTCCACAAGCGTTTTTCATCAAAGTGATTGAAAAACTGTCCATTCTTAAGTTATGTTCATCAAAGAGGTACACAATCAACTGCTTCTGTCTTTTATTATTCTTTGATCCTTGTCTATTCGTCATTTTTATTTGATCAATCAACCTGATTTTATTAGTTTAACAACTAGAAATCAGTAGTTGGATATTGTTATATTTAACTGTTTGGCGTGGTGCACTCTTTTCTTTATTTTTAAGACTAAAAAGGATATATCGTATTAAAAGAAAAAAGATATATACAAGAGGAAATGAGATATCCCCAAACTGAAAATTCAAAATCTATTACAGATTCACTATATTGTCCCATTGGAACAAGATTGTAAAATGGAGAATCTTTTAATGACATCGGTTTGTGAAGCCCACAGGCATATATCCTGCTTCACATCCAATATCAGATTTTGTAGACTTTTAGCACTTCTCCCGTGAGCTTTTGCATTTCTTTCCTTCCATATCTCCCAAATAATAGCATAAGGTAAGATTTTCCAAATCCTAAACTTTTTATAGCTAAATTTAGAAATTCTCCAGCTTCTCAATTGTTCCTCCACTGTACCTGCATGGACCCACTTAATCTTCCAAGAAGACACAAAGTAGTTCCACAAGTTGGTTGCACACTCGCAGTGCAAAAATAAATGGTCAATCGCCCTACTACAAAGCACACAAAGGTTCGAATGTACATCAATCCCCCTACGCTGCAACATCGATCTGGTTGGAATCGACTTGTGCAAAGTGACCCATATAAGGAAGGAGACCTTTGGTGGAACTAGATTATTACCCAAAAGTTTGTCGAAATTATACTCCTTAAGACCTTCTGTCAGAATATCTTATAGCTTTTTTGTTGTAAACTCTCTAACCAAGTTGTCCTCTTCACCGAGAACTAATCTTACATACTTTAAATCACGTTTGATCTCTAGGAGATCTATTCTTTCAGCTGGATCCAAATACCTTCTAAAAACCCAGCTCCCTTCCTCCCCTAAAACTTCGGCAACTGAACTTCTTTCTGCTTAACTTATAGAGCCTGGGATATTTATGAGCCAAATATTCTTTCATAATCCACCAGTCATGCCAAAATAAAATATTATTACCATTCTTTACCTGAAAGTCTACACATTTATACATCTCCTCCCTTGTTTTAGCAATTTCCTGCCATATATTCCTGGATATTATTTTTTTAGAAATCACTGGCATCAACAACCTTGCGTCTGAATTTGGTTTCTCAGAGATAATCTTCCTCCATCATGCCTCATTTTCTTTCGCATATCTCCAATTCTATTTTTCCATAAGAGATTTACTGACTAGTCTTAAATTCTTTATCCCCAAACCTCTCTTTTTCTTGGGTCTACAAACTTTCTCCCATCCAACCCAGCTCATCTTCTTCTACCCAAAGAAATTTTCTCATGATACTGCTAAGCCTTTTCTCAACAGAAACTGGAAAGTGAATCATAGACAAGAAGTAAGTTGGTAAGCTTCTTAATGAGCTTTTAATTAAAGTAATTCTACCAGCTTTGTTTAGGAAATTCCTCTTCCATGGCGCAAGTTTTCTCTGCATTCTCTCTATAATAGTCTCCCATACTGCAACATTCCTTCCAATTGCACCAATAGGCATGCCGAGGTATTTAATTGGTAGAACATCTATTTTATATCCAAGTTCCATTGTCAATTCCTCAATCTCGGCTGCAGCTCCCGCACTAGTCATAGCACTTTTTTCTAAATTTAACTTTAAACCTGTGAGCACTTCAAAAACCATAAGGATAACATGTAATCTTCTTACTGCATTCTAGGTAGCATTTAGAAGGATGATAGTGTCATCAACAAATTGTAGGTGCGTAATCATAGAACCTCCATTAGTTACCTGGAACCCTCCTAACTTCTGCTCCCTCACAACTTCATTAAGGAGTTTCGATAAAATTTCTACTACTAAGAGAAATAAAAAAGGTGACAATGGTTCACCTTGCCTAATTCCTTTAGAAGGTTTAATTCTATTTGTTGCCACACCATTCACCAGAACAGAAAATTGAGCTCCTGTTACACACCACTTAATCCACCCAATCTATCTCTAACCAAACCCATTCCTTTTTAAGATAACAAACAAAGAACTCCAACTAACATTGTCAAACGCTTTCTCCATATCTATCTTACATAATATGCCAGGAATTTTCTGTTTGAACCTACTATCTATACATTCATTAGCCACTAAAGTACCATATAGTATCTGCTTTGCTTTTATGAATGCTCCTTGCGAATTTGATATTAAACTAGGCATTAGTGTTCATTCTTTCAGCTAAGATTTTTAAAATTACCTTGTAAAAGCTACCAATCAAACTGAGAGGCCGAAAATCCTTAGTTGTCGCAGAGTCTTCTTTTTTAGAATCAACTTGATAAAAGACATGTTAAGTCTCCAATTCCTTTTGCATAAATTAATTGATGGCCAACAGTAAATCACCCTTAATAATATTCCAACAAGTCCTGTAGAATTCCAAAGAGAATCCGTCTGTCCCTGGTACCCTATTTGTTCCACAAATTTTCACTGCATGAAGCACCTCATCCTCCTCAAAAGGTCTCTCCAGTCAAGATTCTTTCTCTCCATCAATTTGAGTAAAAAGTAAATTTGTCAAAGTTTGGAGAAACACTTGACGTAGCAATGAATAACTTAGAGTAATACTGTTCCTTCTTTATTGTTTCCTGATTAAAAACATCCATCCCATCTAACTCTAGTTTTGAAATGCAGTTTGTTTGTTTTTTTGCATTGGTGATGCTATGAAAATAATTAGTGTTCTTGTCTCCATCAGTAAAACCTTTCACTTTATCCCTTTTGAAATCTATTCTAGCTCTAGTTATTTTAATCCCTTCTAACTTGATTACATCTTGAGCTCTCTCCGCTAGTTGAGAAACATATAGCGCCCCATTTTCCTCAAGAAGATTCAATCTTTTTATGTCATCAATCAACGCCAATTCAGTATTCTTTAAACCTCCAAAGTCTACTCCACTGCTTCATAAAAATTTTAGATTGTGTATCTTCCTGAAGAAAATATAACTAGGAGACCTTGAGAAAACCATAGCATTCCACCATAATTACACCTTATTGTAGAAAATTTTATGCCTTAACCAACAGTGTTCCACTTTGAAATAATATTTGCACTTGAAGTCAGGTATAATTTCCAACATGAGTGGGTTGTGATCTGAAACTGTTCTTACTAAGGATGTTTGAGTAGCAAATCTAAAAGATGAGTCAAAAGCATTATAAATCAAAAATCTATCCAGCCTGCACAAGAGAGGATCATCATGCTTATCATACCAAGTGAAAGACCCTCCATTTAGATGGAGATCGACCATCTCTTGATCGACAATAAAATCATTTAAAAGTCTTCTATTTCTTGGGTCACCACCTTCCTTGTTCCTTTCATTTTCCGACCTTACCGAAGTCAGGTCTCCTCCGAAACACTAAGAATCACCTTACCATTATCTCACTTCTGTTAGTTTTTTCCAAAACTCCTCCCTTAGATTAGTGTCACAAGGAGAGTAAGCATTAACAGCTATAAAAACATAACCTGTAAGTTTAAACTTGAACCGAATGGATATTGAATTATAACCAATTCTTTCATTTAAAAATTCAAGTTTCGAAGAGTCCCAAACTGTCAGTTGACCACCATTGTTTTCATTAGTACCTTGAGAGGGGATATACCTCCAGTCGAATTTAAAGTCGAACCACAACTGCCTAACGAACCACCTTGTCATTGTGGTTATTTTTGTTTCTTGGATGGGACAAACATAAACTTGTGTTCATAGATTAAATCCATTAGAACAACCTTCTTTCCATATGAGTTCAAACCCCTGACATTCCATATCAAAAATTTACTTCCCATTATTAGCTGCAATTTCCCTTGAGTTAACTCTTTCATCATTTACATTGCCACCCTCACTAGCATCATCGCTACTGCTACTATCCATGTTATCTTGCATCTTCTTACCATCTGCCATAGACGCATATATTTCCTTGTATTTGCAGAGAATTTCCTGGATAATGCTTTTATCTTCTAATTCATCCCCATCTCTTAAACCTCCAAGCTTGCTACACAGTTCAAAAACTAACTTGGTAGTAGAGAAAATCACATCATTAGAATCAATATTAGCATTTTGGATGTCCCCTAAATTGATAACAATCTGATCCTCTACTACCGAAAATAATTTTTCAGGATTATGCAACTGTGAAATTAATTCAGTTCTAATACCTTCATTTTGTTGTTCAAAATGCACATCTTCTTCTAATGTTTTCTCTTGCAAAACGCGACCTCCAGTTGAATCATGAACATTCTCTGCTTCCAGGTAAGAAATGATATGCGAATCATAGTTCTCCACTTCCGGCATACCAATGGCTGAAAAATTGGTATCTCTAGTAGTATCACTGGGATCATCTTCTCATCTGCCACCACATACTAGATTTATACCAACTTCATCAGTGAAGTGCAAACTTCCCAGCCGAGTGGGCTCAACATCTCCTCTTCCACTCGTACCAGAATTAGGACTTGTTGTTGTTTCGTGATCAGAAGGATGGATGGGATCAACATCTCCTCTTCCACCAGGATCCTTACAATCATTAACAACAACCAAAGAAATGTCATCATTATTCAATTTTCCATGGGTGGGATCATTATCTCCTCTTCCACCAACATAATGAAAAATATCTAACTGATTACATTCTTTAAATGGTGATAAGAGAGTTATGGGATCATCGTCTCCTCGTCCACAACTACTACTATCATCCAAATTCTTAGAAGAAAAGCTTTTGTCAGCTACAACCTTTTCCTTAAGAGTCGGTTTATGGTTACAGTCCATAACAAAGCTAAACCCAGGAAGCGCAACACTAGAGCTCGGCCGTACTCTAATGTATTTAACGCCTAAATTTGAGGAGTTTTTAAAATTTGAACTTTTTCCTTTCCCATTCAAATTGAAAGATTCAATCAATCCAATACACTCCGCCAAAGGTGCCTTTTTCTTGGGCTCAAATTTAAAATCCCATTCCAAAGTCAGAATCCATTTATTAGAATCATCTTCAACCACCAAAACTGCTGGAATTTTCCAAAAATCACCTTTGACTGCTATTAAGAAATAATTGAAGCTTTCCATTTTTAAGGGACTAACATCTACGTAAGCTAATCCCCCCAATTCTTCTCAAATGGAACAGAATAACTCATAAGACCAGAACTATCTTGGAATGCCTCTGACCTTAATCCATTTGAACAATTTGCTCATAACCTGCAATAAAATAACATGTTCATTTTCTTCCTTGGCCAAGCTGCCCACCATGGACAAAGGCTTCCTGGCTAAGTCATCTATGAACCGTGAAACATGGACGACTGTTCCATGAATAGTAAAATCCTTCGGTTTTCATAACTCCAACCAATGCTCCTCCCTACCAATGAAAGTTGCATTCTGAGCATTGATCGGTTCTAAGTAAATATTAAAGTCCCATTTCATTACTTTCTTCAATTCCTTTGCTAATCTACCCCATCTAATATGCTTCTTCACCTTAACCAGACCTCTAGAGACTCTGCTAAAAACCTTTGAATTTTGCAAAGGTAAAAAAATCGAGTGGTCTGGCAAAGATTGATATTGTTTCTTAATCATATTATTGTCCTTCAAAATCAACTTCAATTCTTTACACATCAACGCCCAATAATAGCAGCTATCTCCACAAGGGATACAGGTTGCATAGGATTTATCTGCATCACCCCTTCTTACACATGAAGCCAATATCTGAATCCTCATCTCTTCTTTTTTTCAATCCTAATACCTTTTCTGGATCCTAATAATTCCATAATAATAAAGAAAACTTTCCTCTCAAGATAGGGATGTCGCTCACTCTCTCTCTCTCTCATTTCTTTTCCTTTATTTGGCACGGTGCATTATTAGTATTCTCATCTCAAATTCTATTTTGGCAATTTAATACACTGATTGGCATGATACATTCCGAGAAAAGGGTCAAGAAATGTAAACTAAACTAAACGATACCAATCAAACACCAAAAATCCAAAGCAAATTTATGTATGGACTAGTAAACCTTTTTTTTTTTGCCTTGAATAGACCAATCATCCGCATGACACTGCAATTTGTCTACATGGATGCCCAAAGATATTCATATACCATAAATGTACCCTCCATTATGGGTGGAATTCTTTATAGGCGCGCAACTTTTTTTTTTTAAAGAAATTTTTTTCAAATTAATGCATCTTTCAAGTTTCATCACAAATTTAATGCAAAACCAAAAAAGAAGAAAAAAGGATCCCCATTAGATTTTGAAAAATTTAATATGGAAATCAGATTATCTTTTCCAAATGAAGGCGTGTAAAATGCATATGTAGTTTTGTTGTTTGTATATAAATATGAAGATACATACATAGAGAACATCATTATAGAAAAATGGCTAGCCTTATAAATAACATCGGTTTCTACATATTTACTTACTTCCTTCTGTTTGTGGTATTATTTCGTGAGTGTTTATCATCCGAAGAAGGTAGAGTTCAGGTGAAAGTTACAATCGAAATCGACAATGTCACGGTATTGTACCTACATTGTATATCCAAGGATGGAAAAAATCTGGGTGCACGCCGTTCTACTGTTATTCAATTTATGAATGGGTATTTACTTTGAAGCATATTGGGAAAACTTATTATTGGTGTAATTTTGCATGGTTTGATAATGATAGTCAAGCTTGGATCATTAAACAATGCTATGAGATCTATAACAAGAGTAGAGATCGTGCTTTTTCTGATAATGATTGACTGGGCGGCACGTTGAGATGGAATTTATCGACTAAATCGTGTTATAGGGAAATGGGATTTTGTTGTATCTTGGTAAGGTTAAAACCCATCAACTAATGGTTAACGGTTAGTGACAATACCAAAATAGTTTTGGCATTATAAAATGATCCAGTTTCGACATAAATTTTCATGTTTTCTAGTATTCCCTATTGTGAAATTAAGTGCTTGATTTTTATTTTTATTGTTTTGACTTTTATTTTTTTGGGCTAATATTATCACATTAATATATCCAACAATCAATGTGGAAACTTTGGTAGGGGTGAACAAAGGGTGGGTGAGTGAATGCGAATACAATATCTTACGCGTCAAGTCTATTTAAATGACGAATTTGATATTCCCACACATGTCCAGTGACAGAATTAGAAATTGAATATGGGAGGAGATTAGAAGATAACTGCCCTTGCCAAAAAGAAGAATTGCACCGGCATAAGTCCAATGACAGAATTAGAAATTGAATGTGGGAGGGGATTAAAAGATAACTTCCCTTGCCAAAAAGAAGAATTGCACCGGCATAAGCCTATTTCGTAGGCTTTTTTTGTACACCCAACTTAAAATGCAACTGAAAATCTTTTGTTTCTTGTGTTTTTCGGGTGGCTTCATTCAGGAGAAGCATGGCTGTACTTCCGTCCATGTCCACGTCTAGTGCATCACCCAACATGTTTGTCATACGTGGGTGGACGGACTGGATGCGGATAGATTGACAGATTTTATCTTTTTTTCGAAAGGAAAATAAGTAATTATCGAACATGTGTAGTAAAAATTAACTTAGTCTTAAAACTTATATAGACTACTGCAATTTAAAAAGTAAAATTAATTAGATTATTACAACATAACCCTAAAAGTTGATTATAAATTGATTATAACAAAATTAATACAACAACTAAAAGTAAAATATTTATCGATACGAAGGCCTTCGATCAATCCAAATTAAATTGATACTTTTCGAATATCTTTGAGGATTTCCAATGCATATGCAAAATGAAAAGCTAATAAATATGTACAAAAAAAAAATAAAACTTGCTTGAGCAAATATTAAAGATGAAGTTAATTAATTAAAAAATTATCGTATACAATACCAGAGAAATCATATCAAAAACGAAAAAATGATAGAAAATCATACTACTGTGGAGAGGAATTTCGATTTGAAATGTATCTTATATCAAATAATAATCAAATTAACTTGTTCATGTTGGAGAAAATGAGTTATATTAAAATGTTTTGATCTTGGTGTGATTTGATCTAATGACCTAGGGGTCTAAGGATAATTACTCATTTCATATGAGTGCATGGAAGGTAAATATTTAGTCCCACATTGGATATTCTAAAGAGGGATATCATCCACATAAGCTAATGTGATTAGTCTTCTATACGGGTGGGCGGGTATACGCGCAAGTAAGTTTCAACCAAGATCTATTACTTTTACCGAAAATATTTTAGTTGTTTTTCCATAAATAAGTTACTTATAAAAATATTTTCTCTTAGTATTTATTTTTGGAAAAAATCATTTTTCGTGTTCATCTTGGAAAACTTGGTTTACAAGAAATCGAAACCCTAAAGGTTTCTTTTCTATTATAAATACAAAACGTTTTCGTAGGTGAGAAATTATCCCAAAAGCGGCTACTATCCCGTCTTGTATTCACCATCTTTTCGCTTTGTTTTGAACACTAAATTTATTATTTCTCTTCTAATACCTGTTGCTAAGTTCTGAGAGTGGGTAGTTTGTGTTGTGCTAATACAAGTTATATTTGGCAGTCTTATCCTGGACACATCTTCGTTGTTGGGGTTTAGCATTACTCATTCTTGAGTATATCATGAACTAATGTGTTAAGGACAACTTGTTGAACCTATGATTCTGCCATTGTCAAGTTGTTTGTGGTAGAGTTATTTTCATTCAGTATTTTACATATTATTTGATACATCTAACAATATTGTTCATTGTTGCAAAATTTCAACAATGCACAAATTAAAGAATCAATCAGTAGTACTAGAAGCTAAATCTCACCACATAATAGCTTATTAAACCCCTAAAATGAACAAAAGACTAATAAAAAACCATTCTTATACTTACTTCGATCGAGAGAAGCGGATGTCTGCTCACAACGATGTGAATGAAAGTGTTATGAAGATTCAATACAGGAAAAACAAAAAAACAACATAGAGAACAAGGGAGGCCGAGAGGGAATGAGATTCTCTTCAGAGAAGACTAAACCATAATCGATTATTTAGGTAAAATTTTATTTGTTACCTACAAATTCTTATAATAACCTTCACATATATATTGATAATACCTATATATTCTTTAAGGATATTCGACGGGTGGTTGATGTCTCACACGCGTCCAATCCATAAGAATAGCATATCCAGATTTCATAAATCCACCCACGTCCAATCCGTCAAAAGGTAATCGGGTGTCCACTAACCAAAGTGCGGCTTGAATCGGGTGAATTCTATGGATCTGGATATTTTGCTCACCTCTATATAGCCGGGCAATAGAAAAGATGTCTTGTTAAAACATAGCTATTTTGTGTTGCGTGAGATTAAACGAACCAATATTGGCGGTGTAAGTTAGCTTTCTGTTAGTACAACTGATAATTTTTTTTGTTTGTTTTTTTCTTTGAAGTCTGTTGCAATTGCTAATAATAATATAACCCACTCAACTGTATTATAGTTCGTTGCTTCAATGTGAGCGGCTGTACTTTGGTTAGTAGTCCGATATCTAGTTAGTAAATTTGCGAATTGTATATGTATCATCCGTGAATCCATCCATATCATTTGAGTCTGTTTGTATCATCCGTATTTTTATAGCCTAATTTAGTTATGCGAATTTTTATCCTAAACGAGTTATACACGTATGTATTTACGAATTACCGAACTATACGGTCCATATAATATTTTACTATGTCCTCACCAAATTACTATTCTCTATTATATTTTTGACTTTTAAAAGCTTACATACACCAATCTAACCCCATATCAGCAACATACGTATTATTTGCTGATTATATTATATATATATATATCATATTTGTAATTCATTTAAGTCATACAATCCTAATACCTAAG
Organism: Papaver californicum; assembly: GCA_023531435.1. Classification (NCBI taxonomy): domain Eukaryota; kingdom Viridiplantae; phylum Streptophyta; class Magnoliopsida; order Ranunculales; family Papaveraceae; genus Papaver; species Papaver californicum. The sequence continues at coordinate 270,766 of JAJJMC010019295.1, forward strand.
GAGAAATTATGTCAAAAATAATTTTTTTACAGGTTCATGTATGCCGAATTTTATGTGTCGAATTGGTATCCCTAAAACAAATTATACACATACGTATGCGTTTCAAATTATTTATAAATCACAAATAGTTGCCGAATCATTAACCGAATTTACATTCCATAAAACGAATAATACTCGTACGTTTACCTTTCTAAACTTTCCCCGTACCCCAAATCGCTAACTAACTAGGGTCCAACACTTAGAAATTCTCTTTTCATTTACGATGTAATGGTGACCCTGTCCTACTTCGATAGATGTATACAAAACTATTCATGTGTTGTATTACAATGGCAATTTTTTTCTTCTTATTGGCATTTTGATTAACATAGTTTTTCCTTCCTAAAATCATTTTTTTTTCTTTGAGTTCTTCTTATACATGTTGCATACTTCCTAGCTAAGGTGGTTCCATACTAGTAACCAACAGGAATGGTTTATCCTCTCGTGTGATTTGAAAGTTGAGTTCATATGAAGAGTTTGTTATCAATAAATTCATGGCTTCAAAATTTTCATCATGGAGATGGGAGTTTCATCTTGCCTACCTAACTTGTGGAAAAACAATAAACGGGTACCTACGGGCACTCCAAAAAAAATAAATAATTTGCGGAAAAACAATAAACGGGTACCTGCGGACACTCAAAATAATTTTGTTGACAGTGGGATTCGAACCCACACCCTTTCAAACCAGAACCTTATACATGTTGCATACTTCATAGCTAAGGTGGTTCCATACTAGTAACCAACAGGAATGGTTTATCCTCTCGTGTGATTTGAAAGTTGAGTTCATATGAAGAGTTTT